>JAOQMS010000180.1:15737163-15762861 GCA_027563885.1 Erythroxylum longipes | reverse complement strand
AGTAAAAATGAAAGTGAAGGTGAAAGTTAAGTAAGAATTGAATAAATAAGTGGTAAAAAGGGTAAAATGGTAAAGTTGTCATTTTAAGTTTGCGTTTTTCCCTTTTTGTGCATAGATCGTGGCCCGCGGCATACCACAGAAGGAATTCCCAATCGCAGGCCACGATCATGACCTGACAGGTCATGGCGTGGCTAGTGCCTATATCCTGACACTAAAACCTTCTTCTTCCAATTCTTTCCTTCTCTTAGTTCATAGTTCTTCTTCCCCATGATTCTGAAATCCTATTTCTCTTTTTACTTTTATTGAACCAAAACAAGAATGAACCTAACCACAAAATTCAACTAATCTAATAAGATTAAACAACAAACTAAATTTTCCATGGGTTGCCTCCCATGCAGCGCTTCTTTTATCGTCGGTAGCTCGACGCTCCTTATAAAGCTCACGGTGGTTGGAATGACTGATTTGATGATAGCTTCATTATTAATCTCAAAATCTGAATATTTGCTACAATATTGCATTTCCGTCATCTGATCGACAGTGACAACTCCCTTCTGCTCCCCAAAGTTAGTAGGTTACTTACTACATTCACTAGCCCATAAACAGCTATTGTTGGCCATCTCCTCTATTAATTCCTTAACTTCATCGACCGTCTTTCTCATTAAAGATCCTCCTGATTCCGCATCAATGGTGACTCTAGTCTATGGGTTTACTCCATTATAAAATGTCTACAGTAAGAACTCTTTGCGTAGATTGTGGTGTGGACATCTTCTCTGCAAATCCTTATAACTCTCCCACGCTTCATAAATAGACTCCCCATCACCTTGTTGAAAATTTGTAATTTCCTTAATAATTTTGGTGGTCTTTGTTAGTGGGAAGTACTTATCTAGGAAAGCACGCAATAGCTAGTCCCATGTCGTAATGTTAGCTGGGCTTAGTGAGTGATACCAAGCCTTTGCTCTATCCCTAAGCGCAAAGGGAAACAACCTAATTCTCACTGCATCTTCCTACATCTGTTGATACTAAAAAGTATCACAAATCTCAAGAAAACTCATGATGTGGGCGTTCGGGCCTTCATTTGCAAGTCCATAGAATTGGACGTTCTGTTGAAACATGTTCAGGAGGGTTGGCTTAATTTCAAAGGAGACCACTTGAACAGGCGGTCTAGCCACTCCTTGGTTCGTAGGATTGAACCCTGGCCTCATAAAATCCATGAGGGTCCTCTATTGTTGCCTACCAGGGTTGACTTCTTGATCCATATTTCTTTGTAACTCCTCGTCCATCTATGCTTTCTCGAACTCTTCTTCTTCTTCTCGCTGAGCTTTCCTAAAGGTTCGTTCTAAATGTGTTATGTCTAAATCTAAAGTATCAATTTCGTGACTCGAACCCCTCATGAATCTTGTGTTCATGCAAGAGCACAATGCCTACGTAAAACTACAAAAAACAAAAACAAAAATCAAAAGCTATCCTAATGCCTTAAACTATAAAAATAAGTTGCCTTCCCCGGCAACGGTGTCAAAAACTTATCCCAAGGTTATGCATGCGCTAAGTTTTACTATTTATAACTTCGGTAAAATCTGCAAGCGCAGGGTTCGTTCACGTAGTACCTAAGGTGTCGATCCTACGAGGAAGGGAACTAGTCCTAAAATCTAATGGCAGCTAAGTTTGCAAAACCTCATTTAATAACTACTGCTAAAATTTAAATCAATCGAGAATCAAATATGAGTAATTAAATCACCCAAAAGAACAAACAAAAGCGAACTCACACAAATAATTTGAATTTCAACCTATAAGTGACCAATTGAGAGAAAGGGGGAATCTATTCAAAATTAAAGAAAATCTACCCAATTATGAAATTTTTGATTTAATAGGCCTAGACGATCCTAGGGTGAATTACTCTCTCTCGAGTTATAATTCTTAACCCCAATTAATAAACCCTAATTCAAATTATGAAAATTGCGATCTCTCGATCTGCAATTTGTCTAAGACCTAAATTAGTTATAACGTTGTCTATTAACCTACCGGGAATCTGTGCTCGATCTCTCGTTACACGACTCTACCAGTTTGATTCAATTCTCTACCTATCGATTTACCTAACTCTCGTTAATCTAAATCAATAATTTTCACCGACTCAACCTCCCAGTTTATTGCTCAGTTATGACGAACCAAATTGAATCACAATGGATTGAAATAAAACACAATCAAATCAATTTTATTAATCTCAAGAATAAATAAACTCAAAGGTGAGTTTAGAAAGAAAAATCAACACTCAACGACAAATAATTCTAATCAATCTTAAATTCCATACACCAATGAAATCGAAATAAAAACTAGGAAATAATGTCATAATGGATCTAGGAGTTGCGACTGCAAGAAACCACCTGTTCCGAGAAGTACGTCTCGTCAAGCATATCTCCGTGCCACTCTTCCTTCGTCTCCTTCCTCAATCGATTGATCTCTATCTAGGTTTTCCCTCAGATTTTTCACAGAATCTCACGTTTGTGTAGCTCTCTCGGCTCTTTAATCTCTCATGGTGGCTACTAGGTATTGTTCTATTTATTTGGTAGCAGCTCTAGGTCAAACTCGGGGTCGAAACGGTCTAAAAAATCACCCAAAAATTAAGTTTTCTTATCAGCCCAATGCACTTGCATTTTTTCCTTTCTGTCACGACCGTGGCCTGAAGTGCACTATCATGGCCTGACTTGATGCCCTTTGTCATGATCGTGGCTCCTAGTGCATGATCGTGGCCTGGTTGCCTCTGGCTCACCCTCTTCTGTCACAATCGTGTCCAATGTGCACAATCGTGGCATAATAAGTTTTAGCTCGAAACTCTTCAAATCTTCACTGTTCTTCCCTGTTTACCCTACAACACTAGCACACACATCAAGGTACCTCAAAAATATACAAATTAAGCTCAAAGATTCAAACTAACCTATAAAAAAACTTAAACACAAAAACTAATCTAATTAAGCCCTAAATGCATACTTAACACTCAATTTAACACAAAATTCATAACAAATTAAACCCTAAAACATCATACAAAACACTACTATCACTTGCATTGCTTCAAATGCATGAAATTGTTAAGAATATAAGGAGTAACGCACGACCTTAAATACGGGCATGTTAATGCCCATGTTGGTTTATAAATCTAGTTGAAATTGAGTTGTTGCTACTAAATATATTATTAATATATATTGGAAGGTTCCTAGATTCCTATCTTTGTAAATAGAATAAATGCGACTGACATTAATTTATTTTTCTTACCCAATCAATTTTACTCGCCAAGTCATATTGATATTATTATAGATTGCATGATCTCTAAATTTGAATATAAAAAATATGATTTAATGAGAAGTTCATAACTTAAAATACTTCAATTCATATGAAATTTTCATTTTTATAATTTATAAATGTTTTATAAACCCTTATCCTTGTTTGATGATCATTTATTTCTCATTTTCAAAATTTTACTTGGTAGGAAGAAAATAAAAATTCAACGGATTTAATGAAATTCAACAACTTTTACCATATGAGCATGTTGCCATTTACTTTTATAGAAATAACCCTAAAACCAAGTTTATGTAAAATGGACATGGTTGATAATATGATCATATATGTAATAATGTTATAGAGAAAAAAAATAGGGACACGGTTTGACACATAAGTGTGTGGCTCCCCATGTTACTCTAAAAGCATTACATTAAATGAGTTGATGAGATGGAATTGTATCTATCCATATTGACTGAGATTTTGTGTCAAAGACACAATTTGAAATTGAGTTGTTGCATGCTTGGAATTACATAATTTCTTCTTTATTAAGTAATGTGTTAACTATTTATAAGTTTTCTATATCACTTGCAATGCTTCAAATGCATTCAATTGATAAAATTATAGGGAGTAATGTATGACTTTAAATACGAGTATGTTAATGGCCATATTGGTCTACACATCTAGTTTCCATCTTTATATATACATTAACATGGTAATGTTATGTCCTTTTTATTCTTTAGATTAAATAAAGATTACTATGCTATATAGAAACACAGTTTTGATCCTATATGGATTTTTGTAATTTTTTAATGGTATTAGTTATAAAATCAAACAAAAGTATGAACTAGTTTATATAATAAAAGGTGCTATTGTATGAAATTCATACTAAAATTTGCCTAATTTAAGACAAAATATTGTATATTATATACTGTGTGTGATAATTTAAGTCAAATTTGCCTTCCTTAGGAAGGAAATTAGTGATTTGGATATAGCTGAAATGTTTTCATATTTGTATTAAATTGCTTAAACAATGTAGTTATTATCACTTAAAAGTTTTTATATATTTGAAATTAATTTTATTATTATCAATTCAAGGTTTTGTTTCTATTTTTATTATCTTATTTGATTAATTATTCTCGCTAATTATATGTTATACTGTAAGTATATGAGTCATATATTGTAGTACAACTGATATCGCTCCTATAAGGATTGAGTCACTTAAAAATTTTAATTACACTTTGTCTATAGTAAAAAAATATTGGATTAACTAAAAATTAAAGTACACTAACAAAACTTAATGACTAAAGAAGTAAAAGATAACAATGAAATTGAAGTTACTCAATGATGGAAACTTAGGGATTATTCTATCCTTGTTCTATCTTCCCTTCACCTTTTGAATTCAACTTTGTTTGATCCTTGATATCCAAAGGTTTTGATTACCCTCTCATGAGATCGAATTAAGTAATCCTAATTGAAAAAGATAAAATTTGAGTTGCAATCTCTCTATTTCTCAAAACTACTCCTAACTTCTTAATTGGATTTGAAGCAATTCTAAGAATAATCAACTCACAATTAAGATCTCTCTTCAATTACTTATTAACTTGATATTTGTTATTCTATTAAGGTACCAACTTTCATTGTACAACTTAACAAAAATATCTTGATTCAATCTCTCGATTCAAATCAAGTATGAGCATAACAAATATCACAAAGTAATGACATATTGAATTCAACAAGGTAAAAGTTATAAGAAACAATTCAAGAATAAAACCCTAGTATGGATTTAACAATCTATAATCATGTTTAAAACAAAACTATTCAGATTTGGAATACAAGGTAATGAAATAGAAGAAGAGAAGAGAATGAAATTAGCTAGAAGCCTTGATTTAAAAAATCTAGAAAGCTAGAGTTAATTTTGATGTTCCACTTTTAATATTCTTTTTCATAAGGTACAGATCCTTTTTTAGTGTTTTATTTTTCTTTTTATCCTCTTAAGCCTTCAATGGTTCTTCCTAAGATTTTCCCATTTATTTAGGTTCAAAAACAACCCTGAAATGTAAAGAATACAAAGATCTCATGAGTTGGAAATTGTTTTCTAAAAATTTTAAAAATTGTATTGATAAAATAGGATTAAAGAACATTCTCATAGAGGATCTATACTCTCCTTGTCTTTTACAACAAATGCCAACAATAAAACAACAATACTCCACTCAGCTCCACTGGAACGATACCGTAACATTAACAAACGCATTCGTTATACCAAAACATGGTCGTTTGTAACAAAGGTAAAGATCTCTCCCATTTGCATGTGAGTTGGAAATTGCCAGTGCACGATCGTGCATTTCACCATCTTTGATGCTTGCATACACAATCGTGCATGGCCTTGTTCTTCAACTCCTTCATCTTTTCTTCACCTTTTCCTATTTCCACTCACTAACAAAAACATTAAAAAATCCTTAAAACATAGTATTAAGATCAAATCCTTGCCTTATCACAATCAAACAAATAAACACAGAAAAATACTAACATGAATATAATTCTAAGTCCTAAAAACAAGATTATCATCTAATAAAACACTTAAAAACACACTTAAACATCTTTAAAAATACTATAATATGCACCTATCAAATTAAAAATAATTTCTATTATTTTATGAAAACATATATTAAATTGAGTTATTATATGACTATATGTAATTTTTTTATCCTCTTTGGATTATATAAGATGTAATACATGGTATGAAAAAAAGGTGTCACTACCTTTCCCTGCTCGAAGCACATAGGTGTATTTTTGAGTGCTTAAAGGAGCATATGATTTAGTTTTGTAATTTCCTTTTGAACCTCTTCAATATAATAACTTTAAAAATGAATTTAGAAATATAGGTTAAAGATAAACCTAAATCAGTAGTATCCTTCAAAACTTTTCATTGTTGGTTAAGTTGTCAACTATAAGCTATTCAAGTGTCTAGCCTCTAATAGTATTTATAAAGTAGAGAAAAAGAGAACTCAAGGATTAAGAGGGATTAACAAAATTGTTACTCCCTTATAGAATATACTTATATAAAAAATCCTAGACCTTTTTTTATGTTGAACTAAAATTAAACTTGAATTAAAATTAAAATTTGACTTTAGTCACAATTATATTTAATCTTAATAATAAAAATATCTTGTATTTAATCCACGAAGTATCTTTTACTTTATAATTAAGTACAACTTAAATTAACTAAAATTTTGCTCTTTTTAATAACTTTTTATATGTCACACATTAGGTTCCCAATATGTTAGAAATAATTATATATCATAATTCTAATTAATAATAAATAATTAAAATTAGATAACTAAAACATATTTTAATTCATTTTTCCTTATCTAATTAAAAATTTTATAATTATAAATCAAGATTGATGTATAAAAACTTGTCATGACCACTCTAATATTGGGAATGTGAAGTGGTTTAACATTACATGTCCATATATGGTTATAACATATAATCAAATACTTTTATGATCTAGTGTTCTAAATGGGCACAGAGTATGGAATTAGTTTCTACTCTATCTCTGTCCAATCAAGTTAATTATTGCTAATTTGTAAATAATACATATTTTATTTTTTTTTTAAAATTTCAATTCCCTTTGGCTAAAACAATTCCTAAATCATTACTAATGAAGAATATTAGAGCATTATTCCTAATTACTTTAAGGTGATGAACCACTCAAATATCTTCATATAGCTCATACTTACCTAAGTACTATTGATTGAGCTATTATAAATAGTGTAGGCCATAAAATAACATCAAAATATAGTGACCTCATATTAGATAATTTGATAATCTTATGTTTAAGGATTAATTATACAACCATTATAATAAGAACATCCATAGTGACATAAGTAATGTTCTTTAATGAAAAAAAAATAATTTATCTATTGTTTTAAGAAGATATACATTTAATTGAATTAGTGCATGACTCTATTTAATCTTCCATCCTCTTCTTATCAAATAGGGTGTAGTATATGGTATGAAACATAGTGTGTCTTTATTGTCATTCTTACCAAATTATAACATTTTTATATTAAAGTAAAGAAGTTACTTATCTCTTATGAGTGATGATAATTTTTATACATATACATGGTATTGAATATATAGATTCATCATATCAATTGTAATAAAGCATGGTATCCTTTTTACTAAAACATGATATTTTCATATTAAAGCGATGGTGTCACTTATATATTATTACAGATGGTACTTTTTTTAAACATATGTAATATTCAATGTATGGAGTCCTTGTATTAGCTATACTAATGCATTTATCCTTTATACTTATTTATGGTATTCTCATATTAAATTGAAAGTGTGATTTATATGTTATGAGTGATGGTATTTTTTAGACGCAAACATGATATTGAATGTATGGAGTCTTGATATTGGTTATATAAAGGCATAGTATTATTTGTACTCAATTATTCTATTTTTATATTAAAGTGAGGTTTTACTTATCTATTATAAGAGATGGTTTCTTTTGAACATAAGCATAGTATTAGCTATGCATATTTCAATTATTGGCTATATTAAGGCATCATATTGTTTGTATTTAATTATCATATTTTTGTATTAAAATGAATGTGTTAGTTATCTATTATGAGTGATGTTTTTTCTTGTAAAAATTTCATTTTTTAATTACTATATTCGTTTCTTTTTCTATTTGTTAATATATTTATATTAATAATTATATTTTCTAAAAATAAAAGGAGTATTATGCATATTGAACAACTCTAGTGTCTTGAGACTCCAGAATGTGAAATTCGTTTGCTAATAATGCAATAAAGCAAATCATTAAAATAATGAATTTCAAATTAGGAAAAATTAGAAACACTAAATGGGAGGGAGAAGAAAAGGCAGTAAAGAGCTTTGAATGTCCATATAAATGAGGAGGAATCTGATGGAAAGGATTATTTCCATCAAAAGGAAATATTAACTAGCGGAAAAGGCATGTTTAGAAAGTATACACATTTAAAGAGGGAAAAAAGAAGGAAAATAACCAATGTCATTTTAAGATAGTAAAAAACACGAATGGAGAGGAAGAAGAGAAGAACAAAACTAACTAACACCAATTTAGGATAGCTAGGTACATTGACAAAAAGGAAGAAAAGAAGAAGAATATTAACCAATACCAATTTAGGATAGTTGAAACACTAAATTAAAGGAAGAAGAGTATAAAAATTTCCAAGTGGGATTCATGGCATAAGATAAAACTTGTATCATAAAACTTGTTATTTTGTCAGGTAAGTTTAATTACATAAATGAAGTAGCCTATTTTTTTAGTCATCTCTTTGGAATCTAAAATCTACTATGTGAATTATATTTAATTCTTTATTAAAGTTAAGTATGAAATAAATAAACATTAAAATAGAATTTAGGTCATGCAATTACTATATATTTGTCAAATGGTCCACATATGTTGTATTATTTATAGTCACTAACTGCTAATAGATGATGATTATTATTTCTTTACATGATCAATCACACCATATTAATACAGGTTACACCACTATTTTTAGTAATATCCATAGTTTCACGGATGATAAAGATCATATTTTGTCATAAATCTTTAAAGGATTATGCAATCTAGTACATTCATTTACCATTTGTCCTCTATCATTATTTCCACACTTGTACATATATTAGAAGATTAGGGATTCTACATTAGGTGAGATTACTCTCAGATTCTTTATTTTTTTCTTAATTTTATAGTATTTAATTACTTATTAATTCTAATTTATTATTTTGTTTCTCTATTATTTTACCTATAGTTCTAAACAAAATTGGTTTAGATATATTTAGAGTGATTAACTGAGGAACAATGTGTCTAATTATAGTACTTAGAATCCTTAGAGTGATTAACTGAGGAACAATGTGTCTGATTATAGTACTTAGAATCCTTATGGTCAACTAGCCTTTACATAAAAAACATTTTTGGAATTATGTAGGAGGATTATAAGGATTAATATAGCCTTTCCTAACATATAACTAGCCCTATAACATTATAAGTGAAATTTCTTGTCTTACTAGTTCTTGCCATATATAAGGTTAGGACTAAAAAAAAGGATCATATTGTTTTTCATATGTATCAGTGTTAAATTTTATTTTTTTTATATTAGAAGTTTCTCAGTTTCCTTTAAATGTCAATCGAATTAATGCAAAAGCTGAATTTGATTTTATATATTAGACTCTACTAGTTATAGTGATTTATTTAGCTTTACATTTCAATTATCCTCACTAAGACATCTTAAAAGTAGTCTAGCTCATATAATCTATGAATTTGAATCTATAATGCAAATGCATATATTGCTAGTCTACTTAAAGGCAATACATTATCCTTGTTTTTTATGATTACTTTTCCTATCTTAATTAACAATTATCTTCCCTTTATCTTCAAAGTAGTATAGATTTCATTCTTTTTTATTTGAATTCACGATGCAAATTATGCAAAATGAAACATGAAAAAGAATTATATTTCTTAATTAAATTATCTTTATGTGTACAATTACAATAACAAAAGAAACCATAATATAAAGAAAATAAAATCCATTATAATCATTTTTGACTGGTGTCATAAGGAGAACTTTGTTATTATTACTTCTTTAAATGTAAAGAGGGAAACTTTTGGGGTGATGATTGACATCTAAAATGGGCAAAACAACCATTCATTGCATCCTCTGTCCAGTTTAACTGGTTATCTTGATCCTCTTAGATTTCTTAAATCTCTTTTTACTTTTTGCCATAGCTCCTCTGACTCTTAATGTATCTTGCTATGCACACTCTATATGTTAGTTAAAATTGATTATAAAGGTGGTGAACTAGCATTTCTACTGGTAAACACGTCTTCCTTATGGTGCTAAGCAACTACTGCTAATTGGTTAATAATCCTATCCATCTTATAATCATCCATCTTTTCCTTATCTCCACCTAAACTTAATAAATTTGGCAACTATTTAAGCATACCATCCACATTGGCTTTTACTAGCCTCATATTTTACATAAATTTAATAACAAGGTCAAGCATTGTTTATACAGTAGTCACATGAGGAAGCTTATTAATCATCTATGGGTTCTTTGCTAGGTGCATGATATGTGACCCTCCAAATATTGCCCCCTTTTATCTTATCAGCATCTTATCTAAATAACATGCAAAATAGAAGGCCAAGTTTCATTAGCAATGCTTAACTCAGCACCATATGTAGAACAAATTGCGTAAAGTAACCACCCCCGTACTTGCCTCCTCCCAAAAATGGAGTGGTTAATCATGCGATTCAGAAAATAGAGAACTAGGGATTTGATATTTAAACTCTTTGTTCTTATGGGATTGAATTGGAAACTTCCATGTAACATTGTACATTAAGATCCACTATTGCATATATATCTTCAGGGAAGTCAATTATAAAAGATTGATATGTAAATGATTGTAAAAGGTTAAGATAGTAAAATCCATAATTGACATTAAATTATGAAATTAACATTAAGAAACTCATACCACCCATCCAAAATCCAATCCTATTTAGATCATCCTAACTAACATCTTTATTTAGTTTAAGTTTTGAGGAAAAATTGAGGGTAGGTTTGTCATATACATCTTCATATATATCAAAAAATTTAATCTACCCCTCATTCTTAATCATGCTTACTGGTTACATATCCTAAACAATTTTCATTAAATAATATAGTCAAAACTTTCTGTTAGGTTCCAATACTCTACATTTTAGGATATGATACCTTTTTAGATAACCTTTATTGTTACAATTTAGCAATAGGATGTTCAAACTCCTCTTAAAGTTGTGCTTCACTATTTGAACCTTCTCTTCTGTTACCAATGCACTTACACTTGCTTGATGAAAGTATGGGATTCACTTTTCAAAAGTTTCTCTGTAGGAAGTGATTTGAAAATAAAGTGTGCAAGGGATTATAAAGAACTTTAATAATTTCACTATATGGTCGTGTTATATTCCCAAGTTTAAATAAAGAACTTTAAACATGTAAAAAGTTTTAATCAAATAGACTAACCACATGGTTATGTTGTAACCATATCTAATAAAACCTATCTTAGACACGATTTGTTATAAAAGAGTAAAAAATCCATATGATTTACAGTTTCCCTTTAAAAATTTTGACATGAACATGGTTAGATGTATGTGATAGATGTATAATTGATTATAATTATACCCCATATTTGATATATTTTTGTTTGATAAATTATACTTTTATCATATATTTTGGTATTTAATTTACTCCAAGTGTGTTTGTAGAGTATAATTCCCTTTACAGACTTAAAGGAGAAGAATTCAAAAGAAAATACAGCATAAATCAAAGATTCAAAGAATAAAAGGAATGCACGGTTATGCATCTACCCATACATGTCTCTTAGTTTATGAAAATTCGTGACTTCCAAAGATTTTGATTATGCATGGTCGTGCATCAACATGTACATTAGCTAAAGTCTTAGAATTTGTTATAAGAAGAATTTTTTGTAGGAAAATTGGAAAAGAATATGTACAGAGGCATTCTGAAACTCTCATAAGTGATCCAAGGGAGATTTTGATCTAGAGAAGTGGAAAACATGAAGAATTCATCAAAAGATCCATCAGAATATGAGATCGAACCTCTACCTCACAAAAATACTCGATATAAGACAAACATGGAGATTTAGAATTATAACCTATTATTTTCAATTCATTTTTCTTTCTGTGTATGATTGATTTTATGTTCAAGTATGTGTAACTAAATCCCTTTAGTGTCTTGGTTAGATAAACCCTATGTTGATACATTATTATGATTTAATTCTTTTATTAATATAATTAGTTTGATTCATATTTATGATCCAGTTACATGTTTTATTTATTTATTAATATATTCGTAATATTAGATCATAACTTGGTTTCATACATAGAGATTGAGAAATCCTATTTATGAATAGATCAACCTTAATTGGAAGTAGTTGATTACAGCCCTAGAGATAGGATGACGTAAATCTTTTGGATTAGGGTCAAACCTATTAGAGGGATTCACAAATCGGTAAAATAATCCTATAAACTTTAACTTGAGTAATTTAGTTGAAAACCTTAGGATTAGTTATTAGTGGACTCTAGTTCAGCCATTAGTATAACATAAGAATCTCCACGGTCCAATAAATCAATAAAACAATTACATAATAAAAGATCAATTTGTTAAGGATTTTAGGGATTCGAAACCTAGATACTAATTTTTTGATATCAATAGTTTACTAAGTGCTTCCTTAATTCTTTGATTCAATCTTGTTGTTTAATTATTTTACTTATTGTATTTTATTAATTTAAAATCATAATCAATTCGTAGACTAGATAATAGGACAACTAGTAATCATTGTTCTTGTGGGATTGACTCGTATTTGTCAGTACTAGCTACAGTTATGATGTGCACTTATGGTAATTCAATATTGAATCTCATAAAAAGTTAATCAATATGGCCATGCGGTAAAATATGTTCATTTCTCTTTTTCATGAAAACAATTTGGCAAATCTAATATACCATATGCCTTCAGATTAAGTTAAGGTGTTACTTATTTATAATGATTGATGGAATTTTTTAAAATAGGAATGATATAAGATTTTTAAAAACATGGTATTTTTTATTGAGGCATAATATTCTTTGTACTTGATCGAAAGGTTATGTGTGCTAAGTTTTAATATTTATAACCTCGATAATACCACAAGCGTATGGGTCATTCGCGTAGTATCTAAGGTATCGATCCTAATCACAAGGTTACGTATGCTAAGTTTTAATATTTATAACCTTGGTAACTTCTACAAGCCCACGGATTGTTCACGTGGTACCTAAGATATCGATACCACGAGGAGGGAAGTCTAGTCCTACAATCTACAGATGTACCTACTACAATAATTCAAAATAAATAAACTAATACAGAAAATAAATCAATTAAACAATTAATTTCAAGAATTAAATTGCAGAAATCTAAACAAGTAAGAAATCACACAACCCAATCCAAAAATCAACCTAGAAATTGCCAAGTTAGAGAAATGGGATTTTTAATTCAAAATTAACAAAAATCTAATTGATTATGCAATTATCGAATTAGTGGGTCTAAACGATCCTAGGGTAGATTACTCTTTCTCGAGTTATAATCCTTAACCCTAATTGATAATCCCTAATTTAAATTATAGAATTGCGATCTCTCGATTCACAATTGACCTAAAACCTAAATTAGTTCTAAAAGTGTCTAATAACCTACCGGGAGCCTATGCTCGATCTCTCATTACACGATTCTATCGGTTTGATTCAATTCTCTGCCTATCAAATTACCTAACTCTCTTTAGCTTAATTTGATTATTTTTACTGGGCTCACCCTCTCAGTTTATTGTCGAATTATTATGAACAGATATTGAATCACAATTAAATCAATAAAAACACAATTAACCAAACGTTATTAATCTCAGGGACTAAAAATATGAAGGTGAGTTTAGACATAAATCAACACTCGACAACAGTTAATTTCAATAATCATCCCAATTTCATACATCCATAAAATTGAAATAAAAATAAAATAATGTAGGAATGGATTCGTGGAGGCAGCGATTGCAAGAAACCATTTGTTTCGGGAAGTACGTCGCATCAAGCTTCGTCTCCATGACTCTCTTCCTTCGTCTCCTTCCTCAATCTCTTGATAACTCTCTAGGTTTTTTTCAGAATGTGGCTGACGTGAATGCTCTCTTTTAAGACTCTTTAAAGCTGTTGTTTCTATCCCTTTATGATGTATTTAGTTTTTGCTTCAGTCTGACGCAGGCCACGATCGTGGCTAGTGCCTAAACCACAGTATGCTCCAGATAAGCTATTGCCTTGATGGCAATTTCTGGATGCTCGCCATCAACTTGTGCTTCTAAAGTCAAGCAATACACACATAGTTCACATATTACTAAGTTGTTCAATCAAGTGAATATTCAATCATACACATGTATATGTTCAATGTATGCTCAATTGACTTTCCGAATATGTATTCTTATACATAGATCTTGACTATTCAGTTTGTGCTTATACACCCTAAGACCATTCAAACATTATATTTTGTATACTACCATTTTGCAATAGGTTTGTACCTTTAAGTTAGCTTGATTTACTCAAAATTCATCAACCATACTTTACACTTATCCTTCAACATTTTCATGATCAAAAAGCCTCTTATAACAAACACAATTGTTACTTTAAATATGGAATTTATGCAAGCTCGATCTATACATTCACCTAACTTTTTTCAACAATATATACTCATACATTTACCCAATTATCATTCATAATTACCCCATGTTCTTCAATGTTCATTCATCCATACCTTATACACATTACTCATGTCCTTAAGATCATGTTTGAATTAAAAGAACTCATTTATTCCTTTAACAACTCATAATTTCTAGATTTGAACTTAACCACATCAAAACAATCCATTCTTTAGGTTATGACATCAATAAACTACATAAACTTATCAAGCTCTTAACAAATTAACCAAGCAACAATCTAGGCTCATTCCTATCCTTAATCAAGTCCAAGTATATCAATTTAGGTTAAATTTATCAGGTGGTTTGAGATGTACGATGTTGAAATTAAAATTCTAGAATTTGTTATCAACATCACTAATCTGTGTAACTTTACTACCTTCAATACTTCACAAATTTTACAAGATTAGAGACATCACTAACAACTGAAAATTTCCAAATTTCATTTCTTTTCGTTTCAGGTTAATTTAACTTCTGTATTGGTTACACTAAGGCTTACAAAATTCTGCTCACTTATATCATTAACACTCACTTTTTTCAAACACACCTACAACTCTAATTTTCCATATTCGAAAACACCTTAATAACACCTTTCTTTAGCATGAATTTCTCATGTATTATACTTCAAATCCCAACTTAAATCATCCATACATCAACCCATAAACAACTATTTTAGTACATGCAATAGGTCAGCATTTCACTTGATTAGCTTGAATGCCACCTCTAATTATCAAGCTTGCTTAGCCTCACATGTACGTAAGAAAATTTCAAGAATAGTGAAGGAGTAGGATGGTTTTAACAATGACAAGAAGAAGACAACAAAATGTAACAATATTCTGCCTCTAAAGCTATCTTTATGAAGAATTTGACCAAGGTTTTGAGGTGGTAATGGAAAGAATTGAAGAAAAATTTCAGAGCTATGAGGGTATATGTGTGTTTTGGTGGTGAGAGGGAAAAAAAGAAATAAGACAACAGAAACAATTTCTGCATTAGCTTAATTCATTAGGTGCTAGGTGTCACCATTTCATAATGACAATTTGTCACCTATGCATGCATTTCATTTGTCCTATATATAAGCTGCCAAATGTCATAAATATCCTAGGCCATTTGTCACTCAATCACTACTACCATTTGTCACTTAATTTCCTATGCCAAATGTAACTCCATTCTACTGCCATTTGTAACTTATTTCATAGGCTTAGTCATCCTAAATTTCCAAATATTTTCTTAAACTAAATGCACATTTCAATTCATCAATTTTCCAATTATAACAATTAATTCCAAATTTACTAATTATAAACCACCAAACCAAAATTTAGGACATAAGCCACACACAATTCACATCATGATCATTTTAAACCTTTCATACCCTGGAATAGTGCACATACAATCTTAGCAAGTTTTACTAAATCTTGATTCACGTGTGTATGCGAATATTATGCATGTGAATGAAATGCAATTTATAAATTCTCAAATGATATGACTCAATAGTCTAAGATTCTAACACTCAGTAAGTTTTGGAACCCGAGCTATTACAATTCTCCCCCTTAAGAAATTATGTCCTCGAAATTCTTACTTGATTGATCAAATAAATGGGGGTATTGTTTCCTTATGCTTTCCTTAGTCTCCCATATGGCTTCTTCTCTCGAATGATTCTTCCAAATAACTTTCACTAATGGGATTACTCGGTTTCTCAATTGCTTAGTCTGATAACTAACTATTTTGGCTGCTTCCTCTATATAACTCAAATTAGTTGCAATTTCAACTTCCTATGCTGGTAATACATGTGCTGGATCTAACTTATATCTCCTGAGCATACTAACATAGAACACATTATGAATCTAAGACATCTCTAGTGGTAATGCTAACTTGTAAGCCAACGACCTTATTCTCTTAGTAAACTTATAAGGACCAATGTACTTAGGGCTTAACTTTCCCTTTTTACTAAACCTCAGCACTCCTCGCTAAGGTGACACTCTTAAAAACACCCTATCTCCCACTTGATACTCCATACCACTTCGATGCTAATCCACATAACTCTTTTGCCTGTTTTGAGTTACCTTGATTCTACTAGGGATCAATTTTATCTTATCAACTGTATCTTGAATCAACCCTGGGCCTTCAACAATCCTTAGGCCCTCTTCATCCCAATACAAAGGCGATTGACACTTTCTTCCATATAACGCTTCATACGGAGCCACACTAATACTACTGTGATAATGATTATTATATGCAAATTCAGTGAGAGTTACATATTGATCCCATGTTCCTTAAAACTCCAAAACACAAGCTCTGAGCATATCCTCAACAGTCTTAATTATCCTCTCACTCTGTCCATCTGTTTGAGGATGAAATGTTATGCTAAATTTCAACTTTGTACCCAATGCCGTTTGTAAACTGCCCTAAAATCTTAAAGTAAATATGGGATCCTGATTTGATACAATAGATACTAGTACTCCATATAACCTCTCTATCTCATTAACTTACCTTTGAGCTAACTGATCTAATGTGTTATTCTCTCGCACAGGCAAGAAATGTGTCGATTTTGTCAATCTATCAACAGTGACCTATATAGCATCATGTTATCTCAGAGTCCTGGGGAAACCCATAATAAAATCCATTGTGATCCTCTCCCATTTCCACTCTGGAATAGGTAATGACTGTAAGTTCCGAACTGGAGCTTGATGCTCTGCCTTAACTTGTTAGCATGTCAAACCTTTAGCCACTTACTTCTTCATCCATGGCCACCAAAAATGTTGTTTCAGAGTACTGTACGTCTTGGTAGTACCAGGATGCATAGCATAAGCTGCCTTATGAGCTTCCTCCAAAATTTCTTTCCTCAAATCATCAACATCTGGTGGTACACATAATCTTTGCTTCAACCATAATGCACTATCCCTCAATTGAAACTCAAGACTTTAATTCTGCTTCAACTTCTCAATAAGTTTCACTAATTTTGGATCCTTGCTTTAAGCTTTTCTGATCCTTTCATACAATACTAGTCTAAGCTTTAGCGTAGCTAATAATGCTTTACTCCGCCCCAAACTTAGCTCAACATTTAATGCTCTTAGTTGAACTAGGTTTAGTAACCTCGATGTTTGAATTAGTGCTACACTGCTATTAGATTTCCTACTTAATGCATCAGGTACAACATTAGCCTTATCTGGATGGTATTCAATCGTGCAATCATAATACTTAAGTAATTCGATCCACCTCTTTTGTCTCCTACTAAGATCCTTCTGACTCAATAATTATTTCAAACTTCTATGATCTGTAAATATCTAAAATGGTTCACCATATAAATAATGTCCCTAAATCTTCAAAGCAAACACCACCGTTGCAAGCTCTAAATCATAAATTGGATGGTTGAACTCATGAGACCTTAACTGTCTTGATGCATATGCAATCACTCTATCATACTGCATCAGAACACATCCTAATCCTAGTGTGAAGCATCACTATACACAATATATCTTCTCGATCCAGAGGGGATAACCAGTGCTATAATCAATCGGTGTTTTAATTCCTCAAAACTCCTTTAGCATTCATCTGTCCATCTAAAAGGTACATTCTTCATCAGAAGCTTTGTCAAAGAGGCTGAGATTAGTAAAAGCCCCTCGACAAATCTCCTGTAATAACCTGCTAGTCCAAGAAAACTCTGAATCTCAGATACATTTCTAGGGGCTTCCCACTTCATCACTGCCTCAACTTTCTTTGGGTCTACCTGTATGCCCTGCCAAAATACTATATGAATCGAAAACACCACTTGATCAAGCCAAAATTCACATTTACTAAACTTGGCATACAATTGCTCCTCTCTCATTATCTGTAAAACTAACCTCAAGCGCTCATAATGTTCCTCTCTACTCTTCGAGTACATCAAAATATCATTTATGAATACAATCACAAAGTGATCTAAGTAAGGCTGAAATACCATGTTCATCAATGTCATAAAGGTTGACAGAGCATTCGTTAACCCAAAAGGCATCACCAGAAACTTAAAGTGTCTATATCTTGCCTTGAATGCACTCTTTGGTGCATTACCTTCTTCCATTTTCAACTGGTAGTACCCTGACCTCAAATCCAATTTAGTAAACACCTGAGCTTCTTATAACTGATCAAGTAAATCATCTATTATCTGTAAGGGATATTTATTCTTCACTTTCACTTGATTTAGTTACCTGTAATCTATGTATAATCTTAAAGTCCCATCCTTCTTCTTCACAAACAAAACTGGAGCCCCCCAAGGTGACACAATAGGTCTGATAAAACCCTTATCCAACAACTCCTGTAATTGAGTCTTAAGTTCCTTAAGTTCCACAAGTGCCATCCTATACGAAGGAATAGATATAGGAGTAGTACCTAGAGCAAGGTCTATAGTAAACTTCATTTCCCTATCTGGGGGTAATCTCGGTAATTTAGTGGGAAACACATCTAGGAATCCCTAACAATAGGAATATTCAGTATTGTTTGCTTAGTTTGGGTATCAGTCATATAGGCTAATAAACCTCACATCCACTTCGAATCAACCTAAAAGTACTCATTGATGAAGTCAATTTAGCTGTCACTGCTTGACTAAGACCTTGAAACATTACTCTTAGTTAATTAGGAGATTCAAGAATGACTTCTTCAGTATAAAAATTCATTACATCCCTATAAGCAGTAAGTCAATCCATACCTAAGATGAGGTCTATCTCTTTTAACTGTAGTACTATCAAATCAACTTTCAACTCAGCCTGGTTAACTCGAATAATACACCCTTTACACACTTATCCAATCACTGTAGTACTACCTACTGATGTACTCACCTCTAAGTCACATTTCAACATCTCTTTCTCATAATGTAGTTTAGAGGCTAAAGGTGGTGTAACAAATGAATGCGTAGATCTTGGATCTAACAGTGTAAATACCTCAAATTGAAAGACATGTAACACACCTGCAACAACATCTGGAGAATTATGTGCCTCCTATATGGTAATAGCAAAGATCCTAGCCTGGGACTATGGTTGGTTATTCCATACCTCAGTCTTAACACTAGGACTTGCTGATTAGTTTTACCCCTACCTCTGCCTCTTTGTCCTGCTCAACTGGCTCTGCTCTGCTGGATAGTCATTTTAGTCACTAATCCTCCTCTTACTCTAAGTTTTGCTTCTAAAGTTACGGGACAGTCTCTAATATGATGCTTGAAAGAGCCACAATGCAAGCAAGCTCCCAATATATTCCAACATTCTCCACCATGTTTCTTTCCACAATGCTTACAACTAGGCATCTGTTATATTTGCCCTCTAGATACTTGAACTCTACCGCTACCGACATGAACAAAACTGCCTCTCGGTCTAAACTCCAACTGTCTCGATCTATTCTATGATCAGAATAGTCAACCTAAGATTCACCATGCTTCTTAATTCTGAAGTCTTGCCTATACTCTCCTTATTCATCCTTCAGTAAATGTTCAATTCAGATTGAATCAGGTCACAGCTTAGTAAAACTACTCAAATTAGTTATAGCTAACCTCGTCCTAATCTCCATATTCAATCCATCCTCAAACCTACTACATTTGTCTTCCTCAATCAGAATCAAAGCAGTAGCATACCATATTAATTCATTAAACCGTACCTCATACTCGGCTACAACTAGACTTCCCTATTTTAGATTGAGAAACTCTTTCATCTTCCTATCCAAGTAAATCTTTGGCATATAATTCTCCTTGAAGACCTTCAAAATTTCTTCCCACATCAGTCTACAAGATCAAACAGAACTAACTGGAACGGTCTTCCACCACTAGCGATGTCAATTCTGGCCCGGCCCCCCAGGCCAGTTTTTGGCCCGGGTTTGGCGGCCCATGGGCAGGCCACAGGCCGACCATGGTCCGCCCGGGCATTGTGGCCAGGCGACATCCATATCCACCACCGATAAGCTGGACCTTATTGTAACGAGACTACGTAGTCGAACCTTTCATCGGGCTCGCAATCCATCTGATCAAACACCTTTTCCGTTCTTTCCAACCAACCTTCTAGCTCAGCTGGGTTTGTACTTCTATAGAAGTCTACAACTCCCTGCTTCCTAAGTTTATCATACATCCTTTCTCTCCTCTTAGGACCTCTCTGAGGCATTTGTTCAAACTAGGGTATTGGGGACTCTCTATTAGCTCTTATAGACACAAGGTCAGCTGAATATACGACTCAATCTTCTATAACGGATAACCTATAACAAACAATAGTTGTGATCACTACGTAAGTCTTTCAGTAGATGTCATATTTAAATTCTTATATATGTCTCTAAGGATGTCAGGCCATGCTCTGATACCAAAATTGTAGCATACCACTTCCATAAAGCATATACCCAAACACACAAGAGGATATTCGAGAACATACCTTATGAGAATGGCACGTTAAAATAATTACATTAACTTATTTAAGGCATCACATATATCACGAGCATTTCAAATGATCAATTCTACCTATTTCATTCACAAACCTCAAACAGACATTGTATCATTAGAATTCGTAATCCATGTATATACATTACATAACATTTGAGAGTTCAATACTCCATACAAAATGTTCAACTTGAAATGAGATGCTAACTGAAAACATTCTAAACTAGACTCCTCAGATATTAACTGATCAGATCTTTGAGCCATTCTTATTCTCAAAATGACAGTACAAGAATTCTACTTAGTTGCCTTAGGAGCTAGAACTTCCTTGTATCTAAAAATCAATGTTGCAATTTTGATGAGTTTGTTAATATAGTGAGCGAACCATCATCGATGTGCTTACTCTAGTCAGAACACAAAGCCAAGTATATAACCAATTTCAAGAATTTTAACACATTATCCAGTATCAAATCCCACTTCACATTTTGTCATATTTCATTAAGTACAAGTGTAACATGTATACAAACATTTCATAACACTATTTCAGAACAATCCATTAATTCATCTCAATCATTCATATGATACATGTAAAGTTATATATGTGCAAATCCACACGTGACTCCATTTTCATTTTACTTTGTTATGACCGAGGGCCTTTTTACTATCCCGTATCTGTTGTGGATACCAGGCTCATTTCATTTACTATATTGTATCCCTTGTAGGTACTGGGCTCATTATTAACTGAGCCTGTGGCACTTTGTGCACAATTTTTTAGTTTAAAGCTCTTTTCCACGTTGGTCACTCTAGTCATAACTCTTGTATCTGATTATACATGTCAATATAATGGAATGCATCAATTCACATAATATGTTATCAATACTTTTCATTCAATCTATTCATGTCATTTATCACATTCTTTGGACCTGAGTCCAACATTCAACATTCAGTTGAGCACACGTTCCATATTACACATACTATTTGAAAACACTTCCATATACAGTTCCAAGTATCAAACTCCTCGAACCAACAATGTCTAGAATCATAACAATGATAAGAGTAACCATTCAATAACTGAAATTTAATCAAAAACAATTCAATCATAGTGAGAAACATCTAGGTTAACTTATAGTACGCTCCAGATAAGCTATTGCCTTGATGATCCGGCAATGTCTAGATGCTCGGAATCAACTTGTGCTTATAAAGTCATGCAATACACACATAGTTCACATATTACTAAGTTGTTCAATCAAGTGAATATTCAATCATGCATAGGTATATGTTTCATGTTCAATGTATGCGCAATTGACTTTCTAGGTATGTATTCTTATACATAGATCTTGACTATTCAGTTTGTGCTTATATACCCTAAGACCATTCAAAAATTATATTTTGTATACTACCATTTTGCAATTAGCTTTGTACCTTTAAGTTAGCTTGATTTACTCTAAATTCATCAACAACACTATACACTTATCCTTTAACATTTTTCATAATCAAAACGACTCTTATAACACACACACAATTGTTACTTTAAATCTGGAATTTTAGTAAGCTAGATCTATACATTCACTAAACATTGTCCAGCAATATATACTCATACAATATATACTCATAATTACCCCATGTTCTTCAATGCTCATTCATCCATACCATATACACATTAATCATGTCCTTAAGATCATGTTTGCATTAAAAGAACTCATTTATTCCTTTAACAACTCATAATTTCTAAATTTGTACTCAATCACATCAAAACAGTCCATTATTTAGGTTATAACATAAATTAACTACGTAAACTTATCAAGCTCTTAACCAATTAATCAAGCAACAATCTAAACTCATTCCTAGCCTTAATTAAGTCCAAATATACCAATTTAGAGTGAAATTTCTCAACTGGTTCGACATGTATACAAGGCTGAATTTAAAATTCCAGAATTTGTCATCAACATCACTATTCTGTGTAACTTCACCACCTTCAATACTTCAGGAAATATACAAGCTTAGAGACATCACTAACACCTGAAACTTTCTGGATTTCATGTCCTTTAAGGTTACCTCATTTTAGGTTAATTTAACTTCCATATTGGTTACACTAAGGTTTACAAAATTCTGCTCACTTATGTCATTAACAGTCACTTTTTTACAAACACACCTATAGCTCTAATTTTCCAGATTCGAAAACACCTTAATAACACCTATCTTTAGCATGAATTCCTCATCAATTACACTTCAAATTCTAACTTAAATCATCCATACATCAGCCCATAAACTACTATTTTCGTACATGCAAAAACATAACAGAAAGGTACCCATTCATTCTCCATTTTCCAGCACATCTTCAACACCAATTCCATATTCAATCTATCCCTATTCAATCACAATAAAAATTCTTCTAATATATACCACAATAGGTCAGCATTTCTCTTACTTGATTAGCTTGAATGCCACCTCCAAATGTCAGGTTTGCCTAGCCTCACATACATCAAAATCATTTCAAGAATAGTGAAGGAGTATGGTGGTTTCAGCAATGAGAGGAAGAAAATAGCAAACTGTAACAATATTCTGCCTCTAAATCTATCTTTATAAACAATTTGACCAAGGTTTTGAGGTGGTAATAGATAGAATTGAAGCAAAATTTTAAAGCTATAAGGGTATGCGTGTGTTTTAATGATGAGAGGGAAACAGAAAAAAGAAGACAGCAAAAACAATTCATTAGGTGCTAGGTGTCACCATTTCATAATGACATTTGTCAAGTAAGCATGCATTCCATTGGTCCCATATATAAGCTGCGAAATGTCACCAATATTCTGGGCCATTTGTGTTGGACCCCATTTCCAGATCCCAACGTTTAGAGTCATACTTGAGCACATTACCTTGTAGGGTCCTTTTGCTGGAACCTCATTAGCCAATTAGGCTCGTCTTCCTTCAAATAACATCCCAAAATTTCTATAATTTGAATACTTCATATATGACAAGCCATTCATAGGTTTATATCCTCAACCGTAACCCTAAAGAAATCACTCATTTTATCTCTTATTTTCATATCAAACTAAGTACATTTCAATCTCCATTCAAGCCTAAATATGTCAGAGAAAAGCATTGGTGGGTCCACAATTTGCATATGTACATAATTTGGGACAATTAGCATAACTTTCATCATGGGTGTCGGATCGTGGTCATTCAAGCATGGTTTCGAAGAGTAATTCGTGTTCTACAACTTCTGTGAAGACCCCGAAGAGAGATTCTTGCTATTTAGAGAGTCAAAATTTGCACATTTTTAAAACTGTAACGGATGTACGTCCCTTCAAACGAACATGTACTGGTCTGGGGACATTTTCAGACCCGAGAAGATCCACCTAGCAGACATCAAGTCCATTTAACGGACAGTTACGGGTTAAATTTCATATTTCCAACTCCTACAAGCTATCTATGACCCATCTTATGCATATCTATTATTCCTAACTCATTTTCCTCATCATTTTCACTTCCATTTCAATTCAACATCATTTACAATCAATTCATTATCTATGTATGATCATCATCCCAAAAACACAATCATTCAACTTATACACAATCATCATAATTTTTGCATATGTTCAACCCCATTTATCAACTTTATTTCATTTCTAACTTATCACACTACTTCTTCCCAATTCAGGAAACCATAGTACTTATGACACTACTTCTTCCCATTTCAAGACACCACATTCTCTCATTCTATTAGATCAAAATAGAAAAGCTATAAAATGTCCTGCATACATCCTATGTAGCATCACTAACTTGTAACAATCATAAATTTCAATTCCAATCTCCAAAGTTTACAAACTATATATCATTGGAAAGCTAAAAGAATGAACTACAACTTCCTAGATGACAACCTTGTCAAAATCAACCTAGATCAGTACAGTTTTCCCCTTGAAGGCAAAACACAATTTCTACACCTATGGAAGACTTAAAATAAGAAATGTACAACTACAAGATGAATAAGCACATACACATTGGAAACTTCTTCAATTCTTCACTCATTTCCAAATCAAAATGAAGTTCATACGTAGCTTTAATTACAAATCATAATTACATCAAGTCTTAACAAAGATATAAAATACATTGGATGCTCAATGTTCAATGTGCTAATTAAGCTATCCAAAAGTCTAGCCACTAACTTAGTACAAAAGCTAACTATCTTGGAATTGGTCCAAATGCCTTGCAAGAATCACTTATTTTCTCAATCTGCACCTGAGGACTGGGAAAAATATTGGGTTGAGCTATACAGCTCAGTGGATAATATATTTATAACCATTGGCAATGAGCCACACAATCAAACATACATGCATCTAATCATATGAGCATACCCATCTTGCCTTGACCCAACAATGTAAGTTCAACATTCATAACTCATAACTCAATACATCATCACATAAAACATATTGGACGTGATTTAACATCAAAGCATAATACTCAGCTTCATCAAAACTTAACATATCAAAATGCAAATGCACAAATAAATGGCTTGAGAGTTCCGTGGAACAAAACAGAGAAACCGAAGTTTACTTCGTGAACGAAACGAGTCCACTTTTCATATCTCGTGTGTCACAAGAGGGCAACCGAGAAGGCTTTATGTCGACATGCACGTGACTATGAAACGGTTCCTCTCTCACCCAAACACAATCAAATCTCATGCTTAATTCAATCAATCACAAGTTCATATTCTCATGCTTTTTCTTCTTTCCATTTAAT
>JAOQMS010000180.1:15724848-15737063 GCA_027563885.1 Erythroxylum longipes | reverse complement strand
TTTCATATAGCCATCTTAAAATAAATGAGAAGAGTCTCATTTAATGGCTTCTTTATGTTTTGATTAAAGAATGAAGTGATGCATTGGATGCTTTATACTTTTCTTTCTTTTCATGCATAAACAATATTGACAAGGTGTAAAAGAGGTGTTCTTGCATGTTTTGGACTCTCTCTACTTTCTTTCATGGTTAGCTGAAATTTATATGAGAGGTGTCTCATCTTTGGCTTCTTTTTTCTAAGAAAAATCTCCTCCAAATATTTCTTCTGCTTTCCTACCAAAGGATCTTGTTAACCAAGTTGTCCAAGAAGAACAAGTGGCAGATCAGATTGGTTGAGAATATAACAACAAGGAGATGATACATTGATAAAAGAAAGGATTCAAAAGCAAGGCTAAAGCTCGGAGAGGATAGCACAGCGAGGAGTCAAAGCTGTAGCAAAGAAGTCGGTAATATAATCTCCATCTTATTCTTATGATAATTGTTTTCCATATACCGTATCATGTATGGCTTGGCATGTTGATTTGGTTATCTTGCTTCCGATGAGTTTTGATTTCTAAAAAAGTTTTGAAATCTACCATTTTAGCTAAATCTTGCATGTTTTATTTTCCGATCCAACAAACTGGATAAAATCCTTACCTAAAAGCTCCTGCAACTGTGTCTTAAGTTCCTTAAGTTTCACAAGTGCCATCCTATATGAAAGAATAGATATAGGAGCAATACTTAGAACAAGGTCAATTGCGAACTCCTTCTCCCTATCTGGGGGCAATCTCAGTAATTCAGTAGGAAACACATCCAGAAAATCCCTAATAACAGGAATATCCTAAATTGTCTTCTCAACTCGGGTATCTGTCACATAGGCTAAGTAAGCCTCACATCCCCTTAGAATTAGTCTAAGAGCCCTCATTGATGAAATCAACCTGGCTGGCACTACTTGACTAACTCCTCAAAATATAACCTTTAGTTGATTAGGAGATCCAAGGATGACTTTTTTAATGTAGCAGGTCATCACAACCCTATATGTAGTAAGCCAGTCCATACCTAAAATAAAATCTATCTCCTTTAATTGCAATACTATCAAATTGCTTCCAGCTCTGCCTGATCAACTAGAATAATGCACCCTTTATATACTTCCCTAATCACTGTAGTACTACCTATTTGAGTACTCACTTCTAAGACAAATTTCAACAAATCTCTCTCATAATGCAGTTTAGATTCTAGATGTGGAGTAATGAATGAATGTGTAGATCTTGGATCTAATAATATAAATGTCTCAAATTGAAACACATGTAACATACCTATAATGACATCTAGAGAATTCTGGGCCTTCTATCTGGTGATAGCAAAGACCTTGGCCTGGGACTGTGGTTGGTTACTTCACACCTCAGTCCTAACACTAAGAAACTGCTTAACTTGTTCTACCCCTACCTCTGCCTCTCTGTCGTACTTCAGTAGCTTTACTTTACTGGAAAGTCATTTTAGTCACTGATCCTCCTCTCGCTCCAGACTATGCTCCAAAAGTCGCGGGATAGTCTCTAATCTGATACTCAAAAGAGCCACAACGCAAACAAGCTCCTAAAATCTTCCAACACTTTCACCATGTTTCCCTCTACAATGCTCACAACTAGGCATCTGTTGTGCTTGCCCTTCAGATACTTGACCTCTACCACTACTAGTATACATAAAACTGCCTCACAGTCTAAACCCTGACTGTCTTGATCTAGTATGTGATTAGAGCGATCTATTATGGCGTTTATTGAATCTCCTGCCAGTTTCAACTTGAGACTCTCCTTGTCCATCTTTCAATAACTTTTCTATTTGAATCAAAGCAGCTTTCAGCTCAACAAAACTACTCAAATTAGTAATAACCAACCTCGTTCTAATTTTCATATTTAGTCCATCAACTACACTTATCTTCCTCAGTCGGAATCAAAGTAGTAGCATACCCCATTAATTCATTAAACTACACCTCATACTTGGCTGCAACAAGACTTCCTTATTTTAGATCGAGGAATTCCTTCATCTTTCTGTCCAAGTAGATCTTTGGCATATAATTCTCCTTAAAAACCTTACAAAAATCTTTCCATGTTAGTCTAAAAGGTCGGGCAGAACTTCCAGGAATAGTCTTCCACTACTGATAAACTAGACTTTGAAGTTATGAGACTGCATAGTTAAAAATTTCATCAGACTCGCAGTCCATCTGATCAAATACCTTCCTTGTTCTTTCCAACCAACCTTCTGCCTCTGTAGGGTCTGTACTTCCATAGAAGTCTATAGCCCCCTGCTTCCTAAGTTTATCATACCTCTTTTCTCTCCTCTCAGGAATTCTCTGAGGCATTTGTTCAAACTGGGGTACTGGGGACTCACTATTGGCTCCTGTAGACTCAAGGTCAACTAATTATGTGATTCAATTTCCTATAGAGGATGGCCTACAACAAACAATAATTGCGATCACTATACGAGTCTCTTACTATATGTCATGTTTAAAATGCTCATATATGTCCTTATGGATGCCAAACCTAGCTCTGCTAACTAAATTGTAACATACCACTTCTATAGAGCATATGCCCGAACATCCAAAGGATATTCAAGAACATACCCTATGAGAATAGCACGTTATAACAATCACTTTAACTAACTAAGGCACCACACAAATCACAAGCATTCAAAAAGATCAACTTTTCCCATTTTGTTCACAAACATAAACTTACATTGTTATATTACAATCGATAATCCATAAATAATTACATAAAATTTAAGAGTTTACTACTCCATAAAAAATATGCAACATTAAATGGGATACTAATTGAAAACATTCTAAACTAGACCCCTCAGATATCAGATGACTAGACCTTTGAACCATTTTGTTCTCAAAATGACAATACTAGGATTCTACTTGGTTTCTTTAGATGTGCTCACTCAATCGATGTGCTCACTCAATAAGAACACAAAGGCAAGTATATATTCTAATTCAAGGAATATGACACATCATTCAGTATCAAATCCCACATCGCATTTTGTCATATATCAACAAATACATGTATAAAAACATTTCATATCACCATTTCAGAACAATCCTATAATTCATCCCAATCATTCATATGATATATGTAAAGTTATATATGCAAATGCAAATGTGACTCTATTTTCATTTTTACTTTGTTGTGATCGAGCAGCTATGTACTGTCCCGTATTTGTTACAGATACTGGGCTCATTTCACTTACTGTCCCATACCAATTATGGATACCGGGCTCATTATTAACTGAGTCTGTGGCTCTTTGTACATAATTCCTGAGCTTAAAGCTCTTTTTCACGTTGGTCACTTCGGTCACAATTTCTTTATCTCATCATGCATATCAATGTAACATAATGCATTAATTCACATATTATGCTATCTATACTTTTCATTCAATGTGCTCATATCATTTATCACATTCTTCATATTTGAGTCTAACATTCAACATTTAGTTGCGTACACATTCCATACACATTCCATATTACACATGGAATTTGAAAACACTTCAAATACATTGCCAAATATCAAACTCCTCAGACTAACAATGTCTAAAATTATCACAATCACATAAGTAACAATTCAAATAACTGAAATTTAAACAAAAAAATCAATAATGATGAGAAACATCTAGGACTATGCTCCAGAAAAGCTATTGCCTTGATGATCCAACAATGTTTGGATGTTGGTGGTCAACTCGTGCTTCTTTAGTCATGCAATACACACATATTTTACACATTACTAATTTGATCAATAATATGAATTATTCAATCATGCTCATGTATATGTGTCATGTTCAATGCATGCTCAATTGACTTTCTAGGGTATGTATCCTTATTCACAATCTTTACCATTCAAACATTATATTTTGTCTACTACCATTTTGTAATTAGGTTCATACCTTTAAGTTAGCTTGATTCACTCCAAATTCATCAACCATACTTTAAACTTATCCTTGAATATTTTTATGATAAAAAAGCCTCTTATAATAAACACACAATTGTTACTTTAAATCAGGAATATCAGCAAGCTAGATTTATACATTCACCAAAATTTTTCCAACAATATATATTCATACGTTTACCCAATTCTCATTCATAATTACCCCATGTTCTTCAATGCTCGTTCATCCATACCTTATACACATTACTCATGTCTTTAAGATCATGTTTGCATTAGAAGAACACATTTATTCCTTTAACAAACCATAATTTCCAGATTTGAGCTCAACCACATCAAAACAGTCCATTCTTTAAGTTATGAAATCAATTAACTACATAAACTTATCAAGCTCTTAACCAATTAATCAAGAAACAATCTAGGCTCATTCCTAGCCTTAATATAGTCCAAATATACCAATTTAGAGTTAAATTTCTCAGCTGGTTTTACATGTACTCAGGGCTGAAATTAAAATTCCAGAATTTGTCATCAACATCATTAATGTGTGTAACTTTACTACCTTCAATACATCACGAATTTTACAAGCTTAGAGACATCACTAACACTTGAAAATTTCCAGATTTAATTTCCTCTAAGGTTAATTCATTTTATTTTAATTTAACTTCCTTATTGGATATACTAAGGCTTACAAAATTCTGGTCACTTATGTCATTAACAGTCACTTTTTACAAGCACACCTACAACTCTAATTTTCTAGATTCAGGAACAATTCAATAAAACCTATCTTCACCAGGAATCCACCTTCATTTATACTTAAAATCTTAACCTCAATCATTCATTTAATAGTCTATAGCCTATTATTTTCATGCATAAAAATCAAAATAGAAAATTAACCAATTCATCCATCACATTCCAACACAACATCATCATCAACACCACATGCATTCCATCCCAATTCAGTCATCATAGAATTTCTATTTCAACACACCAAAATGAAAAATACTTAGTTATTTAGCTCAAGTTCCACCTCAATGATCCGACAAACTTAGCTCTCCATGCATGCAAAATCATCCAAGTACAAGATGGAAGTAAAATGATTTCAGCAAAGGCAAAATGATGATAGCAGATTATGACTATCTTTGAGTAGATTTTTATATGGATCTTGATGCGACTATGAACAAAATTGAAGCAAAACTCAGACATTATGAGGTTGTGTGAGTGTTTCGGTGGTGATAGTAAAGGAAAGAAGAAGAATGAACATAATAGAAAATATCCATGCAATAGCTTAACTCATTAGATGCTAGGTGTCACTGCTATACAATGGCATTTGTCACCTATGCATGTAAGTCACTTGTCCTCTCCATAAGCTACCATTTGTCACAATTATGCTAGGCCATTTGTCACTCAATTACCACTGCCATTTGTCATTTAATTTTGTATGCCATTTGTCACTTTCGTATTGTTGCTCTTGTTGTACATATGGATGGAATGTCTATAATCTTACTAAATACGTACAACAAGAGCAACAATACAAAAGTATTATAGATAAACTAATAGAATCCATTAAAAAGCATATAACTAGCCTACGTGAATTTGAGGTAAGATTTTCTTCACGTGTATATGATGAGCATAATACCTTATACTATAAAAGCTCCCTAGTATCTCATAGTGAAGAAGACATGACGGTCTATTTCATGAATAAGGAAACATTTTAAGAACGTGAGCAAGTAACTGCTCTTTTGAATGATATGTTGACCACTTTTTTTAAGGAATCAAACATGAGGAACTAGGAAATAGAGGATTGCATACAAATTATTATGAATTGGATCGACCAGTTGGAAAAGATATTATCTGACAAGATGGAGGGGAGTTTACCTAGTCCTGTTGAAATAGATCGTAAAGAATTTAGAATGGCAATCACCCTTAGGAGTGGAAACAAGCTTTTAAAAGAAGAAAAAGAAGAAGAAGAAGAAGAAGAAGAAGAAGAAACCTTTGTCCAAAAAAGGGAAGTGGAGAAGTAGTAGGAGGTAATTGAAGAAGATGAGTCAGAAACCTTTGTCTAGGAAGAAGAGGAAGAAGAAGAAGAAGAGTGGAAAAGGTGGTTGAGGAATAACTGAGGAAGAACTAAATAAGGAAACTACTAATGAGTCGTTGGTAGCCACCTTAAGTATGAAAGGTTCTCACTTCCTTTAAGACAAATTATTTAGTATGGAGGGTTCTCACTTCAGGGAGTTTTGTTGTCCTTAATTTTATTAACAAATTGTCATTGAAAAGGGCATTACTGTGGTTAATTGGTTTTACTAACTTAATCCATTACGTGCTTATGATCATCTTGCAACTTATGGCTTGTTTATAGGCTCTAAAGTCACTTTATGGAGAAAAGAATGTAAGCTAGTTGATATTTACAGTTCATACTATGTTATCTTTGGTGTTTTAGTATGTTTTTAGTTGTTTGTTAAATGTTTATCGTATGTATAAGTTTAGAATTGTGTTATTGGGAGTGTTTCTTTACTAGATGTTTATAGTGTTTAGAGCATGATTTCATTCTTAATTTTATGTTTCACTAGGTTTTTTATTTGTTTGTGAGTGTTGGAAATAAGATAATTGAAGAACAAGGAAGATGGAAGCTATATAAATGGTGTCACGATTGTGCATGAGGAGCATGATTGTGATAGGTGTGCATGGGTTGCATGGCCTCTTGAGGCATGTTTGTGATGGAGAGGAGAATACTACGGTCATGATTATGCCTCAAGGAGCATGTGTTAGAGTAGTGTTCTAAAGGCAATCACCTTTAGCACTTTTTACTGACTTTGTTTTAATTAATAAAGCGAAATTTATTTTTCATTAATTTGATATTCGTTTATATATGAATTGATATTGATCTTAAATCGAATTAATGAAGTTCATGATACAAAACGTAGCATAAAGGAAATCATGATGAGATCATGATAATAAGATTCCTATCATATGCAATTATGCTAGTATCTAAATAATCCTTAGTTATAGGATTAATAAGACAGGACATTATTAATCTAGACAAACTAGCATATGTTATACTCATTGATTTAATAAAGCAGCGAATCTCACAAAATATAAGAATAAGATGTTTAGAGTTAACATGTGGATGCTTACTAAGGGTAGTAAGTACATTGGATGAATAGCTATGAGATTATCACATGGATGATCTATTAAATGTCAATGATTAATCTTATCATAGCAATGGTGCAAATATCCTTATACTTGAGGTACTCAAGAATATCTTGGATACTAGTCCTGTGCTTTGACATCATTCCTTGTTACCTTAAGATAAGGTCACTCTTAGGGTGGTGATTGGGTATAGCTATTGGTATTCGAAGGTAATTGGGTAGCCAATAAAGGATTCACCACTCCCCATAGAAAGAGAGGATACCCACGACCTGTTATCGAGGTCATTACTCAGGAGTCTCTGGCCAGAGCATTTATTTATCATGAAGAGAGTCTTCAATGACACAAAGAGTAATGAGGTCCTAGAATAAGAACTAACATCACTTAGACTAGATGAGACACAGTCAGTCTAGTGGGAATTGACACATAGCCCATACTCTGAACCAAGTGGGGAATAATATGGTTAAAGGATGAATTGCATGATAATTGTCTATGGAAAGGTTTATAATTCAAAGAATTAACAATTGAAGAGTCCATGTGTTAATCAACTTATATTTCGGCAAATTGGCATTATGAAACCTTTCATGTTTTACTTGAATTAAGAGTTAATTCAAGTGCCTGAAATAACCAGGAACCTAAGGGTCATGCGCATAAAAGATCTAATGAAAAACATAGTATATATGGATAATTTTAAGTAGTTCATGATTGTAACAGCCCTAGATCATCTGCTTACAGATATTGTCCACTTTGGGCTTTGGCCCAGCCAAGCCCTCACGGATTTGCTCTTCCCGCACACTCTCTTGGGAAAATGCGTCTATGAGGGAGAGGTTTCCATAGCTTTATAAGGCCTACTTCGTTCCCCTCTCCAATCAATATGGGAATCTAACATTCCACCCCCTTGGAGGCCTAGCGTCCTCGCTAGCCCACAGGCCTAGATGCACCTCCCTTGGAGGCCCAGTGTCCTTGCTGGCCTACAGGCCTGGATCCACCCCCTTAGAGGCCCAGTGTCTTTGTTGGCATAGCGATCTGGGTACTGGAGAGGGGTTAGAGAGGGGAACAAAGTAGGCTTTATAAGGCTATGGAAACCTCTCCCTCACAAATGCGTTTTCCCAAATGAGTGTGTGAGAAGAGCAAATCCGTGAGGGCTTGGCTGGGCCAAGGCCCAAAGTGGACAATATTTGTGAGCAGCTGATCTAAGGTTGTTACAAATGGTATCAGAGCCAGTACCCAAATCGTTATGCTAGCTAGGACGTTAGGCCTTCAAGGGGGTGGATCCAGGCCTCTGGGCTAACAAGGACGCTGGGCATCCAAGGGAGGTGGATCCAATCCTGTGGGCTAGCGAGGACGCTAGGCCTCCAAGGGGGGTGGAATGTTAGATTCCCATATCGATTGGAGAGGGGAACAAAGTAGGCCTTATAAGGATATGGAAACCTCTCCCTCAAAGATGAGTTTGCCCAAGCGAGTGTGCGGGAAGAGCAAATCCGTGAGCGCTTGGCTGGGCCAAGGCCCAAAGCTGACAGTATCTGTGAGTGGGTGATCTAGGGCTGTTATTCACTTATGTACACAAGGTCTTACCACTTCTTACACACTCAAGTGAGAGCATAAGTTCTCTAGAAGAGTTTTAGAGGAAGAGAGAGGTATCAAGAGTCTTGATCTTGCAATTTATGCAATTGTTGCATGAATCAAAGTGCATGAAATAAGAGTCTTGATCTATCTTCTATCATTTTGAGCATTTACTAGAAATCATCTAGTTCAAATCATCCTCATACATTATTTCTTCTTAATCTTTATGTGTTCTTGGGTGATCAAGGAAGTCTTTGGTGTTTGCAACAACCCAAAAAAGGAGAAGAAACAAGAAAGGAGGAGAAACAAATGGTAAAATTGTTTTATATTTCGTGTTCTTTACATATCCATAGATGCATGTATGATTCTGTTTTTTTCGGATTGTCATGGTGTTGGAATCTAGATTCTGACACTTCTGCTGCATTCTCATGTATGTGATGCATGCATCCGTTGCAAACTCAGAAGTGGTATAAGAGCAAGTTTATGCATGTATTAGATGATGTATTTAACATGTGCAAAGTGTTTGCTAGGTTGTGACTGACATGCATGTTGATTTGGAATAATTCGTGTAAATTTTTGGGAATTTTTTTTTTCTGATTTTCTTTTGCAAAAATGTTTATAAGATTTATATGATGTTTCTATCAAAGGAAATTTCAATTGAGTGTCATTTGCTATTTTATTTCAAATTTATATCCAGACTGTTCATATGTTGGTTTCTAGGAATTTCTAGAAAACTAAACGCATGTACTGATTTTAAAATTTTCGTGATAATTATATAATTTTTTTCTAATTTTCTTTCACACAAACTTTTATAAGGTGTTATGTTATTTTTTGTAAAAATAAAATGCAATTGAATGTCATTTGCTATTTTATTACCAATTTAGTTTTAGCCTGATGCATGTATGAAGTTCTAGGAAATTCTGGAAATGCGATGAACATACATGCTTGTAAATTCCATATTAATTTTTATAATTTTTTTGCAAATTTTATGATACACATGCAAGATGAGATGTTGCCACGTGTATGAGATACATGACACTTGTTGTTAAAGTGATGATCTTATGCATGCATGATGTAATGTTTGACTAGTGTTAGAAGTAATATGACAAGTGTTACACACATGTGATGTGCTGGTTAATTTTTATTTATTAATAAATAATTCCTAAGAATTAGGCTCTGGATTTTTTTATTAGACATATTTAGAATGTGTATAAGACTCTGGAATTTTTCCAGAATTAATTGAATTTGATTTAATTATTAAATCAAGTCAAAGTCAACATTGGTCAACTTTTTGAAAGTTGATGGAGTTGACTTACTTAATGACTTAAAGTATATGTATTTCGATTATAAGACCTTAATAAAGTTCTTATGTGATAACAAATGTGTTATTTTTATGGTAATAGCATGTTTAATGCATGTGTTAGAAATTAGGGTTTTGAAAATTTTTCGAACATTGAATCGGTCCCTTTAACGTATGATAGGTTAACTTATTTATCTTGACAATTTTGGGGGTCAAGATAAATTTGGCTTGCACCGAAATTGTTTAGATAAATTTATATAACCTAGGGATATTATAGATGACTAATTGATGTACAAGAATTTTGGAAATCCTAGGGATTAATTTAGAACTAATCCAATTAGAGCATAACATTTCTAGTGTGACTAGAAAAAGGGCACATATACAAGGATTAAAGTGTTTAATTTGGACATTAAAAAATTAATTTTAGGGTTCCTAACCAAATCAAATTCATAATTCAGATTAGCCAAGACTAACACTAGTACCTGATTAGGTTCAAGAGTTGAATCAAATCACAAACTTTAGATGCATAGTCAAGTCACAACCTAAATCAGACCTCCTTTGTATGATACATGCATTAGATGCATTTTAAGGGTAGTTATGGATATAGGCTCCATTTAATTGAGTTGTCCATAATCTGAATGTATATATGTGATATACATATTCAAGATCATCCAAGTCTTGATGAGACTAAAGAACAAATTCCTCAACTAAAATAATAGGACTTATGCCTTCCATTGATATGGTAAGAACCAGAGTTCTTTTAGAGTTAGGTTATTGGACAAACCTAAGCCCGGTCTACACGAATATGTTCAAACCATGGAAATTAGATTTCTGGATTAATAGGTTAGTCCTAACTGGAAACGTTGATTTGTTGGGCAAACCTAAGATTAACGTGGATAGAGGTAAAGTTGGGATATATACATGGGATGTACACAAATCAAGAGTTGATAACCTAATGAGTGTGCTAAATCAATAGTTCAAGGCACAAGTCGATAGTTCATAATTGAATGCAATTGGTATGAATGATACCTACTGATTGACCTAAGATGGCTTGTTGGGGAAACCCAAGGTCATTCTTGGTGATATCGGATATCGACCCATTAAGAAAACTATAAGATTTCTCGAATTTGTAGTAAGGGCTATGAATTTGAATAAGAATAATGGGACCTATAATGCATATGATTAAATTCTTTATCAATATATATTAATGTACATTCTAACACTTTCTCTCTTTGTTCTAGGTTATTGAATCGCCACGATGTCTTCATCTAGTGTGAACCTACGCTCCCTGTTAGATTCCAACAAACTCACGGGGAAAAACTTCTTGGATTGGCTACGAAATTTGAGAATTGTTCTCAAAATATGAGAAACTAGGATATGTCCTAGATGAATCATTTCTTGATCCTCCTACTACCGATGCATCAGATGAGGACCAGAAAGCTTACAAGAAGCTACTAGATGATAGTGAGTTGGCTAGCTATATAATGCTAGCCTCTATGTCACCAGAACTGCATAAGCAGCATGAGGCTATGGATGCTCATAACATAGTCTACCTTCTGAGGGAATTGTTTGATGAGCAAGCTTGGTTTGAAATTTTTGAGACCTCGAGGTTACTTTTCTGTTATAAGATGGCTATGGGATTATGTCCAGTGCAATATGCATTGAAGATGAATAGATACATTAAGAGATTAGGCAGTTTGGGCTTCATTATAGATCATGAATTAAGTATAGATTTAATTCTAACTAGTTTGATCGATAGTTATTCACAGTTTATGCTTAACTATCAGATGAATCCGTAACGATACTTGAGCTGATTAATCTACTCAAAATAGCTAATCAAACTGTTAAGAAAAATAGTAAGGTTGTGATGCTAATGGAATCTGCTTCTGGTTCTCGAAAGAAGAGCCAAAAAAAGAAGAAGTTCAAGAAGTTAGTGGGAGGTGTAGCTAAGAAGAAGGAAAAGGAGACAACTTCAAAGGGGATATGCTTCCATTACAACAAAGAAGGACATTGGAAGAGGAACTGGAAAGCTTATCTGGAGTCACTGAAGCAAAAGAAGGAATTAGATGCCCTATCGTCTACTTCAGGTATGATGTTTTTCATTAAGGTTAATACTATTTCTGATCATGACATTTAGGTATTAGATACTGGATGTGGCTCACACATATGTACTAATATGTAGGGTCTCTGTTGGATCCTAATTTTTTATTTCTTATTATTTTCTTAATTATTTATTTATGTTGTTTATTGGGTTAAATTATTTATTTTTAGAATTGAGTCATTAATTTTGTAGGCATGA
>JAOQMS010000180.1:15690994-15707773 GCA_027563885.1 Erythroxylum longipes | reverse complement strand
AATATTATTATTCATTAATTAAAATATTATAATTAACTAATTAATTACAATATAATTAATTAAATTATTATTATTACTCTTGAATCATAAGTAAATCGTATAGAGGGTTTTCTTGTAAATTTACGTGTGTGTTTTGTTTCTGTCTCCGTCTCTGCATTCTTGTCCTCTGGTTTTGGAAGGGACAAAAATTTTATGTCTCTATCATCCAGAGTCAGGATAGAAATTAGTGGGGACAGCAAGCAATCGGAGACAGAATTTTTCTGTCCTTGTCATCTGTCCTTACCCACAAAGACATGAACCAAACACAGGGTTATGGATGAGATTGAAATTGAGCAGCATGTTATATAAAATTCCACATAAGTCCAAATTAAAATAGAACGAACGGAAATGATTTAGGTAAAGTTACCTGTTTCATGATAGAGACATCAAAGAGAGCGTTCCAGTGGAGGCTTAACTTCTTCCGGGTCATATTTGTTGGAGTTATAGAATATTGATTCATCGTGGTGAGTTAATAAACGGAACGCAAGTTATTTCAAGGAAAGAAAAGGAAAAGAACCTTTTACGTACAGGCCTTGGGCGCTCAATCCCTCCCAACTTCAGAAAAGAAAGAAGGAAGCCGTAGGGTAATTAGCTCAAACAACATTATGTTTCTGTGTTCTCTCTTTCGTGTTTTTCTATTCTCAGGTTATGTTAGACGAGCTTCAGCCTTACATTTACTAGAACTTACTGCAACTCCAAATAGGAAGACATAAATGTCAAAGGAACTAAAGCTGCAAAAACTGCCGACCAATATAAGTGAAAAATGTTACGTGGATTACAATGACCAAATTCATCATTGGCCAGTCTGTTAAAAGCAGAGGAGTTTTAGTGGAGTTAATTACAGGCTGTGACTTCGTGCATGGAAGGCAAACTCTTGTACAGATCGCAGAGAATAATTATATTGTTATCTCCTCATCTATAATATTAATATATCGACATGGATATGGATTAGATAACTCAACATCATGTAAAACGTAGCGGAGATTGTATTACGTACCTAGGATCAGATGTGAAAGAATTAAAAATGAAAGAATGTGGAATACCTGATTTCGGTTCTATCCAATTTTTAAATATCTTTTTCTGCTGTCAAACGAACTCGAATCTTCCAAAACCTTTATAGAAAACGTTCACTGGCTCATAATTTAGGCCTTTCTATAGTTTCCTTAATACACGAGCGCTCTTAACGGGTCAGAGCTCTGAATGCTCGTGAATTACTCATGTAACTATAGGAGACCATAACCTATTTATATAGCTTCTATATTGAGCTTCCCCATCACAAGGCCGATATGGACCAGGTTCACACTAAAAGAGATCCATTTTCTACCCGGACTTACACCCATTAATTTAGATCATTTATTAGGTCAATTTATTATCTTTATCTAGATCAAATTACGTAACTTAATCGATAATTTATTTAAAAACCAATTACAATTAATAACTGTCCACTGAATAGGAAATTGACAAAATTGCCCTTACGGGAAAAAATGTCTAACAATCTTCTCCTTGGAGAATTATTAATTGTAGCTTTGACTCAACTTTAAAAACATTTTAAAAATTCGGTTAAGTCACGCTACTGTATTAGTTGACTGAGTTTAAAAACAGTTGATCCAAAGATAATGAAAGTCCTACATTTTGTCCTGCAAGGCTTTCGATACCGGAAAATATCAGACACATGTGTCATGTGTGACATAGGTCCAATACAATCAGGTATACCTAATACCTCACTAACATGAATGGGAAAATGAAGTGTGGTAGACTACGATGATACTTTTATAACCTAATATATATCATCTTCATCTATAGGTCTCGATTTCTCCAATTTTATGCTAAACTGCATTGCCAAACTGCATCAAAGAAATCTTGTTTTCTCTCACCGAATGCTAACCAGCATTAGAGAAAACTTGTTTCCTCTCACCATATGCTAAACATCATTAGAGAAAACCTTTATATTCTCTAACTGAATGCTAAATTATATTAGAGAACCTTTCTGGGATTAAATACTTATATCCCCCTATGTCATGTCAAACTTTAAGGATACATCCGCACAGAACTGTATGTGTCTAATGATATAGGCTCAAGGTCAATCTTTATATATGCCCAATGACCTTTAAAATGCTTAAGATCAACACAAATCTTAAGGCTTTTATACGTATTATGACAACGTATGATAACCTGTATTACTGAGGATAACCGATGATCATCTTTATGAACCACCATACTGTCATAATACATCAAGATGTACAAATGTACATAGAGCAAACATAACGATTCTCTAACTAACAATGTTTAAGGACTTCAAAGCACCCATACTGTATACTTGTGTTCCAAACACAAGGGGTAAAGTCCTTTAGTTAAAGAATCGACTTATAGTTCCTCAGTCTTTAAATGCTCAAAACCTTAATGTCACCTTTTCGTGTTAACCACTTCATGATCAAGAATTTGATTTTAAAATGCTAAGACCCTGTGATATTCAATGTTGTTATTAAACAACACGGAGCTTGATTATCATATTGCAATTGAATGGGTTTAGTCACTGAATCAACCATAGACAACTCAGAAATCAATTTCCAAGCTAAACCGTCTGTGAAACAGCCTATAACATGCACTATGCATGCGTGATTGAGGAAGTTACCTGTATCTTACTGACACACTTTCACGACATTATACCATCTGCAACCTTAAACCGTAACTTTAAGTGAACTTTCGATCATCCGAACACATAGCTTATTTGAGTCCGAACACATAACTTATTGAGCCGAACACATAAAATAAAAGGTCATTAATCTTGGATTAATTATGTCTCAACCAGAAGATAAATTAACAGTTAAACTAACTAAGGTGCCCTAAACTAAACATCTTTATTACCCAACTTATTATGCGTGTAAGTATTTATTTAGACATCCAAACACGGCAACCGTAAAAAGTGGGAACTAAATAATAGCATTACTTATAGAGTTGTATTGTAGTACAACAAAGTTTTAAGAGAAGAAAAAGGAAAGCGCATAAATTAGACAGTTATTGGTCATTAAATCAACGCCAAAATAAAACCCTATCTGGTTAATCAGAAATAGACGAAGAATAAAATAATTATTATAAAGAATATAATAAATAAAAAATAGAATGAAATAAATATTATTTAGTTTGGTTTATTTTTAAGAATTTTTAATAATAATGTATGCCAATGTTTGATTTAAATACATAAATTTAGAATGACAAAAAAATAATCAATAAGAATATCAAAAGATTTATTATACTCTCTACTAACTATATTGTTATTATTATTATTATATTGGATTTAAGAAAAATGATGATAATAATAATAATAATAATAATAATAATAATAATAATAATAATAATAATAATAATAATAATAATAATAATAATAATAAGAAAGAGAAAGACTATCTAAACCTATTTCATTTTTGGCAGAATAAAGAAGAAAAGATATGTTTAACTATTCTCCAAACTGTGGAAATAATTAAACCTAAAATTATTTATTCTGTATAACAAAAAAAACTATTCATCGAATGAATACATTATTATAACTTTTCCTGTCAATCAAACCGGCCGTAAGTAGTAAGAATCAATACCTATTGTAAGAACGTATACTCCCCGCGGTCACTTCTGAAATCCCCACTTTATGCTTGTCACTCTCCTCCATTTCTTCACTTCAGTCTCTCCGTGGTTACTCCTTGTCTGCCCGATCTCTCTCTTAAAAAGCATGGCGAGAGCCACCATCACCTTCTGTCATTTGCATCACTTCACTATTTCTATCTGATCTCTTGTATATGCGCGCAAATTTTCACCAAATCTACTATTCTTACACACAACCAAGAATTGGGCTTCGGCGTTTTTCTTTTTCTTTTTGTTTTTTCGTACAAGGATTTTGGTTTTGAAACTTTTGATCAACAAAACCAACTTATTTGAGACTTCTTGTCTATACTTTTAACTTAAAGATTGAATCTTTGCCCTCTTATCTAATGATCACAGATACATATCCTAATATTTTACCCGATATATCAATCCGATCAATGCTAAAAAACGAGGACTTGGGCAAGTTGATCACAGAGCAAAGATTGCAACAAGAGGCAACGAGCGAAAGAGAGAAAGAACACATTTTCCGAAGTGGGTCGGCCCCGCCTACAGTGGAAGGGTCTTTAAGTTCGATTGGAGGATTGTTTGATGCTGCTGGGTTACGTGGTGTAAGAAAGAGCAATAAAGGTGGTTTCTTGAGTGAAGAAGAAATCAATTCTGATCCAGCTTGTATTAATTATTATTATTCTAATCTGAACTTGAATCCTAGATTGCCACCCCCTCTTGTTTCAAAGGAGGATTGGAGGTTTGCTCAGAAATTACACGGTGTTGGGGTCAATTCTGCTGTTGGAGATGGAAGAAAGGGGAGTAGAGTTGGTGATGAGGAAGCGAGGAGTTCATTTTTCTCCGTGCAGCGAGGATTTGGTGAAGGGAAGTATGACAACGGGAGCGGGAATGGTGGAAATGAGGAGTGGGGAGGAGATGGGCTGATCGGGTTAGCCGGGTTGGGTCTAGGAGTGGGGCAAAAGAGCATTTCGGAGATGATTCAGGTGAAGCTCGGAACTGTAGCATTCTTTGTTTTCTTTTTAACGGTTTTCATATGTGGTTTCTGGGTTTTATTTGCTTGTTGAAAACTTCCTTACAGTTATTTATATCCTTCACGTTATCTCTTGAGCAAGGATGTTTATTTTATTAATATCGTTTCTTCAATTATTGACCTACATACTGCCTTTTCTATGTTTTTGTTGTCTGCTTACTTGGTTTGATTTTTTTAGATTCCTATATCATGACATATATATTATGCAATCAATAGTTGATGTGGGGATACCAATCTAATTATCTTGGTGCCACCTAGAGTTGTCTATGGGCTTTTCTGTTTTGAAACGTCTTATAACATAGACTTACATCACCCCTCTTCTTATGATTAATTAGACTTCACCCGTCTTCTTATGATTAAGCAACTATTATAGCACGTACAATCCTGCAGCATGTTTCTGCAAGTAATGTTTGCATCCTGTACAAAGTATCAATACCGAGTTTTTTGGTGCAATTTCGTATGAACTGTCTTTTATTATTATAAGTGAGTGCAGTAGCACTGGTCACCGGAGTATATTCATCTCCCTTACATTCATATGTTTATTAATTTCTAGGAGATCAAGTCTAATTACTATTTACTATCTTTTCTGAACTCGTTTATCTATGTTAATTTTTATATACGGCTAGGTCAAGATCTTCTAGCATTTTCTTTCTTATTCTGGTCCCTGTTTTAGTTTTACAATTTTGCTTTGCAATGCAGGCTGGTCGGGGTCATACAAAACCCATCTTGAGGCATTCGTCTCATCCAGCAAGCTGCAATGTCCTTAAGGAAGACATAGATCCTTCTGAAGCCCAGCTTGCTCATCTCCAGCATGATTTGGGGTCTGTTGATATTTTGTGCAGTAATGCAAATAATCAGGGTGGGTCTTTGATCCAAAATACTGGTTCATCAGCTTCTCTTAGTTATGCTTCAGCCTTAGGTGCCTCATCACGAAGTGGTACGCCTGACCCTCAGATCATGGCTAGAGTTCCCAGTCCTCACATTCTACACATTGGAGGAGGCAGGGCATGTTCTATGGACAAGAGAGATGGAAATGGTCCGAGTATATTCACTGGGATTTCATCAAGTTTGACTGAATCTACTGAGCTGGTTGGTGCTTTTTCGGAACTAAATCTGTCGTCAAATCAGGTGGTTGGTGGAGAGAATCACTCAAATTCTCAAGCTCAAAATGGAGTTGATTATCTCCAAAACCCCTTCAATATGGTAGGCGGCCATAACAATGTCAACCAACACTTGTATGTGAATTCTGTTTCTCCCAACTCTTACATGAAAGGACTGTCTACCCCAACTCTTAGTGGCAGAGGTGGCTCTCCTATTAAGATCCCAAATATGGACTACCTAAATTCTTCACTCGCAAACCATAATTTAAGTGGGTATCAGATCTACCCTTCATCCCCATCTATGACTGGAGCTCAGCTTGGGAATGGAAAATTTCCACCAATATTTGATAATATGGCTGCTGCATCTGCAGTGGAGGGAACTGGGCTGGATGCTGGATCCCTGGGTACATTAGACCTAAATCTGATGGCTGCTGCAGTAGAATTGCATAACCTTGGTAGAGTTGAAAATCAAAGTCGAGGTAATGCTGTGGACCCATTATATCTGCAGTACCTTCAATCCAATGACTATGGGGTTGTTAATCCTTCTATTGGTAGAGATTACTTATGTAATCCATATGTTGATCTACTACAAAAGGCTTATCTTGAAGCATTGGTTGCACCTCAAAAATCACAGTATGGGGTGCCCTACCCTGGCAAATCTGGTAGTATGAGTCACAATCCCTATGGAAATCCAGCACCTGGTTTTGATCTGTCTTATTCTGGAAGCTCATTAGTGGGGCCTCTGCTTCTGAGCTCTCCTATTGGATCAGGTAGTCCAGTCAGGCAGAGTGAAAGAAATGTGCATTTTTCATCTGGGACGAGGAATCTTGCTGGTTGTCTTGTTGGATCCCGGAACTCGGAATCCGGTGTTAACCTGAATGACAATTTTCCTTCCTCTTTACTGGATGAGTTAAAAAGCAATAAAAATAAATATTTTGAACTTTCAGAAATTGCTAGTCATGTTGTTGAGTTCAGGTACACCTACAAGATTGCACTCTTCAATTCTATTTACCACGGGCCTTTATATATCTAATACTTTTCTTGAATGAATAGTGCTGATCAGTATGGAAGTCGATTTATTCAACAGAAACTTGAGACTGCTACAACAGAAGAGAAAAACATGGTCTTCAATGAAATTATGCCCCAGGTCCTTTCGCTAATGACCGATGTGTTTGGTAATTATGTGATTCAAAAGGTATTTTCTGGTTGCATTGGACTTGTACTATCTTGAATTTGATCATGTGATGAAATGATTGCATTCAGAATCAGATACATCCAAAAAGAAATATGAGATGATATTCCTTTGGCTAAATTTCTCTTGTCTGCAGTTTTTTGAGCACGGATCTGTGTCTCAAATAAGAGAACTGGCTGACCAGCTAACTGGGCATGTGCTGACTCTTAGCCTTCAAATGTATGGTTGCCGGGTGATCCAAAGGGTAATACTTATTTAATGATCCCTCTGTGACATTTCTTTGAGCAAGCGAACTGGTTATGCATATAACAAACTTACTCTGTTGAAGTTTTATGTACTTTTATGGTTATATTTATGGAAAAGGGTGCATGGTTATGTATCACACTTGTGTCTTGAGCGTAGAGACTGATCTTTGATAATGGAAGTTGACTTGGTGAAGAATTACATATTAAACTTGGCTATGAAACTTTACTTTTATTTTTACATAGATTGATCCGAATTATCAGGCTATAGAAGTTGTCAAGCTGGACCAGCAGACTAAAATGGTGAAAGAGCTTGATGGTCATATTATGCGTTGTGTACGTGATCAGAATGGAAACCATGTCATCCAGAAGTGTATTGAATGTGTACCCGAAAATGCTATACAGTTTATTATTTCAACATTTTATGATCAAGTTGTCACATTATCCACCCATCCATATGGTTGTCGTGTTATACAGGTTTGTAAATGTAATCTCATCATGGTAGGATGTACATATGCTTTACCTGTTAATAAAATGATATGCAGTTCCAACAGTAAGGACTCTAACTTGGCAAATTTGTTTTCTTATAGAGGGTTCTGGAGCATTGTCATGATGCAAAGACCCAGCAAATAATGATGGATGAAATTTTGCAGTCTGTTTGCTTGTTGGCACAAGATCAATATGGGAATTATGTTGTACAGGTTTGTTTGCCATTTTGAATGTTTTTCATGATAACAAACTGGGCAATGACATAGTCTGTGAATTTAATATAAGGGTTCTTTGGATAGCCTGCCTCCTTTAGGTTAAGAGATTGTGCGCAATTGTCATAGCCTAATCATTTTCCAAGCCTCACATGTGCTCTAAACAAGCATATAGTTGCTGAATTAATAACCTCTGATGCAAAAGGGAAATTTAGTTGCTGCCACCTCAAGTGTTGGGAAAATTTTCGGCCTTCAGTTACTGTTGGTTTTATCCATCATGAACCTAACACTTATCCACCATCTCCATACATGTCCTTGCTTGCGATTAGTGTATATTATTTGTCTGTTTTCACATGGCTGGTTTCTACAATGTTGCAGCATGTCCTGGAGCATGGAAAACCACATGAACGTTCAGCAATAATTACTAAGCTAACTGGGCAAATAGTTCAAATGAGCCAACAAAAGTTTGCCTCCAACGTTATAGAGAAGTGTCTAACTTTTGGTACTCCTAACGAAAGGTGGATCCTGGTTGATGAGATGCTTGGTTCTACTGATGAAAATGAGCCTCTTCAGGTATGTGATTGTACTCCGCAAACTTCCAAATCTTTAGAATTTGGTTTTGTTGTCTTCATTTTCTTGTTTCTTTTTGTGCTTCTCCTTTATATTTACCTGTTTATTCATATACCGTGTGTTACTGTATTTCCATTCTATGTTACTGCCAGCGATGTACTTCCTTATCTCAGAAAAGTAGTTGCAACATTTTAGTCGAGAATATTAATCTTCTGCCTAAGTTCTATATAATCTTCACAGGTCACCAGTTCCCTTCTTTGGTGCACCAGGGCCCTCCATCTCTCCCACTACCCCATCCCCTTCCCTCAACCATCTCCTTGAAAAAAGATAAAAAGTAAAGGGAATAAAGAACCCTCCGGTAATTATTCTTTTATGCTGTGAGAATGAAATATCTTGTGCATTTCCTCTCAAAGTAGGTGAACTCTCCATCAATGTTTGTAATGTTTGTTATTAACTCTCTCGTATGCCTCATATGACATGATTCTTTAATCGCCTAACATTGTGCTGAATTTGAAATATCTGAGCTCTTAGTTATCTGTTTTTATGTTTCATCATATGCAGGTCATGATGAAAGACCAGTTTGCAAATTATGTTGTACAGAAAGTGCTGGAAACTTGTGATGACCAGCAACTTGAACTGATTCTTAATCGAATAAAGGTTCACTTGAATGCTCTGAAGAAGTATACTTACGGGAAGCATATAGTTGCTCGTGTAGAGAAACTAGTTACAGCAGGAGGTAATCTACTTCTTGTTGCAGTTATCTTAATTTCGTCGATGATTATTATGGTTCCAAGATTGAAATTTGTGTCATATTAAATGGCAATAGAAGGGTGGTAAAACTAACAACAATTGGCATAATTTTATTGCAGAAAGGAGGATTAGTGTTCTTACCCTGCGTCCAGCTGCATCAGTGGCATAGGAGAATGTACAGCTAACTGAGGAATAGTATGAGCCCTTCTTTCTTCCTTTCTTCCTTTCATGTCTAGATTGACGGCCCTGTCTATTTATTTAGATGGACAGGAGCTGGATGAAAATAAATCTGTTGGTATGTACTTAAAACTGTAGATTGTTAGCTTGAGTTATGCCTAGAATCAAGTCTAGCTGAGGCTCAGATGGGAAGTTGCTGATCCTTGCAGAGAAAAAAAAGCTAAAAAGTAGTACAAGTTTTAAAGATTTATAAAGAGAGAAGGTAGTATTCCCACATTTGAATGTGTCCTAAAATACGTAAAATACAGGGCCAAGACGGCCTGTATTTAAGAGATTCTGAAATTTTCTCTTGTATGGATCCTTCTAAGAAAAATAATAATTTGGAGGACCTTTTTTTGGATATCATGGCTGTGATTCTTGTGATACGTCCGTTAATGTATTATTGTAGAATGTAACGATTTACCTCCATAACGTCACCAATATTTACTGGTATGGAAATTGGAATTGGTTGTGGAGGTTGGCAGAATGCGGGCTAACGCCCAGAGCTAGATCAGGTCTTGAACAAGGCGGATAGTAATTCATTCGCATTCCCAGCATCATCTCCTTGATGCAACAGTTTCGGATCATCTGTTTGCATTACAATTAATAGAGATATATTGCCCAGAATCTCCTCATTCACCAAGCAAATTTCTGTTAAGTACTCTTCTATTGCCTCCCTGTCAAGGAGGAGAAAAAAGATTGGATTTCTGCTATAGTTGTTGACATAAGCAGATTACTAAGATGGTTCTGTTACAGTAGTTGTTGAAATACTTGAAGCCTGGTATGGTCAATGGCCAGTACTTGATTGGTCTGTATTTGGGTGGGATTGTCAATGAGAGTATAAGGTCGCACCAATCAAGCAAGCTTTTGCTGCTCCGAGACTACATAGTCTTGGCCATATCCTTTTAACATTTGGGGACATTGCATACTTCTTTTTGTCTTCCAGTGGAAGTTCAAAAAATGCTGCCACAGCTGTCTTCATTTTCTGTAGCACAACCTCGGGTACTCCAGGATTCGTGACCTGAAAAAGAAAAAAAGAAAACACTCTTGGTCGTACGTTTATATGAAATAAGACACCTTCAGTTGAGGCAGGCACAACGGAGTTGGTTGCTACCTGAAAGAAACCCCATTCCTTGCAGGCAAAATAAAGCTTTCTTCTCTCATCTTCATCTCCATTCACAAGCAAGTATAAGTTTATCACTGGGATTTCAAAGAACGCTGGACACAACTCTGTATCCTGTGGTCTACGACTGAATTCTTGAATGTCTTGTACATGACATTCAGGAACACATTGGATAAGATCCTCTGTGCCCACTTCCCAGTTCTTACCCTTGTTAGAGAATCTCGTCCACATCATGTCTCATCCCGAAACACAGAGCATCGTTTCCCACTATTTCCAGGATGCCAAGGCATCATGAAAAGTTATTGTCCTAAGTCGAAAATTCTCCCTTTACGGTGCAGCAGGACAAAGGGATTCGACCTCAGGGTTAACACCTTCTCCACCAGTTTCGGTGCACTCCAAAGAGTAGAATAAGAACTATCTCCGAGATTAAAGAAAGGCAGAAAAATGCAGAATTTGTGTGTTAAGACAAAATACGTGTGTAAGGTGTTATATGTAAAGTGTTTGTATGTAGAAGAAAATGCTCATGTGAGATGGAGCAAATAAAGACATAAAAGAGATGAAGAAACAAAGAAAGTGGACAATTGTTTTCGGTGGTGGTTGTGCCATTGAGCAGATGAGTGACTCCTTTATATAGTAGAAACAATACATACGCTGATGATTGGAATTAAAGGCTATTAAAACAAAAGGAACGCTGGAGCATAATAACGTAACAATGTTATAGGAGTTTTTGGCTGATATCTTTATAAATGTTATTAGTAACTGAAATTTCGAAACAACAACACTAACAATCCCCTACTTGATCTAAAATTTGAGAAATAAGTTGTAACAATTTAATAGAAAGATAAGCGAACAATCAAGTGAACTAAGTCTTGAACTTAGTGTTCAAAAAAAATTCAGAGACAGAACCTGCTAGAGAATTAACGGTCTCAAAATGCCCTGGTCTCATGATCACTCTAAAGAGATAGCCCGATTACTCTTATAGGAGGGTAGTTAGCCCCTCACAATCACGCAGGTGAGTCCATCAAGTGTGTATTGCTCACACCACGCAAACTTGGGCTATGGAACTCATTAAGAATTAAACAATCCAACCTCATCAAGCGCAGTAAAGTCATGCTAAGGACGCAATTCAACTACTGAATATATCTCAGTATTATTCCACAATCAAAGTACGAGTAAGTAGTCACCACATAACTTCGTTTGACCCATTGAACTTCGTTTTCCAAGTTGGGTGTCCATCATGATGTTACTATACAATTGGACTCAAACCTATCCCTTTAGCATGCTTTGAAACAAGTTTTCTACTCAAAACTTTTGTAAACGGATCCGCTAAGTTTCTGTCTGACTTGACATAGTCCAGAGAGATTACACCATGTCTAATTAAAGTATAGACAATTTTATGTCTCAATCTGATATGTCTACTTTTGATATTCTATGCCCTGTTCTTGGCAACATGAATGGCAGCCTGCAAATCATAATGAAGGAACACAGAAGGAATTAGTTTTTCCTAAAGCGGGATATCTGCTAAGAGATTCCTTAGCCACTCAACTTCCCGTCCTGCCAACTCCAAAGCCATAAACTCAGCCTCCATTGTTGATCTCGCAATACTTGTTTGCTTGGATGATTTCCAAGACATTGTAGCTCTTGCCAAGGTAAAAACATAACCACTGGTAGAGTATAATATCATTACTTTCTGTAACCTAATACACCCCCCTTCCCAATATAATACAGGAGGATGAACACCAAAAGATAATCTATAATGCATAGTACCTTTCAAATACCTAAAAAAACGAATCAATGCATTCCAATGCTCTTGATTAGGATTATGAGTATACTAAGTCTACTCACACAGTATGCAATATCAAGACGAGAATAGTTCATCAAGAACATCATACTACTAAGAATTTTAGCATACTCTATTTCGTTTACATTGTCACCAAGATTTTTCTTTAAAGTAACATTAGCGTCATAGGGAGTCTTGACTAGATTAACATTATAGTAACCAAACTTCTTTAAAATTTTCTCAACATAATGAGTTTGATTCAACCTAAAATCAGAGTCATTCCTATCAACTTTGATTCCCAAAATAAAGTCCACAGGTCCAAGATCTTTTATATCAAAAGAAGAGTTTAGCAAAATCTTGGTAATATCAATGACAGATAAACTAGTACAAAAAATAAGCATATCATCTACATAAAGAGTTATGATCACACAACCATTGGCATTTGATTTCACATAAATACAAGAATCAACATCACAAGAGGTGAAACCATGTTTGAAAATCTCACTTTCAAATTTCTTATGCCACTGTTTGGGAGCTTGTTTAAGTCCATACAAAGACTTAGCCAACTTACACACCTTTTACTCTTGACCAGGCACTCTAAACCCCTCGGGTTGGACCATATAAATCTCCTTATCTAGATCACCACTAAAAAAAGTTGTTTTAACATTCATTTGGTGCACATGACGTTTAAATGCTGAGGTAATAGCAAACAACATCCTTATAAATGCAATTTAGTAACAGGAGAGTAAGTGTAAAAAAAGTCCAATCCTTCTTTTTGTTTAAAACGTTTAATCATAAGTCTTGCCTTGAATCTCTCAATGGTTCCTTCAGGTCTTAATTTCTTTTTAAAAATTCACTTACACTCCAAAGGCTTATACCCTCAAAGTAGATCAACTAAAACCCAAGTTTTATTAGACATGATTGACTCTAACTCACTATCTATAGCTTCCTTCCAAAATGTAGCTGATAGGTGTGTATTATGATATGTTTTTATAGGTAATTGACATGTGTTTTCTTGCATAATTGTTGTTTATTATTCTAGTTTAGGATTTATTTTGTATGTTTTCATTAAGTTTGATTTCTATTGTTGTTCTTGTGTGTTTGATGCTAATTGAGGGTAAGAATTGATTATTTTTGTGTAGGAAGGAAGAGGGAGCAACTTGGAGGTTGAACAAAAGATCAAAGAAGAGAAGACAAGCAGAGTGCATCTGGGACAAATTCTTACGTTCGTAGGAATCATGCAAATTCCCACGGACGTGGGAAATCACAACAGATATGAGAAGTGCATCTGTGTGCAATTCCCACGCTCGTAGGAATAATGCAAATTTCCATGGGCATGGGAATTGTAATCCGAGGCAATCTGTGAGGTTTCATTAAACCTAGGATTTTTGGACTATAAAAACATTATTAAGCCCCCATCTTCAAGGAAGACGATAGCCACCTGGAGAAACACCATCCTTGAGTGGAGAACACTTGTTCGGAGCATTGAGGAAGGATTAAAGACAAGGATCATCATCAAGATTGGGCAAAATAGTACATCAATACCAAAATTCTAGATTTTGGCAAAGAAGAGAAGAAGTCTTTTTATTCAATTTTCTTTCATTCTAATATTCTCTATTCTTTGTAAAAATGGTTTATTTGATTGTTGATGATGCTATGGAGATCATGTTAGGCTGATTTTATTTTAGGGATTGCTTTTGAATTATTTGTTAAGACTCTTATTTTATTGAATTGAATGAAGTGTTTTTGATGATTGTTGTTTTAAATTGTTGTCTTGCAACAAATCGAGAAAGTGAGTGAGATGAGATTCGTGTAGGATTATACAACGAGAGTTAGCGACCTATAGGCTAGCAATCATTATGTCAATTGAATAATTAGAAGAGAGATCTCGATTAGTCAATTGATCACCCATAGGATAATTTAATAACTAGTTGAATCGATAGAGTCATTGGGTAGGTTCAGAGATCGTTCAATCGATTCCCGTTAAATCAATTAGGGCAAAATACTTACACCTTGAGAGAGGGTAATTGGTACATTCGAAAATCTAGGGTGAGACACAATTCAATCAATAAAATAAGAGGGAGACAAAATAAGGAAAAAGTAATCTATAGTATTTAGATTCTTGAATTCAAATTTTCTACAATTGTGGTATTGTCCATTGTTTACATTTGTTTCTTTTAATTTTAATTTAAAATTTCATATTATTTGCATTTTACAATTTAGTTTCTTAAACAAAGTTGTGTCTAAATTAAGCGGTGTCTAGGCATCAATCCTTGTGGGATCGATATCTACTCTTTTTACTACAGGTCACGACCCATGCACTTGCGATTTTTGAGCGTAAAACAAGTAGATAGGTTTTACCATCAATAAGTTTTTAGCGCCGTTGCTGGGGATTGATTGTTGAGCATCGTATTTGATTTAGATTACTTTGATTTAAGAGTTTTTGATACTTTTCATTGTGTATTTACAGGTGCATGAACACAAGGAGTATATGAAGAATGAAAGAAGCTATAAAGGACAAATTTCCTGACATTAAAAAGCATGAAAGAGAAATAAGAAGGGCAAAGTGTCAAAATTTTTCAAATCAAGATATAGCTGAAGAAGGAGAGTAAGGAGGACCGGAAAGGACACTCATGGATTTCATAAGGCCAAGGTTTAGTCCTCAGGGAGTGGCGAGGCCGGTAGTTCAAGCGAATAATTTTGAGATAAAACCAATGCAAATCAACATTCTTCAAAACAATTTGCAGTTCTACAAGCTATCCAACGAGAATCCGAATGCCCACATCGTAAATTTCTTGGAGATCTGTGACACATTCAGATTCAACGGAATATCTAATGATGCGGTGAAGCTGTAACTATTTTCATTTACGTTGAAGGATTAGGCTAAAGCATGGTACAATTCTTTAAATCCAGGCCAGATCACGATTGAGAGCAGCTCGCCCAAGCATTCCTCGCCAAATATTTTCCATTGACAAAGATGACGAGGATTATCAAAGAGATAACCAATTTCTAGCAGAGCGCTGGAGAATCTCTCTACGAAGCTTGGGAGAGATTTAAGGAACTTCAAAGGGGCTATCCACATCACAACCTACTGATAGAATTTCTACGTCAAAAATTCTATAATGGAGTGAACCTGAGCATAAGTTGTGCAATTGATGCAGCAGCTGGAGGTTCACTGATGAGGAAGACGGTAGAAGCTGCTCATGATTTATTGGAGGAGTTGACAAGCAACAGCTGCATGTGGTCGAGTGAGAGGAGTAGACAAGGACAGAAGGAACAAAAGGTATGAAACTTATTGACTCAGTTACTGCCTTATAGGCTTAAATCACAGCGTTGACGAAGCAGCTAAACAATATATAAGGAGCGTCCACCTCAGCAGTAAAGGCAATGCAAGCACAATGTGAGTTGTGTGGGGAGAACAACCACAGCTTAGCGAAACGTTTTCTATTGGGAGCTAGCTGGACTGAATAAGTAAGCTATTTAGGCTAGCCGTAACGAGGTAATAACCCATATTCGAATACAGATAATCTGGGTTGGAAAAACCATCCAAACTTTTCTTGGAATAACAATAATGCAGGTGGCCAACAAAGACTACAAGGACCGCCAGGATTCGAGAAAGTTCGAATCGGAGCATTGGAAAGCAAAATGGATAAGACAATGGAGGTTTTGGGGTCCAAATTGGTAGTACAAGAAGAGAATCATAAAAGGATGTATGCAAGCTAGGAGGAAAATTAGAAGAGGACAGAAGCAAAATTCGATCAGATTTTGAAAAATCATGCATCATCCATTTAGAATCTGGAAGTTCAGGTAGGCCAACTAGATAACACTTTATCTTCATAAAATGCAGGTAGTCTACCAAGTAACACTGAGGTGAATCTGAAGGAAAGAATCATAGCCATTACTTGGATAGAAAAAAAATAAAGCAAACATGGGGAGAAATATGGAAACAAGCAAGAAGAACAAACAGTGCTGGAAGTATTTCCTAGTGGACCTATAAGCAAGCCAATTAGGGAACTTCAGCTTGGACTTCCACATTAAATTTTTTTTCAGGGAAGCCATCTTTGAGTGAAGTAGCTCGAAATTCTAAGGAAGGGGGCTTAAGCGAGATAGCAGGCATAACAGATCAACTCCAGATAAAGCTCATGTTGAAGGGGTCATTGAAAGAAGAGGTTATTAATCACATGTCAGGAGAAAGTCTGCATGTTATATAGAAGAAAGAAGACCTAGGAGATTTTTTCATTCCGTGTAGTATAAATAGAGTTAAGATAGATCGAGCATTTGTGAATTTGGGAGTAGGTATGTAACACCCTACTCCCGCAAAACCTGAACCCGATATCGACAGTGATATCCGAATCCGTGCCCCACGAGGGTGGCGTGTCACATCACTTAACACATCACTTAACACTGATCATTCACTAAACATAAATCGGTATACC
>JAOQMS010000180.1:15665749-15690894 GCA_027563885.1 Erythroxylum longipes | reverse complement strand
TAACACTTAAACACTTGAGCGAAATGAGTGAAAACTGTGAGGAAGATTCATTTGTGCATCTTTACTTATCTTTGAGTAATTGTTCCAATTGTGAGTTTGCTTATGTACACCAATGAAAAAGTAGTCATGATATGTGCATTAACTTGGTATTTGAGTTGGCTTAAATTTGAGGGATTGAATTTTTTGATCTATGTGAAAATGAAGTGCTAGAATGGATTGGTTGTATTTATTTTGCTTGAGGACAAACAAAGATTCAAGTGTGGGGATGTTGATAGGTGTGTATTATGATATGTTTTTATAGGTAATTGGCATGTGTTTTCTTGCATAATTGTTGTTTATTGTTCTAGTTTAGGATTCATTTTATATGTTTTAATTAAGTTTTCTTTCCATTATTGTTCTTGTGTGTTTGATGCTAATTGAGGGTAAGAATGGATTATTTTTATGTAGTAATGAAGAGGGAGAAACTTGGAGGTTGAACAAAAGATCAAAGAAGAGAAGACAAAGAGAGTGCATCTGGGACAAATTCCCACGTTCGTGGGAATCATGCAAATTCCCACGGATGTGGGAAATCATAGCAGAAATGAGAAGTGCATTTGTGTGCATTTCCCACGCTTATGGGAATCATACAAATTCTCACGGGCGTGAGAATTGTAATCCGAGGCAATCTGCGAGGCTTTATTAAACCTAGGATTTTTGGACTACAAAAACATCATTAAGCCTTCATATTTAAGGGAGATGACACCCACTTGTAGAAACACCATCATTGAGTGGAGAACACATCTTCGGAGCATTGAGGAAGGATTGAAGACAAGGATCATCATCAAGATTGGGCAAAATAGCACATCAACACCAAAATTCCAGTTTTTGGCAAAGAAGAGGAGTCTTTCTATTCAATTTTCTTTCGTTATAATATTCTCTATTCTTTGTAAAAATGGTTATTTGATTGTTGATGTTTCTATGGAGACCATGTTAGGCTGATTTTATTTTAAGTATTGCTTTTGAATTATTTTGTCAAGACTCATATTTTATTGAATTGAATGAAGTGATTTTGATGATTGTTATTGTCTTGCAACAAATTAAGAGAGTGAGTGAGATGAGATTTATGTACGATTGTACAATGAGAGTTGGTGACCTATAGACTAGTAATCATTATGTCAATTGAATAATTAGAAGAGAGATTTCGATCAGTCAATTGATCACCCATAGGATAGTTTAATGATTAGTTGAATCGGTAGAGTCATTGGGTATGTTGAGAGATCGTTCAATCGATTTCCGTTAATTCGATTAGGGAAAAATAGTTACACCTTGAGAGAGGGTAATCAGTACATTCAAAAATATAGGGTGAGAAACAATTCAATCAATAAAATAGGAGGGAGACAAATTAAGGAAAAAGTAATATCTAGTATTTAGATTCTTGAATTCAGATTTTCTGCAATTGGGGTATTGTCCATTGTTTACATTAATCTCTTTTAATTTTAATTTAATTTTTCAAATTATTTGTATTTCACAATTTAGTTTCTTAAACAAAGTTGTGTGTAAATTAAGCGGTGTCTAGGAATCAATCCTTATGGGATCGATATCCACTCTTTTTACTACAAGTCATGACCCGCGCATTTGCAGTTTTTGAGCGTAAAACAAGTAAATAGGTTTTACCATCAATAGTAGCATCCAAAGATCTCATTGCTTCCTCATAAGTTTTAGGATCTTCCTTAATAATATAAGTCATCACAAAAACATCATCTATGTCATTAGGTTTTGTCACCACAAAGGAAGTAACAATATTAGAACCAAAACTAGTGGGTACTCTAGCTCTTTTACTCCTCCTTAGTTTAACAATTTTCTCTTCCTTTATGTCATCACCGGTAGAACTAGGGACAAATTCTCTAGAGAAGAACTAGGGACAAATTCTTTAGGAACTTGCATACTCACTTTTATAGGAAATATATCCTCAAAGAACACTGCATCTTTTGACTTTATAATTGATCCATAAGTGATAGATCCCTTTTCTTTAACTATAAATCTATAGGTAGCACTATTAGAGGCATATCCCACAAAAATTGAATCAACGGTCTTAGGCTTAATTTTCTTCCTTTTATGTTCAGGTAGAGCAACCTTAGCAAGACACTCCCACACTTTCAAAAAATGCAAGTTAGGTGAATATCCTTTCCAAATTTCATAAGAGGTTTGATCTAGTTTCTTATGAGAGACTCTGTTTAGAACATAACAAGTTGAAAGAATAGCTTCCCCCCCACATAAAATCAGGTAAACTGGAGGAAATCAACATTTCATTCATCAAATCCTTAGGTGTTCGTTTTTCCTCTCGGCTATTCCATTTTGTTCAGGTGTATACAGGGCTGAAAACTCATGAATAATCCCAAATTTTACACAAAAATCAGCAAGGAAATCAGTACTATACTCACCACTCGATCAGACCTTAATCTCTTAATTTTCCTTTCTAATTGGTTTTCAACCTCAACTTTGTATTTCATAAACATTTCCTCTGCATCACTATTATTTTTCAATAAGTAAATCTTAGTAAATCTAGAACAATCATCCACAAAGGTAATATAATATCTCATGCCTCCTTTACTCATACAATTCTTAAAATCACCCGAGTATGTGTGCACAATTCCAACAATTGTAACTCTTTCTCGGTCAGTAACTTAAAAGGTTTCTTAGAGTGTTTAGCCTCAACACAACTTTGACATTTTTTCATTTCATCAGTGATCTGGTTAGGTAACAAGTTTAAGCTTTGCATCCTCTTAGTAGACCTCACATTCACATGCCCAATTCTAGAGTGCCATAAATTTAAAGACTCAACAATATAAGCAGAAGAAGTAGATGCATTCATTTCAACACCAAGTACAAATAAGCCCCCATTACAAAACCCTTTTCCAACAAAGTTTCCATTTTTAGTCAAAATTAGCTTATCAAAATCAAAAGTCAGTTTAACACCAGCTTTGTTAAGTAATGCACCAGAAATCAAGTTTCTACGTACATCAAGAATAAACAAAACATTTTCTAATGTTAACAAACAAAACATTTTCTAATGCTAACACTTTCCCAAAAGTGAGTTTAAGAGTGACTTTGCTAACTCTTTGGACAGGAACTTTGCTGGAGTTACCCATGTATACAAATTCACCATCAGTAGCATCATTAAACTCTTTGAACAGGTCCTTATTGGTGCAGACGTGGCATGCAGCTCCTGTGTCGATGATCCATCGACCAAATTTCTAGCAAGGTTTACTTTAGAAACCATAGCAGTAATGATCTCCTCGTCATTACCAGCTTCAACCATATTAGCTTGAGGCTTACCAAAGCTCTTTTGGTTGCCCCATTGGTAGCCCGTTTGGTTTCCTTTCCCGAACTGTCATAGTTTCTGTCCTTGGCTTTTCTTCTCATAATTGATTCTAGCTTGATAATTGGCAGCAGGATGGCCTCGCTTATGACACCACCAATAGTCACCATCAATCCTTTTGTGCTTAAACTAACCATGCTTGTTGTTGAAAGACTTATTTCGTCCACTATTCTCCTTGAAGTTATTAGCATTTCTATGTTCTACCACATGAGCCGTAACAGTAGGGACAAAAGTGAGTGTTTTGGTATTATCTTGTGCACGGTTGACATCCTCAATCTTTATATGTCCTATCAACTCCTGAAGCTTCATGTCTTTCTTTTTATGCCTCAACTAGTTTTTATACTCATTTCATGAGGCAAGTAGTTTCTCAATAAGGGCATTAGCTTGAAACAACTCATACATGTTCATACCCTTAGCAAGGATTCTAGCAACTAGATTTTTATACTCATGTAGTTGGTGCATAAAAGGCTTATCATCAACAACAGTAAATTTTAACAAAGCATCCCAAATTTTCTTAGTACCGGCATCATCCATCCCATATTTCACTTCTAAAGCATCCCAAATTTTCTTAGCAGCTTTGTACTTGTAGTAGATATCGAACAAAAGGTTGATCATATGGTTGAGTAACACTCCCCTAACGGTACGACTATCCTTAATAGTCTTAGGGTTAGTGTTTTCACTAGGAGTCTCTTGAGACAGTACATAATCGATTTCGTATTGTTGAAAGTAAAACAAAATTTTCTCAGACCATTATTTAAAATTTCTCCCATCTAGAGGCTCTAATATTGTTAAGTCAGGTATAATTTTCGGAATTACGATGATAGGGGCTAAACCTATGTGGGGAACAGTCAGTGCAGAGCCTACGTTGGTTTCATTTATAGACAACATATTAAATCACACGAAATAATCACAATACGAAGAAAACAACACCGTATTCCGACTTCTACCAAAATTAATACTCAACAGCAAAATTGCGGTAATTTTCAACAAAAAGTAGCAAGGAAATAAATTTCTGACTTAAATTGTTAGCGAAAAACAATAATAATTAAATTGGAATAGCTTATCTAAATGCAAGGTGTCGTGAAAAATTATTGTCCTAAGTTGAAAATTCCCCCTCTACGGTGCAGCAGGACAATAGGATCTGACTCCAAAGTTAACACCTTCTCTACCAGTTTCGGTGTACTCCAAAGGGTAGAGTAGGAACTGTCTCCGAGATTAAAGAAAGGCAAAAAAATGTAGAATTTGTGCGTTAAGACAAAGTACGTGTGTAAGGTGTTGTATGTAAGGTGTTTATATATATGTAAAAGAAAATGCTTGTGTGGGATGGAGCAAATAAAGAAACAAAAGAGATGAAGAAACAGATAAAGTGGACAATTATTTTCGGTTGTTGTTGCATCGTTGAGCAGATGAGTGACTACGTTGTATAGTTGAAACAATACATACGTGGATGATTGGAATTAAAGGCTATTAAAACAAAAGGAACATTGGAGCATAATAACGTAACAACGTTACAGGAGTTATTGGCTGATAACGTTATAAATGTTATTAGTAACGACATTAAAAATTGAGACGGCAAAAAGACTAACAATGGCTTTCTATGCACCAAGTTCTTTTACATGGTTTCTACAACTTTAAAATCATTTTTGAGTTTTGGATGTGATTGCATTGTCCCAGCGACTGCAAAATCTGGCATTCTCAACAGCCTGCTTTTGTAGATAATTCTCCCAATTTTGGCCTTTTTCATATTCATATCTCTAGATCAAATTCATATTTCCTCAGATATTCTGTCGACAGCAAAATAAAACACTACTATTTCGGGCCAAATAAGCAAAATGAAGCCATTTCCACCACGGAATCACTCAAAATGGCCCTGGAAAAAGAAAGACTCGAGATCCATGGTTTTACTTTGTTTCGGTCAAGTTAAACTAAGAGGACAAAAACTGATAACATAAAGAGAAGCCCTACAAGTCTTAAGCCCCGAAGCTTCGTCGTACGCAAAACTGTAGGATTCGGGGCAAACTGCCTTAAAAATTTGAGTAAAGGCAGTAGGCTTGCAACTTTCAGGACTTGAAAACTTCCCAGTACAGCAATATCTATCGGTTTTGGCAGCTAAACAGGCACTCTTACAACCCACCACCTTCCCTCGTCGCTTGACAATTAATGAATAAGGGCAACAAGCATTCAAGTTGGTCTTGCATGCAGCTACTCCACACCCTGAACCACCACCAATAGGCACCATTGAAACTGGAATATTGAAACCATCAACCAAACTGACATCGTAGTAATGTAAGGCAGATTTTGAAGTCCCAAATGTCATTTCTACTACTGTTGCAGGAGGCGTTCCACCAAGACCTCTGCAACGTAGAAGTCCTGCACAGTCTCCAGTTTGGCACGATCCTTTGCCAGTGTTCTTATCAAAGAAACAGGCTTGTCTTGCCCAAATTCTGCCCGACCATAGTTTGGGGACTTGCATGGTTGTTTGTTCACCACTACTGAGATGAAATCCTCCTTCGTTCGGAGTTACATGACCTGCATTGCCTAGGATTCCTGGCCATATGCTCTCATTGCAGTTGTTTACAATAATAAGTTGGGTTCCACCTGCAAGAAAAAAAGTAGAATCGTTGGCGGGATAAATTGCATATACGTGGGCAGAAGAGGAAAACAGGAACAGAACCTGTCATGAATGCAAAATTGCTGTAGAAGTAGAACAAAAACAAGAAGAGGAGATGTAAGTAAATTGGCATTGCTTCTCAGATTGTGACTGTTAACCTGGCAATTAAGTGCATCTTTATAGCACGGCACGTATAGAGAGCGCTTCCTATTATTTGGCCATTAACAAAAGCGGGAACGGTTATGTAGCTTACCAGTTGAGAAATTTTGGAAACTCAAAGGTGGTATTCTGCAGTATCATCCTAACCCTTTCCTAAATCATGCAATATTACCCTCGGCAGTCCAAAACTGCTTTTGTTTGTTCTGATAACTGTATCAGATGTTCCTTCTGCATTATCCTTTACTCAACATGCATCGCTCTGGTTCCATCAGTTCTGATACCAAAGAAATTTACCTATTGTAACATTTACTAGCACGGCATTAAATCATACTTTTACTACCTTATGTATGAGATCCTTCTATGCTGATATAAAGACTCTTCCATAAAATGGTCAATGCTATTTAGTTGAAGGTACTGACTCAAAGCACTAGTAACTGACCCTAAACCTAGCCCTCTTCATATCCCGGAAGACGCTTCTTTCTTTGGTTGCTTCGGGTTGGAAAACAAATAAAACTGAAGGAAAGTTTGTGACCTTTTATATATTTTGAAAAAGATAAAAAAGGGTTAAAAAAAAACAAAACAGTGATTTTTATTTATTTTAATATATTAAAAACATTAATAATTATAGAAAGAACCTGTCAAATTTTAATATAAATTATTAGATAATTAACTGTTATTTATTTTATTACAATTAATTACTTAATTTATGCTATTTTAAAATATATAACACAAGATAGAAGACTTTATAATATTGCATAGTTAATTTTAAAACATATTTTGCAATAACAAAAATAACAAGAATAATTTTAAATAAATAATTAGAATATCTAGCTATTTTCTCATTGTTTAAAAGGGTTCCATTTCTTTGTTTAATTGGAAGATTTAGGGGGCGTTTGGTTTGAGGGTTTGGGAATAAAGGAATGGAATAATAGTAAAATATAGTGTTTGCTTTGGGGTTTTCAATTCTAGGAGAATTGATTTATTCCATTAAATTTGAGAATCTACTAAACCCACCAAGGGGGGTAGGTATCGAGTTTTCATTCCAATCTAAATATTTATCACGTTTATTTTTTACTCTTTTATCCCCAACCTTTGCCTTACCATCCTCTTTACTTCCTTATCGCCTCTCAATTCCTTACGATCTCTCATCATGCCTTATCGCGTCTCATCAACGAAGAAAATTGCGATAAAATTTCTTGACAAAACTGATTAATTTTTTTTACTGTAAGTTAAACATATAGAGATAGCCCCAATAAACATATGAAAGGCAAATTATTTTCGTTTTTATTGAGGGTAAAAATGGTATTATATTATATTTCATTCCCATTAATGCAACAAACCAAACAATATTATTGGTATTAATAGAGAAACCAAAGTTACAAACCAAACATCATTTTTTTATTTTTCATACCCATTCCCATCCCCTTATACTATTATACCCATATCTATAGCCAACCCCACCCTCAAACCAAACGCCCCGTTAGTAAAAGCTCCACTCTAACTAATAATGATTAAAAATCAAAATGGAGAAAGTTTATCTAATCGGTCTAGCTAATTATTCAAACTCTTTCTTATATAGATCGACCTAAACCTCTAGGCTCAATTCCTCATTTTAACAATTCGTTTTGAACAAAAATAAAAAATTAAATTCTAAAATTTTCTTATATGTGACTTCTATTCTTGGTTCTGTATTGTTGTAATGATGAAGATAGACTTTGAGGAATATTGATTTGTTAATTCAATTTACCTTGTTGAAGTTGGATAGTATATTGTATACAAAGTAAAGTACTTTTTTTTTTCAAGTTCTTTGGATACAGAGATCTTAGTCAAACAAGTTTGAGAGATTGTGAATTCTAAGATTTTGACATAAACAAAGACATAGTTAATATATGATTAAAAATGGTCTTGGACCCAAAACAGTGTTACTTCTTAAACCTGGACAATAATAAATGAGATATCTTCTCACTAAAATTAAAAGAGATATAAAATAAAAACTAACAAATACAAAAACTTTTATTAAACAGTTTGAGTACTTATGATTATCTAAAATTTAAATACATATATTTATTTGGAACAACTGCTTAAAAACACATCAAAACAACTTTTTTTATAATTTCAACAAATCATAACCCCATAAAACCAGTAATTGCTAAAATATCTACTACAAACTAACATACAAAAAATTAAGACAAATTTTGACTAATAAAACTAAAAAAAGATTAATAAAATTTTGCATTATTTATAATACTCTCCATTAATGCATAGACTTTTAATACTAACAAATGTCTATACTCAAATGTTGAAGGAACTGGTCTTGTAACTATGTCAACCTGATGCTCATTGGTGTTGTAATAAGCTATTTGGAAGCTTTCTTCTATTACCAACTCTTTAATAAAGTGATGGAGAGTCTTAATATGCTTTGTGTGGCTATGATAGATTGGAATTTTGGTTATAACTATGGTGAATTGATTATCGTAGTAAATTATTATTATTATTGTTATTGTTGCTTTATTCCATTTAGAATTCATCATAGCTGTAATGCTTGATATGTTACTAAAGTTATAGTCAATGTATTTAGTCATTATTGATGATAAAATTGCATAAATTTGTTTCCTTCAATTCCGTAATACTTCATTTGATTCAATAATCAAAATATACCATAAAGTGCTTCTTTAATCATTTATGGAACTTGCCCAATCACTATAGGAATAGTAACATAGACTTAGATCATCTTTGTTGTACCAAAGACGACAAGAACTTGTTCTCTTCAAGTATCTCAACACCTTTTTTAACTGTACCATAATGTATCTTGTTAGATTGTGTGTAAATTTGGATAAAGGACTCACAAATTTGGATAAGGGACTCATGGCTGGTAAAATTTTAGGTCGAGTGTTTGTGATTTATACCTATAAAAGTCTTTATAGCATTACATTCTTACAATTAGATATTTTCAAAAAGATACTTCACATATTTCTATTGATAGATAAACATTTCAGCACCCCATTATTGCACTTGTAACCTTAGAAAATAACTCATTAACCCTATATCAGTCATACGGAATTCTTTAATCATAAGCTTCTTAAAATCAATAATCAAATAAACCTTATCACTTGTATAAACAAAATTATCAATATAAAGGAAAATTATTATTACCTCACCAATCCCCTCTCTTTTTACACACAAAGTTAGTTCACTACATTTTTAAAAAAGTTATTTATAATAAAATTTTCATTAATACTCTCATACTAGGCCTTGGTGCTTGCTGAACCTATACAGAGCTTTCTTTAATCAATATGCTTTCTTTTCTTAGCCTTGAATCTCATATCATATTGGTTGTTTTATAAATATTTGTTATTTAAAAAACATTAAAAAATATGATTTCTCTTTAAAATATTACACATGTTATTTATAATAAGCATATATAGCCAAAATAATTAGAATAATGTCAAATCCAGATATCAGAGAAAAATTTTCTTTGAAATTAATATTTTCTTGTTACATGTATCCCCGTGGTACCAATCTTACTTTATACTTTTGAATCGACCCATTAAGTTTGTATTTGAGCTTAGATATCCATTTTAACCTAACAACATTATAATATTTTAGTAGATCTACTAGATTTCATGTTTGATTTCTTTCTAATCCCTCCGTTTTTAACATCCATAGTATCAAAAAAAGCTTTTGAAATTACAACATCTTTGAATCAATGTGGCTCTTGAATTTAGGTAGCTTGACATCATTTTGTCCTTCAAATATAGTAAAGGCATAACCTATTTGATAAAATTCTTATGTGTTCATTTAATTTTGTTTTATACCTCTCTTTATTTTATAGTATAAAAGAGGAACTCTTTGATTCATTATTGCATATATTGGAAGAAACATTTGATATTAAAGTCTTACAGCCCTAGAGAATGTCAAGTTATTTTGCTAGTGTGAATCCAACAAATCTTTCAATTGAGTGTTCAAAGGAATTTTCTTTGATGTTTGGAGCACTAAAATGAAGACTCTCTTTATCTTCTAAAACCATAAGGAGTTGATAAAGAAATGCTACTATGATGTCAAAGTTCTAGCTGATATACTCAAAGATTTTAAGAAGAAAGTTGTTAAGGAATTCTTTTTCATATGACAAGTTACCAATGATGTTATTTTTCCTTGATTTTTGGTTGCAATAGAAACAAAAAAGGCATGGGATGAACTCAAGAACGAGCATCTAGGTACTTCAAAGATTTTTATATGCAAGCTTCAAACTCTATATCAAAATTTTGAGAGCTCTTTTATGAAGGACAACAACTATATAGAGAGCTGCTTCATTGAGATGATATAAGTAGTAAATTAAACAAGAAATTATGGTGAATTAGTGATTAATCAAAAGGTTGAGAAAATTTTGAGGAGTTTGCTCAAAAAGTATGATTCAATAGTGGCAATCATTAAAGAGGTAAAAGATTTGAGTGCTTTAATGGTGTATGAGCTATTTTGGTTCTTTTTAATCTTCTGAAGAAAGGAGAAAATGTATTAAAAAAGCTAAATTGAGAAAGCATTCCATACCAAGCTGAATTTTTACAAAGAAACACATTCAAAGAGGAGGGTGATTAGGTGGTTATAACCTGATAATGCAACTGACGATAAAGGTGACACCTTTAACCATAAGTTCAAAATGCTACTTTTTAGTTTCTAATGGCACTTAAGGGTGTGAAGTAAGTAATAGTGAATTTAATCAGCTATTTTCCATCTAATCGATGTAATTGAATAAAGAATAATATATCATGATAGAAAGAAATAATTAAATATAATTCAATCACACAATAAAAAGGTAATTTAAAGACTGTAAGAAAAAAGGAAGGAAAACAAATTTTATAGTAGTTTGACAGATAACCCTTACGTATATCCATTCTTTAAGACACTTGTTAAATTCTACTAAGACTCTTCGTTTAAAAACATGAGGATTTAAATTTTCATAATCAATTTTTTCTATTTTTTAGTACAGAGTAACCTTTATTACAATTTTTCTTCAAGGTAAAGAATAATTCCAACTTATAAATGAAATTTACAAACCAAAAGAATCTTGCTTTCTCACTTTAATAAGTTAAAGGCTCACATAGTTCACAATGCTTATAAAATCTTTGATTAAAAAAAAACATGTTTATAAAACAATTCGATATTTTTTTCATATCAAAACTAGAAAAGCCATATACTTGTAGCCTTTGAGATTCAGTATAGTCGTTGGAAGTAAGAACAAGTCATTGCCAATGACTAGTTATAGTGTATTGCTTGCATATTAGTCGACCAATATGCGTTAATTCAAAAAATACCCATTGTAAACACTAGTTAACTACTACAAAATATTGGATGAACAATGTGCATATATTGCTAGGACATTGGTTGACTACTGTAGCAAATTGGCAAGCAATTTATAAAACAATGTTGCTAATAATTTTCAAAACATATTTTTTATAACTTTAACATATATTAGTCGATCACTAACTTATATTGGTTAACCAATGTACCTAACATCTTGTTTCCAGCATCTTTAAATTATCAAACATATTTTATTAATGAAAATTTGATTTAAACACTTCTCAAAATATACTCCAAAGAATGTTTTAAAGATCAAAAGAGTATTATTTGTAATCAAAATTCTAATTTTTCTTTATGATTGAAAAGACCTATGTAATGAGTTAAAATGATGATATACTTAAGCATGACGAGCATTTAAAGTATTAAAGCAACTAGGTAAGAAGTACAATGATCATTACATTTTTGTTTACAAGTTTGTTATGCATTGATCTTCATTGACTTAATTTTGTTCTTCACTTGAATGAAATTTATTTTAACTTTTATTTATTATCTGTATGATTTTGCTCTTGATTTTTGCATAAGTAAAATAGCCTTAACGTTGTTTTCATTTAAAAATAAAGTCATTAGTAGTACTTATATTTTGTTATCATTAAAACATAGTTTATAATCTCCTTTAATTTAATAATCTCTCCCTTTTTTATGATGAAAAATATTTTATGGTATTAGAAAATCAAAAATGAAAAATATTTTATGGTATTAGAAAATCAAAAATGAAATTTATAACTTAGGCATACATAAATTTTCTATATCAAAGCAATGGGAACAATTAACTCCCCATAAACCCATCCATCACAAAGATTATTAATAGAAATTAAAATTTAATCCATTTAAAGACAAATGTAACATGATTAAAGCTTAGTAAGAGGATTAACATAATAGTAATAAGTTTAATGTTAAGTGTAAATTGGCATAATGAAAATCTGAGAATTTAGCAGTCAAACATATCTAATAATCAATAAAAAATATGTAACATAAATATCAAATAACATATGATGAAAATTTATAAAAATCCTAGAAATTAACGTCTCCCCTTAAATCTATTATTAGTCTATGTTTTTCTAAGTAATTGGCATGTGTTTCTTGCATAATTGTTGATTATTGTTGTATTTTAGGATTCATTTTGTATGTTTTCATTTAATTTGATTTCCATTGTTGTTCTTTTATGTTTGATGTTAATTTAGGGTAAGAATTGACTATTTTTATATAGGAAGGAAGATTGAGCAACTTGGAGATTGAGCTAGAGATGAAAGAGGAGAAGAAACAAGGAGACTCTTTGTTGCCAATTCCCACGATCGTGGGAATCATGCCAATTCTCACAATCGTGGGAATTATAATTCGAGATATTATGCGGGGCTTCTTTAAACTTAATGTTTATGGACTATTAAAAGAGAATTAAGCCTCCATGGTGAAAAAGGGACGAAACCCTTCTGTAGTGAGAGTCTCCTTGAGTGAAAAATACAAGTTTTGAGCCTTGAGGAAGGTGAAGATTCAAGGATTATCATCAAGATTGGGGAAAATAATACATCAATATAAAAAATTTCAGATTTTGGCAAAGAAGAGAAGAAGTTTCCTTTATTCAATTTTTTGTTTTTTTCTTTCTTCTAATCTTTGTAAGATGGATTATTTGTGTGTTGAGGATGTTATGGAGACCATGATTGACTGATTTAGTTTTAGGGATTGGTTGTGAACTATTTTTGTTAAACTCCTATTTTATTGAATTGAATGAAAGTGTCTTTGATGATTGTTGATTTTATTTCTATCTTGCAATAAATCGAGAGAGTGTGTAAGATTATTTATGTAGGATTGTACAACAAGAGTTGGCAACCTATAGACTTGCAATCATCACGTTAATTGACTAGTTAGATGAGAGATTTCAGCTAATTTGATTGATCACCCATAGGATAGTTTAATAACTAGTTAAATTGATGGAGTGATTGGTTAGGTTGAGAGATTGTTCAATTGATTCCATTTAACTTGATTAGGGACAATTAATTACACCTTGAGAGAGGGTAGTTAATTCATTCGGAAATCTTAGGTGAGACATAATTCGATTAATAAAATCGGAGGGAGACAAAATAGGAAAAAAGTACAGATTCTTGATTCCAATTTTCTGCACTTTGGTATTGTTTATTGTTCATTATTAGTCTTTCAATTTTAGTTTAATTTTTCAGATTATTTCTATTACACAATTTCATTTCTTAAACAAGGTTTGATCTAGATTAAGTGGTGTTTGGGCATCAATCCTTGTGGGATCAATATCTGCTTTCTAACTACTAGGAGTTATTTTCCAATCAACAAGTTTTTGATGCTGTTGCCGAGGATTGATTGTTTAGCATCTTGTTTAATTTAGATTACTTTGATTTAAAATTTTTGATACTTTTCCTTGTGTATTTGTAGGTGCATGAACATAAAGAGCACGCGAAGAACGAAAGAAGTTAGTGAAGATGAATTTTCCAACATCAAGAGACATGAAAGAGAATTAAGAAGGACAAAGCGTCTAACTTTTTCAAAACAAGATATGGCTGAAGAAGGAGAACAAGGAGGATCGGAGAGGACACTAATGGATTTCATGAGGATAGGATTTAGAACTCAAGGAGTGGCGAGACCGGTGGTTCAAACGAATAATTTTGAGATGAATTCGGCACTCCTCAACATTTTACAAAACAATGTATAATTCTACGAGCTATCCAATGAGGATCCAAACGCCCACATTGCCAACTTTTTGGAGATCTGCGACACTTTTCGATTAAATAGAATGTATGATGATGTGGTGAAACTGAGGTTGTTTTCTTTCACGTTGAAAGATCGAGTGAAGGCGTGGTCTAACTCGCTAAATTTAGGACATATTATGACTTGGAAGTAGCTTGCCCATTTCTTACGAAGTATTTTCTGCTAACAAAGACTATGAGGATTATAAAGGAAATCACGAATTTCTAACAAAATGATGGAGAATCTCTCTATGAAGCTTGGGAGAGATTTAAAGAATTCTAGAGAAGTTGTCCCCATCATAACCTTCCGAGGGAGTTCCTGCTGCAGACATTTTATAATGATGTGAATCCGAGCACGAGAGGAACAATAGACACAATAGCTGGAGGTTTATTAATGAGGAAGTTTGCGGAAGCATCTCATGATCTTTTGAAGGATTTGGCGAGAAACAGCTACATGTGGTCTAGCGAGAGAAGCAGATAGGGGCAGAAAAATAAAAAATGTATGATACCCATTGACTCTGTTACTGCTCTGTAGGCTCAAATTATGTCTCTTATGAAGTCGTTGAACAACATACAAAGAGCATGCTCTTCTACAGCGAAAGTGATGCAAGTGCATTGTGAGTTATGCAGTAGAACAACCATGGCTCAGTGGAGTGTTTTCTATTAGGAACCAGTGGTACTAAACAGGTAAGCTACCTGGGCCAGCAGTAGCGAGGTAACAACTTGTACTCTAATACTTATAATCGTGGATGGAAAAATCATTCAAATTTTTCTTGGAGTAATAACAATGTAAGTGGACAAGCGAGACCAAAAAGACAACTGGGATTTCAACAACACTAAATTGGAGTGATGGAAAGTAAAATGGATAAGATGATGGAAGTGTTAGGGTCTAAACTGGTAGCTCAAGAGGAGAATCAGAAAAGGATGTTTGCAAGCCAGGAGGAAAGTCAGAGGATGATGGAAGCGAAGTTTGACCAGATCGTGAAGAACCATGAATCATCCATCCATAATATGGAGGTTTAGGTAGGTCAACTCGCTTTATCTTTTAGAAATCTAGGTAGCCTACCGAGCAATACCAAGGTTAACCCAAAGGAAAGAATTATGGCCATCACTCGGACAGAGAAAAGGGAAAGTGAATATGAGGAGAAAGACGAAGACAAGAGAAAAGGAAGAACAGTTTTGGAATTCCTTCCAAGTGAACAAATAAGCGAGTTGATCAGGAAACTTCAACTTGGACTTCCAAATCAGATTTTTGCTCAGTAGAGATGTGGAATTCATCTTCAAGTAGAGCAACAAGGAATTATAAGGAGGTTGAGTCAAGCAAGATGAAAGATATAACAAATAAAATCCAAACAAAGATAACATTAAAGGAATCGATGAAGAAAGAGTTCAAAGATCACATACCAGAAGGAAGTCCACACATAACACAAAAGAAAGAAGACCCAAGGGACCTTTTCATTCTGTCTAGTATAAATGGAGTTAAGATAGTTAAAGCATTTGCAGATTTGGGAACTGGTATCAATATGATGCCCTACACATTTAGGCAGAAGTTAGGTTTAGGAAAGCTAGAGCCCACTAAGATATTAGTGAAAACAGCGGACAGAATAGTGCACTAGCCGAAGGGGATCATCAAGAATGTGCAGATACAGATTGATAAATTTATCTTCCTACGAACGTCTATGTACTGGATATTGGAGAAGATGGAGAAACCCCTATAGTTCTTGGGCAACTATTTCTATCTAGTTCTCGTTTGATTATTGATGTCAATGGGGGAGAATTAACATTGAGAGTTGGAAGGGAGAAATTAACTTTCAAGGTATTCAAGAAAGACTACCATTCTCCTTTATCCCCAATAGATATCAAGAAACCTGAACCTGAAGGAGGATGAGAAGATATTGAGGACCCTAAGAATGCATTCAGGAAGAAACGATCTCGCAGGAGAAGTTATAGGAAGGAAAACAACAAGGAAGGTGTAGTCCATACTAGGGTGGCTCATATACAAAGTTTGAGATCAACTTCTACACTACCACCGTACCATTCATTTGAACTGCCTTAAGCAAAAAAGAGAGTCGAACTACAGAGGTTAAAAGAAGCGTTGGATGGGAGGCAACCCATGGAATTCTACTTCCTTTTAATTGTTTTTATTTATTTATTGGTGTGGTTCTTTAGCTATGATCATGTTTGAATTGAGTTTGACTGATGTTAATTTGGAATTTGTTTGAATTTTAACTTGTTTTCTTTTTGAATTTCTTGTTGATAATATCAATTTGATGTGTTTGTTAGTTGTGGGATCATGGAGAATACATACTAAGCTTGGAAGAAGATTTAGAAGTGTAAGAATCACTCCATCCCACGATCGTAGGAATTGGAGTGATTCCCACGATCGTGGGAATCCTCTCCAGAAGTGGGAAATCTCTTCAGAAACTCTTTCTGGAGAGAATTCCCACAATCGTGGGAAATCCCTCCAAAAACTTTCCGGAGCATAATCCCACGATTGTTGAAATTCCATCCGGAGGGAAATTTAAGTTTCCCTCCCTTTTTCTTCCTTCCCTCATTTTTCAAAATTTCACTCCTTCTCTCTCTAACCCACGAAAATTCTCCTCCCACTCTCTAAAATTCTTCATTTTCCCCCTAGATTCTTGATATTTTCTTCATCTCTTTTAATTAATCTTACGATCCTTTACTCTTTTCATGTATTAATCATTCAAAACACAAGGGTTTTGGTAAGATTTTTATTCCTTTCTCTCTAAAATAGAAATCCACCTCTTTCTCTCATTTTTGTAGGTTTTCTTCTTAGAATAGCACCAAGGAAGATGATGGCTCATAAACTGACTGATGAACTCTGACTTCAAGTGTCCGATGAAGGTAATCCCAATTTAGTGGCAGCTTATCATTCTTCATTCCCAATTTATTCAGAAGAAGAAAGTACACGTTTATGAGACCTTAGGGATAGATAATTAGTCACTCCTAGGTATTTTGATTTTGAATTGTTAAAAACCATAGGAATGAGACGAAAAATTGAGTGACTAGTTACAACATAGGTTGGAATCGGTTGATTAGGTATGACATGCCTATTCACCCTATGATTACCATAGAGTTTTTCACTACAGTCTGATATAACCCTAAAATGGACATTTTCTGGTTTAGGTTATTCGGCAACGTTTATAAATTGGATTATATTGTCATGTGTGGTCTTTTCGATTTGCTAAACACTAAAGTTTTAGATGATCATGATGATTTTTATTTAGATGATTATTGGAAAACTCTAATGGGGGAAGAAAATGTTGACTCTAGGAATGCATCGAATTCTTTAATCCGTAGTGCTGAGCATTTACTTTTGCATAAATTTATGTGTTTAACTATGTTTAATAAAATTGAAAGTAACAAATGCTCAGCCAAAGAACTTTTCTTTTTGTAGGGCATGGATCAAAAAATTAAAATTAACACACCTTTTAGAATTTTTCAATCAATAGTGAGTGTTGTAAATAAAAAGAGTTCATATTTTAGAATGTCTTATGTGATTGCTGCTTTATCTCTATTTTATAACCTTGATGTGGAAGATGTGCGCACAATGCCATTTGATATGTTTGGCATATCGTATTTGAGGCACTATGAGATTTTGGACTTCTATTCTATAGAACTCTGAAACCCTCAGACGTGTACTATGATGAAGAACAAGAGGGGTATAGACATAGTCGCTTTTTGACCTTTCATATCCTGAGCAATCCTGGAGCTAGAAAAATAAGCAGCGGAGGGGGAACCGAGTACATTAACAGAGGTCTATCAATTTCAACAAATACTTGACTAGATGGCCTCCAACCAATAGCAAATGACTTCCCAAATCAATGAACCCGACACCCAAATACGACAAGTACATAAGGAGAAGCATATCTTGAAGAAGAGATTCCTCAAATTCTGTCAGAGGAATAATTTTGGAGCTCCTTTGCCAACACTGTTGCCACCATCATCTCAATAAGCTTTTCTTACCCCTTTTACTTTTAATTTGTGTCATTTGCTTTTGTTTGGTTTACTGTTATTTTTTTCTTTGGTTTGATGTCATTTTTCCTTATTTGGTGGTTGACTTGTCACATTGAGAACAATGTGATCTTTAAGTGTAGGGAGGTGACATTGACTTTTTCAATTGCATTGTTCGCATTTTGTTAAATATGATGCATGTTTAGGCATATCATGTGCTTTTTGTCAGCAATGGAACCGCACTTGAATCATTCTGATGAATATTGCCATGAGATTCTGTCATGGTAGTTAGAATTAGATTGAATGCATGGTTGAACTCAGATTAGGCTACTTGAGTAAAAAGTGAACCACATAGAGTGATGAAAAGTAGTTGGTTACATAAGCTTATTACATTTGGGCAATGTGCTAATGTAGAGATGCATAATGAGTTTTCATTTGAGCCAATGTGAGGATTGAGCCCATATGACTCCATACATAGTCATTTTATTTCTTTGTGAGTGATACTTCCTTAGGTTGTTACCTTCAGAATTTGCTTTGAATCGGTTTGAGTCTACTGGATGCATGCTTGATAGAGATGATTAAGGCCCTTTTTGCTTTAACCCTTGGCTTAAATGACCTACTTGTTGATTATCGCTTGCTACCCTCGTTAAGCCTTAACCTTTTATTTCTTGAAAACACCTAAAATTTTAAAACCTTAAACCTTATTAACTTACCCATTCATAAGCTTACTTGAATATTGAGTAATACATTAGTTGGGATCATTGTGAAAATTTTATCGAGATGATTTGAGGACACTTCTGCCTATGAATTACATTGTATATAATGCTATTTTGATTCGTAGTTCCTTCCATGTATTAAAAAAAATGTTGAAAAGAAAAGAAAAAGGAAGAACAAGTGAGTAGATCAACAAGGGCAGAATATTAGTTACATTTGTATATCTCGGAGTTATGTTTTGTTATCCTGTTTTATCCACTTTTACTTTACAAATGCTTGTGTTAACCTTTTTTCCTCTTTACCCACCTTAACCCTTACCACATTATAACCCTAAACAGTCCTTTTGATCAATTTATGCATGCAATCACTGTATAGGAGAATCGGTGTATTAGCAAGCCTATGGTAGTGTAGTTTCCTATAGTAAGTTTGAGCGAAACACTAACCATCAAACACTTGAGAGAAATGAGTGAAAACCATGAGGAAGATTCATTTTGCATTTATACTTATCTTTGAGTGATGGTGCCAATTGTTGAGTTTGTTAATGTACACCAATGAAAAAGTAGTCATGATATATGTAGTAACTTAATATTTAAGTTGGCTTAACTTTGAGGAATTGTATGCTTTGATCTTTATGAAAATGAAGTGATAGAATTGATTGGCTGTATTTATTTTGTTTGAGGACAACTAAAGATTTAACTATAGGGATGTTGATAGTTGTGCATTAGTATGTTTTTTTTAAGTAATTGACATGTGTTTCTTGTATAATTGTTGATTACTGTTGTAATTTAGGATTCATTTGTATGTTTTCATTTAGTTTGATTTCCATTATTGTTCTTTTATATTTGATGTTAATTTAAGGTAAGAATTGATTATTTTTATATAGGAAGGAAGATTGAGCAACTTGGAGATTGAGCAAGAGATCAAAGAGGAAAAGAGAAGAGGAGTCTCTCTGTTGCCAATTCCCACGATCATAGGAATCATGCCAATTCTCACGATCGTGGGAATTATAATTCGAGATATTATGCGGGGCTTCGTTAAACTTAGGGTTTCTGGACTATTAAAAGATAATTAAGCTTCCATGGTGAAAAAGGGACGAAACCCTTCTATAGAGAGAGCCTCATTGAGTGAGGAATACAAGTTTGGAGCCTTGAGGAAGGTGAAGATTCAAGGATTATCATCAAGATGGGGGAAAATAGCATATCAACATAAAAAATTCCAGATTTTGGCAAAGAAGAGAAGAAGTTTCATTTATTCAATTTTATGTGTTTTTCTTTCTTCTAATCTTTCTAAGATGGATTATTTGTGTGTTGATGATGTTATGGAGACCATGATTGACTAATTTAGTTTTAGTGATTGCTTTTTAACTATTTTTGTTAAACTCCTATTTTATTGAATTGAATGAAAGTGTCTTTGATGATTGTTGATTTTATTTCTATCTTGCAATAAATCGAGAGAGTGAGTAAGATTATTTATGTAGGATTGTACAATGAGAGTAGGCAACCTATAGATTTGCAATCATCATGTTAATTGACTAGTTAGAGGAGAGATCTCGGCTAATTTGATTGATCACCCATAGGATAGTTTAATAACTAGTTAAATTGATGGAGTGATTGGGTAGGTTGAGAGATTGTTCGATTGATTCCATTTAATTTGATTAGGGACAATCAATTACACCTTGAGAGAGGGTAGTTAATTCATTCAAAAATCTTAGGTGAGACATAATTCGATTAATAAAATAGGAGGGAGACAAAATAGGGAAAAAGTAATACCTAGTCTTTAGATTCTTGATTCTAATTTTCTGCATTTTGGTATTGTTTATTGTTCATTATTAGTCTTTCAATTTTAGTTTAATTTTTTAGATTATTTCTATTACACAATTTCATTTCTTAAACAAGGTTTAATCTAGATTAAGTGGTGTCTGGGCATCAGTCCTTGTGGGATTGATATCTGCTTTCTAACTACAAGTCACGACTTGTACACTTGCAGTTTTTTTAGTGTAAAACTAAGAGTTGTTTTCCAATCAACAGTAGCCCCATTATGCCTTTCACACCTACTAAGGGGATTAGACAAGGTGATCCATTATTGTCGTACTTGTTTACACTTGTTATAAAGGGACTTTCCAGATAATGTAACCAGATTTTATTTCTTACTAAAATATGAGAATATTGCATTGCTTATGAATTGGAAAGTACCTAATATGCTCTTCCTATCTAAGCGGGTACCAACATAATATGCATCTGAATAGCTAATCAAATCTAAGAATGTATCCTTAATGACACCAAGGAGTGGGTAAATTGGGTGTTGATAAAATTTAAACAAAATATTGCTAACTTAGTGTGTTAATGAACATAATTTATAAAAGATGTAAATTTGATATAAAATAATGAATTTGAATGGCACAATTAATTAATAATGTAAAAGTGTAAGGGAAGAGAAATAAGAACTGATTTATAGTTGTTTGACAAATAACCCTAGGCTATGTTTACTCCGAAGACTCTTTTTAGAATTCCATTATAACTCTTTTCTTCAAAATGAAGAATAAATATTATACAATCTTTTATAGAAAAAGAGGAACCGATTTTATAATCTTCCTCTAAGGTGAAGAGGAACCTCATTTCCACTTAAAACACCACCATATATAATATACAAAATCCATTCCTATTAAATGTCTCCACTCCCCTGAGTCTAATATAACTAAATTTCTCTCCCCCTTTTTGGTAACATAAAAAATCAATTAGTTATAGGGTGAAATTCAGAGTCAATCAAATGATATACATGATCAAGGCGATGCATCATGATCTCCTAGAAAGAGTCAAGTTCACCTTATAGCATAGTAAGTTGATACTTAATAACTTCCAAATAATCATCAAGTGGAGACCTATGATATGGTTAGGAGGAAGCAGTCTCATCATCTATAAGGAGTTTAATAGTGTGACCAAGTAGAGGCTTATCAAAAGCAATGTTATATCCATGACCCTCATTTGTTAGTGAAGGCTACTGAGGTTGAAGTTGTTGCCACTAATGTGGTCAAGTCATTTGAACATCAATTAATTAGTAAATCATATGATTTAGAGTAGAAGAATAAAAAAAGTGATAAATAGGAGGTATACAAAAATGATGATAGATAAGGCTAAGTATTAAAGCATAAGGGATATTTTCTTTTCTTTTTTTTTATTTTGATGGAAATACACCATATTGAAAAGAATAAAGGTACCAAGATGAATGGGCTCTCCTAATATGAGGGTAGAGAGGAGCTAAACGTCATCATGGCTTAGAAATGTAAAATGACCATTAAAAAACAAAATTATACTTAATAAAAAGATAGAAAATGAGAATGACATTAATGATGTAAACATTTTTAGGTATTTTAATGACTTATGTATTAGTACCCAACATAAAAATGATTTTAACTCTACTAGAAACAGAGTGAGGTTGAATTTGATATTAGGTATGACATCTATAATAGGAAATATTTTCTGGAATAGAAATACCTAAAATCTAATTTATAAGATTATAACTAATATGGATGTCGACACCTTGGATTTAAGAGAAAAGATAAATGTCACCTCAAATCACTTTATGATAAAGATAAATAAAATAAAATAAAATATATTGGCTTATTTGATAGGTTTTTATAAGAAGGCTTCCCATCCTTGATCAAAAGAATTTTATTAGACAATATTTTTAAAATCATTCTAGCAAGATGGAGAAATGACTTTGTTTTTGTGCAACTCTCATAAAGCATAATCATTAAACTGAGAAGGGTGAGTGCTGAAATACTCTTCCTTATTAATATAAGGAGGCATAGGAGGTAAAGGAGTTGAGGATCTCTCTTGAGGCCCCCAAATCCTAAAATAAATGGGGTTAGTCCTACCTTAAGTGAGTAGCCCAGATACAACATTATAATTACCTCTAGTTCTTATTATGGGAGTAGATGAATGACGTAAAATAATAGGGTAAGAAGGTAGGTAAAAAAGGTTTAAAAGGGTGGTTACTAATGGTGTGTGCTCACTTATAGGGAAAACACTTCCACAAATTCAAGTTCACCAACTTTAATTTCCTATTCATCATAACAAGTAAGATGTAAAATGAACATAAAGTATGTGAAGTTGATAAATAGTCAAAAATAAGGCAGTTTGAAGAAGTCAAAAATTGAGAAGGTATAATATGGAAAAATACAATCGCATTTAGAAAATAAAACAAGATATGGAATGAATTCAATTTTATTATAATGATCCATAGTTATACCTAATTAAAAGGAATCCCAATTTCTTCAAAAATTTTATATTGAATTCATTCAATAGGATTATAAATTAATAACTTTAAAGCTAAAATACATTCCTAATTGAATTAATAACCATCAATTTCACAAAAGATTGCATAAATTTAAGAAATTTGAAAATTCCCAAATTTTATTAGGCAACAATCTCAAGAATCCAAATTTAAACAAATTTAAACACAATATGATGTAATTGAAAGTTAAAAACCCTTAATTCAACATTTAATTTCTCTAATAAACATTAATTAAGAAAATAACTGAAGGTATGCTAGGAATTAAAACAATCCCCAATTCTAAAACCCATCTTGCCCAAATTCAAAATTGATTTAATCTAAAGGATATTTTCTAAAATTGATTGCATAAAAATATTCAAACATCAACATAAGGTAAATCAAACACTAATTGAATGAAAAATTCATGGATTTTGAGTAACTCCCAAATTATAGTTAGGGTTTATCGTAAATGAAGTTGGATGAATTAGAGATGAATATTGATGGAGTTTGGCCTTATGGCAGTATAGGAGCTCAATAGTGTTAAGATATTTGCTTAAGGATTACTGAAGAAGCAAAAGAGGCACTAAAAGATGGTTGAGCTTCACGTGAGAGGACTTAGCAAGATTGATTCTTCAAAGGTGATTTAAAGGGGAAAGCAATTTTTAAAGAGTTGGAAGAAGGGGAAAGTAAAATTTTAGAGATTTAGTGGAATAGAGAGAGAAAATGGTTTTTTTTAGAGAGGAGAGATGAATTAGCATTGAAAGGGGAAAATTAACATTGAAGAGACAACATAAAGACACTAAATTTTTGTTTCAAAAAGCACTATATTGGTTGACCAAATAGACCAGTGGTTGACCAGTGTAAGGTGTTGTTTGACCAATAATATCATCTAAACTCTTAACAAACTCATTAAAAAGAAAAAAAAATTCAATCAAGAGAATACTGGTCGATTACTAAATTACGTTGTTCGACTAATGTAAGTAATTGATTAACCAAAACTTTGACCAACCATTAAGCAAACTTACTGCGTCTAAGATTTTGGTCATTTTTGAGAACACTAGTCGACCATACTTACAATATTGGTAGACGAGTATAACCTAATAATTGCATATCAAACCTAAAACTCAAATTAAAACACATAATAATTCACAAAATGTCTATTAATCACATAAAATTTCTATTAATCACGTCCAATTATCTTCTAATCATGTAAAATCTATTATCACTCATATGTTTAGTGAAAATGTAGATTAATAAATATAAATTCTAACTCAACATCCTTATTTTATAAATAATCTCTAAACCTAAATACTAAGGTCCATACAATAAAAAATGTTCAGTTCCTTATCCATAGTGGAAAGTCAACATTCATTACTAAGGATTTGGACTCAGTTTTACAAATAAATGCATGATATGACAAATTTCTATAATATGAACTAATAATGACCTCATATTCAACATTAATATGATGTAATTCTGATGATGATTCTTTTTGAATTTCCAATCAATAGGAAGCATCTCATCATTCTCATCTCCCTTGTTTTGTTCAATAATGAGCTCTTTTGAAAGATACTGGTCATTATTCTTTTTCTCTTTCTAAGGTTTAATTTCTCCACATCCTAGAACAATATCTTCAAGACTTTCTTAAAGGTGAGGAGCTTAGATAAAGAAAACATGTATAAAATTTTCAATAATAAGAATCATCCTATTAAACACTTTATATGCTTTGTAAGAACAAAAAAGTTCCTTGAGCATTCACTATTCATTTACATTTTATTCATTTCCTATAAGATAAATTCATCACTTTGTCTTAGGTACCCATGTGAACTTGGGTTCTTGATTTTTAGTTTCCTTCTTCTTAATCGATAGCTTCATAAGTTTACTTATCTTTTTTTGTTTGAGGAAACAAAACCTATCTATCTATCTATCTATCTATCTATCTATCTATCTATCTATCTATCTATCTATCTATCTATCTATCTATCTATCTATC
>JAOQMS010000180.1:15636441-15655753 GCA_027563885.1 Erythroxylum longipes | reverse complement strand
CATAATATATTATTAATAAGTTAGAATGTCAATACAAAAGTCACATATGAACATTGGCCTAGGGCACACTACTAACAGGTTATGCATATGTAAGTTCCAAAACATTATTTCATGCAGTAAAAGTCATCTTTTGCACTCCAAATGCAAAGTTGTTCAAAAATATAGTTTTAGAAAATAAAATATTGTCTTTTGCACTTCAAGTGCAGGTTTGTTGAAAATAATATTATTCCTCAAAATACGAAATAAAAACATCAATTTCACTCTAAGTGCAAAGAGTTATTCAAAATAATGTCATTTATTAAATACATAAGTATACTAGCATCTATTTGAGATTCAATTCCACTGTGCATTACCTTAGTTCAATTTTACATACAAGTCATCATGCATGTCTTGGGTTGTCCTAATCCCATTTGAGAGATACGTTTTCCCCAACTCACCTCAAAAGAAGGTGTACACTCGTTTGAATTTAAAAATCTTAATACGAGCTCCTTGATCCACAGCTCTCAAGCCTTTATACATACAAATATAAAATGTATTTACTATTTAAACATGTGTCTTATATTTGTATAAAACACAATATCATAATATTTAAGCCATAGGATTCAGCCATTAAGCTTCTCACATGGTTACTTCCCTTATTATTCACGTTATACATACACAATTAACACCATAGAATTCATTTAAACCATCAATTTCAAAAGATATTCAAAATTTTATAAACTTTCACCAAAGAGAGGGCATCTTAGTTTTGGATTAAGGAGACTTCTCTATGACTCATTTCATTGATCTAAACCTTAATTCATACATATTCAAGCATGGAGAACAACATATCTTAACACCAAACTCAAAATCATAATGTAAAAAGAGATGAGACAAAATTTACCTAAACTTTCCTTTAGCAATATCTTAAAATGCTTTGAGAATTTCTCAAATCTAATGATAGATTTGAGTTCCTTGATCTGAAATTAACTTAGAACACCTTGGTTTGGGTTGGAGAATAAAAAAAATGGTGGAAATTTGGTGGTGACCGTATGGTGTTCTTCTCCTCCTCTCTTTTCCTTTCCTCTCCTTTCTTTCAATTAAAACAAAATGTTCTTAATATTTAATGGTGGGGTGCACGACCACACAAGGAAGAAGGTCTAGAATGTTGACTCAAACATGGCGAAATTACTTTTTCGCCCTTAGTTTATGTGAATTTACTATTATACCCTCCAAACTTTACCTAAATTTGCAATTCTACCCAAAATTTGGGAATGACCAAAGCTTTTTATTTTCATTTTCGTCCCTGGACTTTTGAAATTATAATTAATCCCCTTAAATTTATAAAATTATATATTGGTCCTCTAAGAATTGAAAAATTACATTAGAGTCCCTTAACTTTTAACAATTTGTAAATAAGCCCTTATGTACATCAAATTTTCCAATTAAGCTTTCTAAGTGTCCAATAAGTTTATAAATCATTTCTAATCACCTTTAAGGCATTAGAACATATTTAACTCGGCCACTATGGCCATATCCATCCAATGGACTCAGTTTTACACACTTAGAAGCTTATGTGTGCGAAATCTTCAAGATTTCGCATACCGATGAACTCTAACTTCATATAAGGGCATATAATATTATATATCATTGGCATATATACCGAAAGGATTTAAATACATTTTAAAACTCATATACAACCATGTATATATCAATATATAGTAGTATCTCCAAGTACAAACTAATACAAAAAGGCTCAGAGAGTTTGACGTTACATTACATCTATCTGTTCACTTTCTCAAGGCTATGCACTTTCATAATATTAAGAGATTTTTGGTTATACACAGTCTACTGCACAGCCATGCACGAGACCATGCATCAACCAAAAGCCTATAATTCCACATAAAAGATGAAATTCAGAGGCAATTGGCAGAGGGAGATGGCAGAAAGCGTTCTGATATTTCCAGAGACGATTCCAAGTGCGATTGAACCCTCATCACCAGAATACACAATAGAAGACAATCAGGGAGATTTTGAATTAAGATTATGTTGTTTTCGATTCAGTTTTCTATTTATGTATATCTAATTTTGTGTTCGTAAATGTATAACTAAATTTTCTATTAGTATTTAGGCTAGATGAACCCTACTTGATACCTACACATGTGTTAATTATTTTTTTAATGCAATTGATTGTTTGATTTATTGAGATCCAATTACTTTTTTATTTATGTTCTAGTAATTCAGAATATTATATCATAATTTGATTTCAGATGTAAAGATTGAGAAATCCTATGTTTGAATAGATCTACGGTAATTAGGAAGAGTTGATTACAACTTTAAAGAGAGCATGGCATAAATCTTCCAGATTAGGGTCAAACCTAATAGAGGGATTCATAAAACGGTAATATAATCCTATAAAATTTAACCTCATTAATTTGACTAGAAACCTTATGATTAGTTATTGGTAGACTCAAGGTCAGATACAAGCATACCATAAGAGTCTCCACGACTAATAAATCATCAAAACAATTGCATAACAAAAGATCAATATATTAAGATCAATCTATTAAGTTTTAGGGGGATTCGAACCTAAATACCAATCGCTTGATATTGTTAATTAATTTAGTGTTTCATAATTCTCCACTTTCATCATGCTATTTATTTATTTTATTTGCTTAATTTAGTTTCTTTAATTAAAATAACAATCAATTTTTAGGCAAGATAATAGAACAACAGTAATTACCAGTACTAGCTGCCTTTATGGGATCGATTGACCCATATTTCCAATACTAACTATAACTATACGATGCACTTGCAATATAACAATATTGACACTTACGAAATAAGTCAATCAACACCTTACTAGGCAGCTTATGTTTTGATTGACTCTATGGAAATATGTTTGTGTTATAACATTATATGGTGCTCCAATATTGCATGGTGGGTTAAATGGAGTGCTTGACTTGATTGAATGATTGTTGCAAGAAGCTGGACACTATTCACATGTTAATTAGTTTAATTATTTGAACATCATGTATTTGGATGTTACTCACATGGTTTGGACGTACTTGGAATCTTGTTAGATGTGAGGCTTGCATGGCTTGAACGAAGATGGATGTAATTGCGTAATGTGTTCATGGTTTACATATAGATGGATTATTTCATTTAGTTATTGGACAATTTTATGTAAACTTTTCAGCCTCTTTGTAACTATTGTAAACTGTCTAAACCACTTTATTTCTTTATCTTGTAAAACGTTTATGTCTGATGGGTATATAAGGGGTACATCCTCCAAACATGTAGGTGGCGTGTTACATACTTCAACATTTTGTCCATAAAAATCCTTGTTCATTTAATTAATTGTCCATGCCATTTATTCCATAATTTCCAAGTATTTCACCAAAATTCTGCTTAACTTGGATAGCCTACAACGTTGTCTTCATTTTTTCTTTGTGGAAGGAATTTGTTAAATCAACTATAAGATCTTGGTTACATTATAGGGATGGAACTGCTAAGTTTGCTAGCCTTAAAATTCACCCATAAAATGTTGGTATCAGAGCTATGTTTGGGCAATTTTGGGGTACTTTCCATACTGGATAGAGTGCTTTTGTGATAATGGTGGGAAATCAAAACCTTTAAGTCAGTAGGGAAAGGCTTGATAGGTTGGAGCCTGGAATGGGAGCTATTCCAAAGGATGTAGCATAAAACTGTTTGCACGTTTAGATCACTTGGAGGAGGCAATTCAAACATTCAATTATTGAATGGATGTAATATCGGCATAAGCAAATAGAAAGACGGGTGTCTTAGAGGATGCTTTAGCTCTATTCAGGAACCATGGTGCCATGGATGGTGGTGGAAGTTAGACAAGGTTGAAAGTCCTAGATCCTAAACATTTTAATGGTGTGAGGGATGAAAAATTTTGGAAAATTTTATTTAGGAGTAATATTTTGAGGCTGCCAGGGTGTCAAAACGTGACAAAATTTGATTAGCAAGCATGTATTTGGATAGGGATGTAAAATTATGGTCACATGTGTGAATTAACGATGATCTAAATGCTGGACACCCTAGAATGGATATGTGGGAAGCATTCATACACGAGTTGAAGGAGTAATTTCTCCCTTGCAACTCTTCGTGGGTGGCACAGGAGAATTTGTGGAAGTTGAAACAAGAGCGTTTAATTCAAAATTATGTGAAAAATTTCAATTCATTAATGTTGGACATTAGGATCATTGCTAAAGAAGATAAACTCTTTAATTTTCTATCAAGTTTTCAATCTTGTGCACAAATTGAACTAAGGAGGCAAAGCGATAGGTTGGTGGATTTATGACCGAATATAAACAAGGAAATAGTTTCCAATGGTAATGGGAATGGTAAAGTTGTTGGAGAAAATTTTGGTGGGGCAAAATGAGAAAGGTAAAAATGTGCAAACCATTCGCAATTCTGTTCAATAAAATGTTATTTGTTTTATATGTAGTGGACTGCATTATGCAAAGGAATGTATGTCTTAGAAACACAAAGTTGAATGCATTGTTGTCCAAAGAGGAGAAGGCACCTAGAAGTGAGACTTCTAGGACCTTTGACGAATAAATATGATGGTTGTACATCAAAGGGACTTGAGAGGGGCTTGTATAAACTTCCTTCGGTGGTGATAAGGAGCTGCAAAAAGACTTGTATTCCCATCTTTGATTATTCCAATAGTAGCAATAAGGTTTGTTGTTCGTTGAAGTTCATAAGTTAATAGCAAGGGCTGCTACTACAAATTTTTGACCAAATGGCATGCAAGGATGTGTTTTCCTGATCTAATCCTAATCTGATTCTCCCCTGCAAAAAAAACGCTAAATCTTTATCAAATTTTTAGCTACGTGTTTGTAATGTTTGTCTATAATTTTCAGCTATGAAAAATTGACGATATTTTACGATAAAACAAAGAAGTCACAAATAACTATAGGCGACTTTTTTTTTTTACTTAGCTACATTCTTTTTGTAGCCAATACTCTACTTTGATGTCCCCATGGCTTCCATTCTCATAAAGAAAAATATTCGCCTAAATGACTTTGAATATTTAAACTTTAAGTTTTAAATTTATCTTATATGAAATCTCTAATTTATATTCTACAATACAAAACTCAATTAGATTTTATTAAAAAATCAATTAAAAATTAGCAATTGAGTATAATTTATTATAAATTAAATAAAGATAATATACACAAATCTTATTGCCTTTAGCAATACAGATTGATTTCCTAACATATTAAAAATCTTGTATATTTGGAAAAAAGTAACAATAATAATTCACAACAGATCGATATAACAGGGGCATTATTGCATGATTCATATTCATGTGTTTCCAATTGCCTTCGTGATCAACACACATGCAAATATATTTAAGTAAAAAGAAGAAGAAGAAGAAGAAGAAGAAGAAGATACCGCTTGGATCTGGACGTATTACTGTCATATTTCACAAAATCTCCTACGATAAAGAGTATATATATCTCCCATTGTGCCCGTAAAAAGAAAGAATCACCAAAATCAGCATGAGAGCCAGTATAATTATCAAGTTAAAAATGAAACTTTGCTGCAAATAGTGAGCAGATGATGAATAGTGATCAGAGAATAAAAGAATATCAGCAAATATTGATAGGTTCAATATCAAAATCAAACTTCAGTGCAGCTGTGTATATTTTATTGTTACCAGATGTATATTTTCCATTTGCTTCTAAATAGACGAACGTAAGCAAATGTATTGATACCTGTTATTACGGATTTTTGTGCGCCTTAGGAGTTCCTACGTAGCACATCATAGGTCTCGATGTAATTCCTGCAGTTGGCATTCTATATACTTTTGGTATTCTTATAATGTTGACAGCTCAAGCCAGGAAGCTGCAGAAAATGTGGAAAGAACGAGTCTACTCAGTCCAGCCCCATCTCAAGCTATTAAAACCATCACCTCTACGAACGCTCATTTCTGTTTGTCTTAGATTCCCTTCAAATTTAACCGTGGCTGCTTTTCAATCAATTTAATTCAAATCTAAAATCAATTTTATCATCAATGTCCTTTTAATGTTCTCTCATTGTTGTTTACGATGAATCAAAGAACAAAACCATTTTCAAGATCAAATCTTTATCAATTAAATCCCAGGTTCACCCAACACAAACTCTTAGGCCATCAATTTCACGAATCCTCTTAAAACAATCTCAGTCTAGCTCATCAGATCGTTTCTTCTAGTCTTTATTCATGCTGTTCTTAGCCCTGCAAATAAAATGTAAAGTCTACTTTCGTCTTTCTCAAGTCACGCCCTTTTTTTTTATATATAATTCTTCATTATGTGCAAATCCAATAAAATCTTCATAATCTTATTTTTGTAATTAGACTTCTGAAGTTGACTATCATTTAAAATGATTCTTGGCATAGGCATGCCATGGGAATTGGGAAGTTAAGCCCCAGCCACAAATCTCATGGGCAGGTCAAGCCATATTCTCCTAGTTGGCAATTCTGACGAGTCAAAGACTCGATGTTGAAAAGAAAGAACAATGATTTATTCCCCTGCAGGTTGACTATTTGAATATTTTGATTTTTTCCGTAAATATGTTGAAGCTTCCTCGAAACATAATGCCGAATGTTGAGGATCTTACGATGGGAGGGATACTGAAATCCATGTTCACATGTAAGCACAACCCTTTGCCACTCTAACCCTTGACATTGTTCAGTGTATGGAGCTATGCCTGAAATGGACCTTGCATATAAATATAATCTGCAAGTTAAGGTCCTACAATGATCAGTTCCTTGATAAAGGACTAGAGTAAGAGCCGTAGGAATGTGTAAAACATGAAATTATGCGAGGGAGTGCTCCGTTCATTGGGAGAACAATGTCAAATCAAAGGGGACAAGCAGTAAAAAAGCTGATAGAATAATTATGACAAACTTTATCCCCTATATAGTGTACGTTTCTTTGTCCATTGTCAAACAGAATATTCCGTTCCAACTTGAATAAATGAAATCTGCAACATTTACAGGTGAACTGTTTACAATCGGCAGAGGAAGATGTTAGTAAATCCATTTACAATAAACAAATAAAAACTAAAACGAAATCCGTTCACAAGCTGCAAAAGAATCAAGTTCTAGCTCCTGCCCATGGCTATCTACATTCATTTCTTGCGATAAGTGATAGAGGTGAAGTTGAAGCATCTTCAAGATCACCATCCACATAATCACCAGGAGGAGTCCGAGTATCTATCTTCTCAAAATAAGTTGACCGTGGGTATGAATGCACATAGCCCTCAAATCTGTGATCCCCAGCGCCACTTTGGTTAGTGCTAACCGTCTTCCCATCATCATATGCCTCTGGAGATTCTACCAACTCTGGCAATGTCAGCTCTCCCTCCAGGTACCTCACAACCTGCCTCATTGCTGGTCTTGCCTCGGGAGCATTGTTAGAACACATTAATCCAAGTTTTATCACAACAACAGCCTCAAGCTCATCAAAGTCGCCGTTTAATCTTGGATCCAAAACGTCAAGAATTGCTCCACTTCTCCACCTCTCCCATACCCAGTCCACCAAAATGAGTTCCTCAGGCAATGCTTTAGGGTCCACTGGTCTCCTTCCGCAGACCACTTCTAGTAAAAGTGCACCAAAGGCAAACACATCTGAGCTTGTAGTTGGCTTGCCTGTTTTTGTTAGTTCAGGGGCCAAGTAACCCAATGTGCCTACCACTCTAGTGGTGCTGGGGTTTGAACCATGCTCATATAACTTGGCCAGTCCAAAGTCACCAAGTCTACCATTTAGCTCAGAATCTAGCAACACGTTACCTGCTTTTATGTCCCTGTGAATCACAGTCTGTTCCCATTCCTCGTGCAGATAAAGCAGCCCTGAAGCCACACCTTTGATAATCTTGAACCTTTTCTCCCATTTGAGAATGGTTTTTGGCTCATCAAATAAGTACTTGTCCAAGCTACCATTAGGCATAAAGTCATATATAAGTAGCAAGTCACCTCGCCGGCGACACCATCCTAGTAACTGAACTAAATTTCTATGTCGAAGACGACCGATGCTAGAAATCTCTGAAACAAACTCCCTCAAACCTTGTTTAGATTCATGAGATATTCGCTTGACAGCAACTTGGGTATCAGAATTTGGTAGAGTCCCTTTATAAACTTTCCCAAATCCCCCGAAGCCGATCAATTGTTTGTCTCTAAAACCCTTAGTTGCTCTTTTTAGTTCTTGATAAGAGAGCCGATGAGGACCAACATCCAGCTCCCAAGCCTCTATGATATCAGCATTCTTTATTTTTCTAACGAGATAAACTGATGCGCCAAAAATAAGGACAACAACAAAAATAGCTGAAACTGAGACACCTACAATTATACCTGCCTGATTCTTTTTAGGCGCAGGAAGAGAAGGTAGCGAATCTGGAGACAAAGAACGAGCCTGTTGGTTCATAGCAAAACTCCATCCAAGAATATAGTGCGTGCTTGCGAGCAAACCAGTGGATGAAGAGAACCCAACATACATGTAATCTTGGAGAACGAGTGAGAGATCTACATTAAAAGCCAAGATAGCAGATGTGGGTTTTGTGGATGAAAGTGAGAGCCTAACCTCTAGCATATTGTTATTGTTGGAGGAATCATAGTCAACCCAAGCTTGAATCACTTGACCACTCTTGAGATTCAAATCTGTCCTTTCTGTATCATCGACAAAATATGTAGCAGGAACAGACATGTTTGATTCTAGGCTATTGATGTCAACGCCAACATGGTTATCATTGATGTCACCGAGCTCGAAGTCTTGGACCGTATCAAATTCAACCGCGAAAATATGATTTGAGGAGTTACCAATATCAGTTGCGTTGAGCAAACCAAGATACTGGCTTGGAAGCGAACTTGTCAGGTCTTTAGAGGTAGAGATTGTAAAAGCAAAGCCATGACCACCGAGTCTTGGATACTCAGGAACTACAGCAAAAGCAAAGGCCGTTGAAAATGAGAAAGCTTTACCACTAGAATTCCTGAATTGAACGGGAGATGAGTAAAAGGCATGGCCTTTAACACGAAGACTGTCGTTTGTTAGGCGAAGGAGGCCATTGCTTTCAATTTCAGAACCATCGTGTAGGCTGATACTGTTATTAACATTGCTGAAACCTTCGAAGAAGAGTTCATCAAGCCGAGAAAAAACTGGGTTTGTGAGGAAGACGAGAAATAAGAAACTGATGAGTCGCTGATACATGACTGAGAAGAAAATTTTAACACATCAAACAGAGGATGCTACTCTCTAACTTTCAAAAAATCTGAAAGGTCACTATTGTTGCGACTTTATGTATAGTCTCAAAGGTGACAGGAAGAGAGAGAAGATGGAAAAAGAGGGACAATTTCACATGGACTTGCACCGATAGCGAATCTGGCTAACTTGGCCTTGGCGGCACAGGCCATTTTGCGCCGGCTACAAAAAGAGTGTTGAACGTGCGACTTGGGTTGCTTTTTAACTCATTCTTTCACTAAATTATTATTCTTAAGAAGACTTAATCCGAGTTGCATGCGACTATATTCTTAAAAGCTACTATCACTGTCCATTAGGCACCAACTTTTTCTTTATTAAGTTAGAAACTCGGAGCTAAGCTGCTTATTAGTTACTAGTGTGCCTTAAATTGGAGATTAGGCGAGTAGGCGCTGAACTTATACATGGACAATAGTTGACATCATTGTCAATAAGACAAACTATAGTTGTTCTAAAGTAAGTGCGTTAAACGTTAACCTGTTGTTAGGTGAAACAAACTTGTAGAAGGAATAATTAAAAGAAACTAATTTCATTATTAACACGATAGGTTTTAGTGGTCTAAAAAAATTTCTTTTTTTTATTATTATATAATATGATTATTACTAAAATTTTATTATAATATGCAGACCTTGAAGCAAGAAGGAGGGGCCCATTGTTGGTGGTGTGTAAGGGTAGTCGGACTCGGATGTGCATCGTCTTGTGAATGCAAAACGACCACGTTTTAGGGAAGGAAATAGTAATGGTATTACGTAGGTATTGTCGCATTCCGAAATTCCAATTTTGTTCGTGGATCTCCAGAGTCCAGACTCCGCCGCCACTTTATGGTAACCAAGTGCACAAATAAGATATAACTATCAACATAACTAATTAATCTTATATTCTTTTCGGTATAGACTAAGTAAGTTTAATGAGGTACAAAACGAAGAACTCTAAAATTAATCTAAATTTTCATGAGTAATTTTGTAACATTTCATACGTAAGCTCACGTAGTTTTAACAAAGGGGGCTCGATGGATGGATGGAGGTTGGGAAGTCAAATAACGGTCTATTAATTATATAAATATACTTATTTTGTCAGTTTAAGGAGTCGCCACCGCACACGCAGCTTTGGAAACAGAAAGAAAAACGTTTATTTTGATCAAATTCAAAAGTTGTGGCATAAGCTACGGTATGCCCAGCCCCAGCTCACCCTGCCCAGCTTTGAGTCGAACGACGGCGCAACTTATGACCCTGCCTAGCATGTTATACGTTAACATTATTAAATTATATACCTAGGTTTAAACAATAATAACCGATAATCTAAAATCAAAATTAATTTTTATGAGGCAAAATATACTAACATTAGGAGTAGGTAATTATAGTTCTTTTTTCCGATACATAGTGGTACCTACTTATAATTGGATATCCATCAGTATTCTTCTCCTCTGAAGATTCTATATGTATACACCTATACCTTGGACTTTCGAATAGAGATCATAAATTAAGGTAATTTACCGAAGATTTGAAGATCAAAATTAGGTTAGGTACATGATTAGTAATGTCCAAGTTTAAAAAATATACTAGTTTACATATTTATAATGATTTGATAGATATCTTTTCTAAATCATACTCAATCACTTTATATTATTTATTAAATATTCACGTTAATTAATGTATTAAAGTTATTTAACTTCAAAAAAAGTACAAAATAACATAAAGATTAAAATATTACTTTTAATAGTGCAAATACTTATAACATAACATGCAATCTTAAATTTACTATAATCCATAAATAAATAATATGTTATTTCTTTCATCGAGTACGTTTTGATAGTTTTTAATTCGAGTTAAATTAAATATAAATCAATTGTCCTCCAAACTCACATATTATATGATTGTTTTCTTGAACTAAATAATCGTAAAGAAAAATAGATCACTTTTCATTAAAGACATACAAAAAAAAAAAGGATACCATCTAACTTAAAGCAAAAAACTTGATGGAAAAAATTGAGTAGAAATGTTGTTTTAATTTTTTTGTAATATTTGAAAAAGATTACACATAAGGGGTAGTAAATTATTTGTATTTAATTTTGGACTTATTTAAAATTTTAATAAATAAATTATATACTCTAATAAATGATCATGACAATTTGTTGGATATGAATCACAAGATAATCATAACAATGATTATAAAAGAAGAAAGAAAGAGAAAGAGAGATAAATCAATTAGTAATTCAATCAAATAATTATTAATCCATATTCACATCCTAAATCTTATTTAAAAATTCATTGTTTTTCTTTTTTTCAAGGGGTGAAGAGAACCCTTCATATAACATTTTCTTTTTTAAGAATGAAAAAGAATCCTTTACGTATCTTTTTTCCCGTGAGTAAAAAGGTCTACTAAACAACTTTATATCTCAATCACTTTGTCCTAACGGCTCATTCTATGCTCACACACACATAAATGTAATGAATCTTATCAAAAGCTTCCGAATTCTGTCTCTAGTGCCAGATGCTTTTCACTACTTTTCTTTTTTTGTCCTCTTCCCATAACTCTTATATGGTCCATTTATACTCAAAACAATCAAATATGATTGTTAGAGATATAAACTAGTCATTATAATGGATAGCAATAGTAACACTAGCCGACTCATGTATGATATTGGTCAAATAGTGTACCCATCGATTATTCCTGCATAAACTTATGATACATAAAACATTTTTCTTTCAAGGATAAGAGTATACCATTTTATATATAAAATTTATAAACTTCTTTAAAATCATAATATAAATCAACCTAAGTCTAACATAGCTCGATCAAATCTTTTTTAAAAAAATTTCAAAGCTTTTCAAGTTCATTTAAAGATATAAGCATACTTATTTGACAAAAAAAAATTATCCAAAACTATTTCAAATTTATTTTGACGCATCAAGATAGTTTCCTTTAAACTTAAAACAAAATTCCTCTTAATTATAAAAATATTTATGTATTATACATTCAATAAAGAGATTATATAATGTTTGAACCTTTAGACCATAAAATTTTTAAAGATAAGCTTATGAGAAATATTACAATAATTTGTTACAAATGGAAAGATTCTAATCTTCTTGTTCTTTCTCCATTTAGATTGCATTATTTTGAAACTCTTTTTGATTACATATGTGCTTCATGTTGCTCTTTTTGTTCATTATTTGATTAACTAATTCATTTAATTGACTCTTTTACTTAAATTTCCCTTCTATTGAACTTGATCTTTTATATTACTTGAATTCATTATAATAGAACTAGTAATATTACCAAAAGTAAATTCATTAATAGCAATATATTTTATTATCATAAGAAACTTAACACCTAGTCTAACAATCTTTATTTATATTAATGACAATATAATTGACTATATTGAAAAAGTAAATGAAATCGAGTAAACTTCCTATATTAAAGCAATATGTATAATACTTGAATCATTAAATATGAGTGATCAAGTTTCAATATCATCAACCTCTCTCCTTTTTGTTCACATTAATAGTATATGGTATAAAAAAAATTATAAATATACAAAAATATAACTTCCCTTTATCCCTTTTTTGAAAAAATTATTACATGAAAGAAATGTATATGCAAAACACTAGTAAACAAATAAATTATTTTAAAGGACCTTACATACTAACATGAAGATTTATATCTTTCTCTTCTTAAATGCATGCAATCATGTTTTCTCCCTTTGTACTCAAATGCGATCAATATAAAAGCAACCGATTACCTCTTTTTAAGTTTCACAAATGGTTACCTTATTTCTTCTTCACTCGGTTCAATTTGGTCTTCTGACATCAAATTTCTTACTTGACTTGTTCATTTATTTGTCTTCTTTCTTATTTGTGTATATTTTTACTTATTATATGTTTTAGTTTTACTCTTTATCTTGTTTTATGTTTATTGTTTTATTTACTTTATCACTTTTTATATATTTTTATTTATAAATATTTATTTATTTATTTATTTATATTATTATTATTATTATTATTATCGTTTATGTCTATTTTATTTTTAATTATTATTTTTATTATATTATTATATATATATGTTTATATATTATTATATGTGTGTGTGTGTGCTTTTTTCTTTTCTTTTTTTCAAGTAAGTCTACTAGAAACAACCTCTCTCTCAGAAAAAGGTGAGGCTGTTTACTAATGAAAATCCTTAGATCTTGTGTATTAGTAGGACTTTCAGTAGATTATTGTTGTTGTTGTTGTTGTTGTTGTTGTTGACATCAAATTTCTTACTTGACAAGTGAGGATTGTTAAGGATAGTCATCGTCATAATATCAGTTTGATGGCTACATATATAATATCTTCTTATCTTATCCCATCTTATCCATTTTTTTTCTATTTTTTGCATTCATAAGACTAAATGTATTTATCTTATTCTTTATGTTTATCTTACTCCATACTCTTTGTTAAATCATTCATTCAATACTAACATATTATATTTTATTTTCTCTTAGTATCAATAACTTGATTTTTTTCCTTTTCTTCACGATGACAACCACCAATAATTTACTACTTCTTCTAATAACACTAGTCCTTCCTACTTTTTCTTCCTTAGCCCACCAAACTTTTTCAGTTAAATTGACTTTTATAAGTTATTTCACATGGAAGTCTTAGTTTATTCCCTTTTAAATAGTCAAAATTTACATAATTTATCGATCGAAATTTCTCTTCACCATTATAAACTATCTCCTTTACCTTTGATCCTTCCCAATAAATAGCCAATCTAGCTTATTATTCTTGGTACAGAAAGGAACAAATGCTATTCTCATAGATACTTTCCTTCCTTACCAAAGATGTATTTCCATATGTCATTAGTTTAACATCCTTTTGTGATGTTTAGTAGGCCCTATCAAATGCATTTAGGTCAATATCACAAAATAAACATGTTCAAATTCTTTAGAATTGCAAGAGTTAGAAAAGAGTGACCTTGTCATCTTAGAGTATCTTCAAAAGGTAAATGCTTTAGCTGACTACTTATTGCAGTTGGGAGATCCCTGACCTCAACATAATTTAATTCCATATTCTATCACAATATTGGATAAGACAATCATAATATCATCATACCTTTAAATTTGCATTTTCATCTAGGTTCTTTTTTTGAATTACAAAGAGAACCTGTGGCATACGAGATATTTCTAAAAAGTTCTCATTTTACCTTAGCTGCTGATATTATTGTCAAACAAAACTTAGCTCCACTTCTTTATATTTCATTTGCTCTAACATAATAGTATGCTCTTCGACCAATAGAATCCCATCCGAATGGCAATAACAAAGATGCTTGAGAGAATCTTGGGCCATGTCAAATAGGTTTAAGAAGCATATAGTTGTTTATTGTTATCGTTAGTAATATGAACCCTATTCTCCCAATAATTTACAAGTATACATAAGTCAATTTTGTCTTTAGTCATATCTTTTTCCATAATACATTACACTACATCATTCTTTTGTTAATTCTCCAGCATCTTAGCATCTGAATATAAAGGCTAATCATGCTACTGTTGATCTTTCATCCCTAAGCATAACAAGTGACAATAATGGTAAAGACCATATACTTGTTGGTAAGGGACATGGATTGCCTATATTTCACACGGGTATTATTTTCATACCCTTAGTTCATGAAAATTTTAATTTAAATAAGGTTCTTTATATTTGAAATTTAAATGAAAAATCTTTTTTCTATCTAAAAAAGTGCTTCTAATAATGCATATTTCTTTGAATTTTAGACAATCCTTATAAAGGACCAAGTAACCGAAAAGGTACTTCTTTAATAATTGAACAGATATGGTTTGTATGCTATCTACCAATCTCATCTCAAGAAAGCTAACTTGGTCAAGTTTCCCTCTTTGCCTGATTAGTATTCTTGACTTGAACCTCTACAACTAAAAATTATTACTAACTGGTTAAAATTTTTAATCTACCCTTTTCTAGGTCTAATTATTCTCCTTGTTCTTTTTATTGCTTAGGATAACTTATAAAATATCCTCTTACTTCTATTATTCACAAAAGTTTGACACTATTCAAAATCATCCATTTAGATGTTTATGGTCTGACACTTATCTTATCAAGCTTAGATCATTGTTTTATCTTACTTTTTATTGATTATTTTCCTTACTATACTCGAGCGTATCTTTTTAAATCTAAAAGTAATGTTCACTATTTATTACTTAAGTTTCAATCTTATATTTAATGTCAATTTCATAATTCAATCAAAGCCTTTCATTCTGATTGGGTGGAAAATACCAAAATCTATATACATTATTTCGAAATACTAGAGTAATTTAATTTATATCATACCCATATGAATATAATGGCATAACATAAAGGAAAATAAGACATTTGATTTACATTAATAAAAGATATTGAAATTATGCTTTTCAAATGAGTGCAATGCTAATCAATAATTTGCCTTCTTTAATCACATATAAAAAAATCATTATAATTTTATTGCTTAATAAACATCTAACTTATATGGAATTTAAACCATTTGGCTGTGTTATTTACCCTCTTCTTTGATACTATTAACACTAATAAATTTTTATTTCGAACTAAACTTTGTGTTTACCTCAGACAAATTCCTTATCGTTCAACTTCCTTGTGTCTTGATATCACTACTTATCATATTTACCTTATAAGAGATGTTAAGTTTAATGAAAAAGAGTTTTTGTTTAAAGAGATAGTCCAATCATAACTAACAAAGGAGGAAAACTTGATCCCTTAACTTAATCTGGTTGGGCATATAAAATAAAATTTAAATCCATAAATACCTTTAGGTATGTCATTATTATCTCCCATGACATTTCCTTTCTCTCCTCTTATCAATTCTAATATACATACTTCCGTGAACTAAAATAGCACCATCTCTTCCTTCTCTCCATCACTATAAAAAAAATCTAAGTTACCTATTTCACCTTTACCATCTAACCCAAACCTAAGGTATTAGCCCTATAGTCAACCTTATGTAATATAAGCAACACAATCAATAACTAGAAAATCATACTCACCATATGCAATTGAGATCATCTATAATAATCAAATTTCAAGAAAACTTAATTTCTTTTTCTTCCTCACCAAAAATTATACCAAGAAAATTTAACAAAGTTAAATCGTATCTCAAATGGAAAAATTCTATGATGAAAGAGTTTAATAACTTACTATCTAATAAAAAATGGATATTAGTTGCTAGAACTCAAACTAAAAACATCATTAGTGATAAATGGATCTTTAGGATTGAAAAGTTGATGGTAGCACTAAACAATATAGGGCAAATTTTGTGGTAAAAGAGTGTAGTCAAGAAAGTGGTGTGGATTATGATGAAAATTTCAATCCGGTAGTTAAATCTATCATCATTTGCATAATTTTATATATGGCCACTACTTGTGATTATAAATTTGGCAACTTGACATATTGAATTCTATCTTATATAGTTTCCTAGATAAAGATATTTTTCATAGAGTAGTCAAATGGTTTTATTATTCATGTGCACCTTGATTATGTTTTTTAAAACAACAAAAATCATTGTATGGTCTCAAGAATGTACCTAGAGCATGGTTCAATACATCAATGAATTTTTATACAATTCAAAATTTCATGTTTTCAAGGTTGATACCTCTTTATCCATTTGACATTGGGTACTTTTATACTTCTAATACTTATTTAAACAAATGATATTCTTATTACATGTTCTTTTTTATTGATAATTCAATGGCTTTTTTTAGTAACTTCATTATATTTAGTTTAAGATATTATTAGTCTTCTTAATTTTCTTAGGTTAGAATCTATATTTATATCGAATTTTCTTTATCTTACTCAACATAACCAAATCTTTAATTTACTTTCTCAGGCACACATGGATACTTACAAATCATATGTTACTCCTATGGCATCTAGTCCACCATTGATAAGATCTTTGGGTGCCCCATTTGATGATAGTATTTTATGTAGACAAATTATTGGTGGACTAAAATATATGATATGAAAAACTCGACATTTCATTTTAGGTTAATGCATTATAATTTTTAATGAATTTATTAACTTAAGAATACTGGAAAGAAATTGAGAGACTACTACACCATTGATAGTAGTGCATCGTAATATTGAAAATAATTATACCTACAACTATAAAAGTAATAAGTCTAGGTCGATCCTACAGAAAGTGTTTAGTTAGCCTTTGTTATAAAAATAATTGGTGCTTAGGTTAACATCGAGTGGGCTGTTGGTTTTCAAATAAGAAAATAAAACAAAACAAACAAAACAAATTAAAGAAAACATTAAAAAATGATGAATGCATTATGGACCTGTTCATTGGTTCAATTTAAGCCTACACACGATTAAACATATCTCATTGAATTGTTATTCTCATACCTCTCCTAGAAACTATTAATTGTAGGTTAACAATAAATTCTGTTAATCTTGATTTTCCTTTAGATTGTGTTTAGTTAAGAAGAGCTCATTATTTAAACCTAGTTATCAAACAACCTAGAATAAACTCTGTAGATTTAACTAGACAACCATATTATGAGTTAGGAAAACAAATTAATCAAGGCAACAAACATACAAGATCATGTCATTTAACCCAGATTATGTTATTTCTATTAATTAAAAGCCATTAGTTATCACAAATGAATCAAAAACACAACGATTATGTATTGTATTTGATTATAGCAATGTCTTCATACATTGAAAAAATCAAATAGAGCATTAAATAATTCTTGCATAACACCCAAGCCATAAACATATGATAACGTAATCAATTCCTAAGAGAGAAAGAACAACAAACAATGAAAGAATGCTTAACTGGGTTCTTGGGTGATATGATCTCCAAACTGACTTCGGGAAGCCTATCCCTCTATGGCCTTGTCAGACCCCGTTATCGGAGTCTAACTCCTGCTGTCTCTGATACCACATCTGTCGGGCCCCGTTTCTGGATTCTAACCTTCAGCAATTCATAAGACTTATCATTATCGGGTCATCTTCTCAAAACTCCCCTTTTTCTAGGCTCAGCTCATCTATTAGAACAGTCGATTACTACGATGGTAGTCGACTAGTCCATTTATCCCTTTCAACCTGAATACCTCAAAGATCGGCGTTAGTGAGTCCACACTTTACACATATACCTGCTTCGGGGCTATTGGTATAACTATTCTTATAGGCATCCAAACTAGGGTTTCTTTGAATAGATTGAAAGAGGACTTCAAGGGCTACAACTTTTATGAAGACCTCGAAGGCCAATTTTATCTTCTGAAGGCTCGAAAAGAGGACAGAAGATAACCATAAACAGTAGCGTGAACAGTAACACAGACGAAGTCTGTGAACAGTAACCCAGACGATACTCTGTGAACAGTAACATAGACGAAGTATGTGAACAGTAACACAGACGATACTCTGTGAACAGTAACACAGACAAAGTCTGTGAACAGTAACACAGATGATAGCGTGAACAGTAACACAGAGGATACACTTCAACTCAAATAACTTCTTATCTCCTTCTTATAATCCTCGGCCTATGATCTATCCTCTGTGTTCTATCCTCTGTAGTTGACTTTTATCTTCTGGGTTGACTATTTATTGTCTATGGTCTATCCTCTATATTCTATCTTCTATGTGATGACGTGTCCTATGTGTTCTGACGTCATCACAGACGATACTTCTATACTCTACGTATCCTTTCCTCTGTATTCTGACGTCAGCACAGAGGATACTTCTACTCTTCGTTCCTCCTTGCCTCTGTGTTCTGACGTCATCACATAGGACACTTCTACTCTTTAATCCTCCTTGCCTTTGTGTTCTGACGTCAGCACAAAGGATACTTCTTCTTCTAAATTTTCCTAGCCTCTGTGTTGTGACATCATCACAGATGATATTCTTCCTCTGTAGTTTTCCTTTTGCATCTACCTTATTTAATGCAATCCATTATCCTTCTCAACTGCTCTCATTTAATCCAAACTCATGTCAGAATCACCTAAATGTAATCATTAATCGTTTCTCACACCTCAAAATTATTGGATCAACACATGCAACGTAAAAACTTAACCATGATCATAA
>JAOQMS010000180.1:15623914-15636341 GCA_027563885.1 Erythroxylum longipes | reverse complement strand
TACTAAATTTAATGACCCAATTCTAAGATAAATAAATAAACAAACAAATCATAATTAAATAATTAAACAAATAAATCGATAATAATTGAAAAAATTTCGGGGTCCAACACTACATCTACTAATTCATTGGTATCATAATATGTAAATTGAAATAGATGCCAAATATCATAAGTATTTTCATATAATGAGACTCAATTTAGAATATTTATATTAAATAAATTAAGAAGAACATGTATTGCCTTATTATTCAATGGATTCAATTTCTCATTATTATCACTACGTACAATGAATAATACTAGCTCTTATATCAATTGTTAGTCTCTAAGTGACACATGAAAGGAAGAATGAATTACGTGTTCACTTTTTAACATATGACATACGAAAAGGAGAATGAATTATATGTTCACTTTTCACATATCTAAAATTATAATAAATATATTACTTACTCAAATCAATGGTTACGAAATTTGATCAATGACAAACACAAAAAATCATAATGATAACGAAAATGATTAAGGAAAAGAGAGACAAAATTAATTTATAATGGTCTATTCAAACAACTATTGGCCTATGTCTACTTCCTACATTCTATTTGACATTCCACTATTTATCTTCCTTTAATAGGTGAAGAAGAACTCTTTATACAAAATCTTCTTTTGTTAGAGTGAATGAGAACTTGTTATAGACCTTCTTTGTCATAGGTGAAGAGGAATGATAAACAAATCAATGCCCTCTAATTTGATATTTTAACCAGTCATATATAACCTAAGAATTTTTTTAAAAAATGCACTAAGGACTCATATTATTCACTCACTCATATGAATGCAAAAAAATTCCTTTCTTATATCCATTTTATTTATACTAAAAGTCAAATATACCTGTTAGAAATACAATCTAGTGATTGTAAAAGCTAGCAATAATGATATTTGTTAATCAATATATGAAACTAATTGATCAATATATGATGCTGGTCAACTAGTGTATTAACCAATATTCCAATACAAAGTCACAGTACAAATATATCTTTCTTTGAAGGGATTAATTGCCTAATATATTACACTAATATGATCAACATATGTACGTAATACATAAACCACTAAAAATTCTCTTAATTATGAAAATATTTATGAATTATGCATGCATAAAATGATTATGCAATAATTCAATCCTTATAGTATTGAAATGAACAATATAAGGATATTAAAAAGACTATAATTATTTATACATATAGAAATGCTCCAATATTTCTTATTTTTGGTATGCTTAACTTAAATTGCCTTGAATCTCTTTTTTTAAGAATTTAAATAATTCATTAAAGAAAACAATACTGTACAATATTTGAGAAACATTAAACAAAACCACATCATCAATATAACTTACCCACATATGCACTAATATCTTTTAAAAAAACTCTTAGATATTACACGTGAGAAAATCCACTTTCTAAGCAATATCTCTACCTCATGTTTGCTAATCTCCGTTAGTATAGGTGTCTAACTACTTTCTTACATGGCATCTGTTCCTTGCTTTTGTTCATAGTCCCTCACGTTACTAAGCATTAACTTCTAATAGCCCTCCCTTTTTTTGTCACATTTTGTATGCTGTTGTTTAACTCTTATGTACCTTTCCTCTCTCTCTATTTGAGACCTTCAACTACCGTAAACTCGTTCCTACAATATTTTCTCTACCTTCCTTATCAAAGATCCTAAACATATCACCCTATCAACCACTTTCATTTTTGAAGTTACTCATTTTCTTGCAACTTCCACCATTTTGGTATCAATAGCAACGTCAACTATCATAATACTGTCTTTTGTATATTCATTATCATAAGTAACAATTTATTTCTATTACTATTCAAGCATCATTTGGCAATATGCTGAGTGGGTTATCTGTTCTTTGATGCTTCCTTCTTTTATTAAAATGAAAGGAACACACTTTGTTTTGACAATGGAAAATTGAAGTCTAGAAACAAAATCCAAATTTAGGATCAAAGTTTTGATTTTGGGAATTATAATTTGGTTTTTAGTTGAATTAAGATTATTATGATTAAGTATTAGTTGCATTTAAGATTATTATGATTAATTAATATTGTTTAGATTAACTAATATCTATTAATTTTAATTAAATTAAAATAATAATAATAATTTAAATATAATTTAAATTATTTAATATTATTTAAAAGTGAGTTTTATTGTATGACATGATGTATGACATCATCATATCCATATAATCAATAAAAATATATTGTCGTGACACGTGACAAATGGACACTTTATTCAAAATTTAGTCTCCTTAAGTTCATTTTGAGTGTTTTGCAAATACTATGCTTCAACTTCTATTTTCGAAAAAAAAAACTTTAAGGTCAAAAATGTATTTTGCTTTGTCTATCAAGCATGCATGTTTAATATATTTAAAAATAACAAAAACTAATTATAATTAGTAAAACATTGTGATATTTTTAATTCCATTATTAATTTTCAATAATAATTCAAATAATATTGATTAATATTATTTTATAATAAATAAAAACTTATTTATTAGATCAAGAGTAATGATTAAAAATATTTAAAGAGTAATAATATAAGAACGGAAGAATTACAAGAGTTGGTACAAATTCATGAGTTGATTGAAGTTGAATAATTATTTAATATTTAATTAGATATAGCCTTAGTTGGTATGGCATATTGAACAGTCTTCTATACTTGGATACAAATCAATATGGATGAATTGCAAGAGTAAGTACAAGCAATCATTGTTAATTCTAATTTCAAATTTAATAAAATTTAAAATTTTATCTAACATATATTAGTTAAAATAAAAAATTAGAACGAGGTGTATGTTAGAATCTAACGGCGATCGAATCACGGGCGCAGCGGAAAACAAAAATTTTAACAGATTCCGAGCGGATCCCGATAATTGTATAAACTTGAATAAAACATAAACGATTTAGAAATCATACCTTTTTCGCTATCCTATTGAAAAATCTTCGAAACTTTTTTCGATTGATCAATTACGAGTTGTTCAAGCGTCCAGTCTTTGATGGTATCCACAGAGCAATTCTCAAACTGCTTTGAGAGGAAAAAGACAAAAGTACTAGCTTTTAAAAGCTTTTCCCGTTTAAATAGAAAAAATCATAAGAGTCTTTTATTAAAATTAAATCTCTTTAATTATAATTAAAATAAATTTTTAATTAAAATAAATTTTATTTTAAATAAAATCAAATATCTCATATTTGATCCCCAAAGTTTCTTAAACTTTATAATTAAGTCCAAATTAATTAAATTGATTTTTCTTTCACAAATTGCTCTTTGATGTGTGACCCATTAGGTTCCTAATAAATTGACAATGATTATAAATTATAATTCTAATTTACAATTAGAATTAGATCAATTAAAACTTCATTTAATTTATCTTTAATTCTCCAATTAAACAATTCATAATCATAAATCATGATTTATGTCTAGCAACATGTCATGATTACCTAAATATAAGGAATGTCATAGTGATTGACGAATTCACTCTGGTCAAAGAATTTTATAAATCATTACTAATCAAGAACAGTAAATATTATCTCTAATTACTTTAGAATGACGAATCTTATATTGACATACTCAATTATCTACATATGATTCATACTGTATCTAATTACTACTAACTGAATTATCTTAGGACGATTCATAAGTAGCATCAAAGCACAATAATTCCCATACTAGATACCTTAGTAATCTCAAGTCTGAGGATCAATTATACAACCATCATTATGAGATAATTCACAGACACACAAGTAATATTCCATTTGGGATTCTTATAATCGGGTCAATTCAGTGAACTTATTCTCTAATAAGTACCCACATGTTTGTTTAAGTGTCTACACACTTTAATTTATAAGATCAATTACTTTCTTCATAAAAAAGAAAAAAATATGTGCTAGTCTAACCATTTCATCAATACCCCGTCTTGATGAAACTACGACTAGGAACATTTTAGGAATAATATAATAAATGCAATTCGAATCTCATAATTATAATCGCATTGTAATTTCTAATTGAATAATAATTATTCCACATATTTTATATTTATGGTTAATAATTAAATAGTTAACAAATATACAAAGATAAATAATTTCTTTTATTAAATAATAATAATGTCACACAAATAAATTTACAGCCAAAATAAATTAGTTGCAAGGGTATAAATCAACAGTGTACACAAACTAAATTTGTTAGATAAGGTTGAGACTATATTTTCCTTATTTAAAATTTAGTATATATATATAATGGTATACATAAGTATGTGTGTGTGTATATATAATAATTTCCTTAAATACCCAATAGGCACAGAATGTAATGTGAATTATTTTAATATCTTTTCCAGATAAAGTCAAAAGATCTTGCGAAGTACGAGTCGTGCTCATCACTCCTTTTAAAATCGGCCACTGCTCGAAGTCTTCAACTTCAACTGATTAATATAATTCTCAGCCCTTGGTGATTTTGTACCGAAACTTCATTAGATAAAGGCTTTGAAGACCATCTCTTTCTTATCTGCTCTGTCCATTCCTAGTCTTCTCGCTTTGAACTGAGCTTGTGGAAGGTATGGGCATACGACTTTAGCTTAAATAACAATAGTGGCATGTCATATTTGACCAATCCATAATCTTTTAGAGAACACTTTTGAGCCAAATGATTTTTTTTCCTTTTGTAATTTGGTAACTTTATTTGGTCAAACACTCGGAAATGTTAATGATGATTCACTCGAGTTCCTGTTTAATTTTCTATAGTTCAATCTGTGTGAATTAATCAGCTGTTCATGCTCTTCGCCTTTCGAGTTATCCCACTGAGGCAAAGTGACTACTTTGAAGTTTTTTCGTTAGATTCATAAAGTACAGCTGTGAACCCTTGCTGCTTGTTTCTATACATCATGTGATAGACTATTCCCAGCTTATAACAATAGATCATCTAATTTTATAGCTTACAAAACAATGATGAAACTACCAAATATATATATATTATTTTGTAGTAGAATATTTTGGATTGCTTTTACTCCTAACAAGGGCAATTCAACCTATTCCGACTTGCATTATGTTAGGACAAAATTCAAACTCAATTTTGAATCCAGTTTGTTTACTTTCTAGATTTCTTCAATCAAAAGATGGAGTTTGCCCTTCAACTAAATTATAAAATATATAAGTGGTGGTTGTTGAATCAGTTGCTTGTAGGGAAGAAGAAATTGGGCCTTTTTTTTTTTTTAAAGTAGACATTAGACGTCAAGGCCATCTAATTCCTTATTTTATTTGAGGTTTGGACATTAGCTGAAGCTGAGGAGCTTAGTTTAAAAATCACTCAAAGTGATTGGTTTATGAAAAGCTCCGAACTCGCTGACTATAAATGGGATTACAAGTCAAATACCACTAGTTCCTTTTCGCAATGTGAAACCTTTACTTGGGCATGTCGTTGTCGTTTACTTAACAGATGGGCTGATATCGGATAAGTTAGTGTTATTCTTCCAATGCTTGTTTATGCGCCAGCTGTTACCAGGAGAGTCAGCAACTGCTCCAACTCCTTTAAGAATGTTATCACGTACGTTCGGAGGGCTATTTTTCTGGTAGTGCAACTTACTAATTAGCATGTTAATGGGGAACCAAGGAGAGTAATATTAAATTAGTTGGTGTGATGACGACTATAATGATGTTTATCAATACTAAAGGTATGAGACTATGTTTCTTGGACGAGAAGTAAGCCTTTACAATTTTGAAGATAGAAACGGAAAGCACTGAAAGGTGCGTCAAACAAAGGCCTATGTCTTAATATTAAAATTCTTAATATAAGTAGAGTGTAGAGTCCATTAATAATAATTAAGCTTAGTCAACTATTGTTAAAATAATTAGACCTAGTTATTTGATCCTTATCACTTATAAACTCTTTAAAATTTTTATATTTAGTCAATATGAAATACTCTAATATTCCCCTTCAAGTACAACTGAGATTAGATATCCAGTTGTCACTTGAAATAAATGCAGTGATAATCGGAATAGGTCATTGAGACTGGATATCTGGACAGATAACTGTAAAATTAATAATCTGAGCAAAACTTGCTCTGATATCATATTAAAATTTTTAATATGAGCAGAGTGTGGAGCTCATTAAAAAGAATTAGGCTTAAGTCAACTATTACTAAAAGAACTAAAACTAACTATTTGAATAGTTAACTCTTACTATTTATAAACCCTTTAATATTTTTATATTTAATCAATATAAAACACCTTAACACTCTTACTTATACAAGAAGTAAAACTTTTCTTAAACAATGGAGTCGTGGGTCATAGCCGGACTGTCCAATGCTAACTATACAATTACTAAGTTCAGATAGACACAACTTTGAGCCCTAAAGTTCCAACACTTGGGTCCAAAAACACAAAACCATTGTGCTCACTGAACTACCAAAAGCCAGAGAAATATGAGGCGCATTGTTGATTGTAACACAAAATTGGAGGACGACCATCCATTTAAGACTAGAGAAGAATATAATTGACTTTCTCACATAAAATTTTCTTCTTCTGAACCATTATTCTAGAGTAGGCTTAGATATTATAGATGGAGACGACAAAATGAGCTTTAAACAATGACATGTTTATAACAGTTTAAATGAATATTTATTAGTAAATGTCTATTTACTAATAAATATTTTATGTCTAGCAAAATTAAATTACTAATTAATTTTTATTTAGTAAAATTAAAACACATGAGTCGGTGTGGTGAGAAAAGAGCAAGGCATAAGAGGTGCACAGCAAGAAAAACTAGATGACTACAAACCCTTTCTTCTTAGCTAATGTATAATGTTTTAAGTAATGTGTAATATGTGTATACAAATAATGTCTCTACAAGCCCATATTTGGTTTTACTTATAGCCCAAATCCAGAAATCAATCGGCGCAGTTAAGATTTATTGCTTATATCCAGGTGTTCATAGCCCCAACTTTCTCCAAAGGATCCTCGTTTGATGCTTGGCCCACTCTCAATAAGGTGACCCATTCATTCTTGGCCCATAGTTGTGTGGAAACCTATAAGCTTTCGATCGGTGTAAGCAACGACGACGGAAAGGAAGCAAACACCGCACCAATTGCCGCCATTTGTCAATGTCTTACCATCTTCCGACTGCTCAACGTCAGTCACTATTTTCCAATGTTTTGTTATATTATTAGTCTTGTTTTTTTTGTCTTATGGGCTTGGAGAACAAGATTTGCATTCAATCTTCAACAAACTTTGTAAGGTATGAGTGAAGTTCCAAATTTCTAGCTTTTCCATGTTATAACGTCTCTATTGTTTTAGTTCACTCAATCTTCAACTGTTTCCATTTCCTTTGAGTTCTGGATGTAAGTATTGTTTTGCTTATAAGCCCTACTCTGCTATAGGGAATATACAAGTGAATTCAACTGAGACGTGGATTCTTCTGCCATGAAGGTGACAGGTGATCTGGATTCTTATGCAACACTAAGTCATAGTCGATTACTCGATTATTAGCTGGAGCTATCTCACTGTGTTTGATTCCTATTCTCTACTTCTTTGCCTTTGCATCTAGCATTCAGAAGTACTTACAGACTCAGCTCAAGAACATGATTGTGGGGTGGGTTTCTGCCGTCTCATCTATAGTTCATGTGCTATTGTCGTGGATCTTTGTGAGCAAACTTAGCTGGGGAATCCTTGGAGCAATGGGCACTATGATCATATCAGGTTGGTTGATTGTAATTATGGAGTTGGTTTATGCATTTGGTGGCCAGTGGCCCAACACGCGGAAAGGATTTACTTTTAGTGCCTTCTTTGATTTATTCCCTTTGGTGAAACTCTCTATATCCTCCGGAGTGATGCTTCAGTGAATATATCTCTTCCATCCAAAGTCTTCTAGTCCCCTCTCTAAGTATTCCTGTCTCTATTGTAGTTAACTAAGAATTTCCCAAAGAAAATAAAAGTATGCTTCACTGTATTAATTCTGTCAAAGTAACAGATGAATTGTTTTGTTTGTTTTTTGGGCTCTGCTTTTAGATAAATATGAAAGTACTTGTACTAGCGAAGGCGACGAAACCTTAACAAGGAAAATTATAAATTCTCAGTAAGATTATTGAGACTACTTGATATTCTAATATTGTTTTTTGTGTCATTATCTTTGAATTTCTGCACTCATTTTGACCATTTGGTTGGCGGGAATAGTCCAGAGGTGAGGTACTCTGCTATACTAATTCTTCTATCAGAGTATACGAAGAATGCAGCGACAAAAATATCGATATTGTCCATATGGTAAGATCATCAAATAACTTAGTAATTTTGCTTCCTTAAGGAATCTGTCTACAAAAATTGATCCTGGATAATGTCTTCATCTGCAGCCTGTCACAGCGTAGGAATTCATGTTATGTTTGTGCTTTCTAGCTGCCTCCTGGTATTGTCTTAAGTCTTCAAAGCTCGAAGTTTTGAGCCATCCAATGAATTTCTTGAAAATTATATGATTAGTTTACTTTCATGAGCAGTGTACGAGTTTCAAATGAACTAGGAAGAGGAGATGCTGAAGCTGCAAAATTTTCTCACAAAGTCAACTTCTGTGTTTCATTGGGTTTGGGGGTTTTCTTTTCTATTGTGTGTTTATTACTGGGTCGTCAGATAGCCGAAGTGTTTACAAGGGAAAAAGGTGGTCATTGAATTTGTATCCAAGCTTTCCCTCCTCATGGCTTTCTCAGTTATACTCAATAGTTTTCAGGTAGTCCTCACAGAAATGTTCTTCAGTTTCCTCAATCTATTATCTACCAATAGGTAAATTGGCATTTGAGGTGTTCATTGAATTCTAATTTGATGTAATTATTTTTTCTAGGTGTTGAAGTCAGGACAAGGTAGCCTCTTAAGTTGAGATCTGACGAAGATACTATTATTCATCTTTCTTAGGTAAAAATTGTTATAGATGTACCTATGTTGACTTGATATTCTTCTTGTTACTTGTTCTTTTTCTTCCTTTATTTTACGCATTGGGATGAACTGAGATCCATATTGCAAGTAGCTTGCTGATTAATTAGTTATATTCTGCAATTAGTGAGAAACTTGATGAAGTAGATTAGAAAAAAAATATTGGTATATGTGAATGAGTTCGTCGGGATGCAAGGTAAACATTTCCCATCCATTTAACAAGAATAGAATCGATGACATGCTATTGTTATATGTATTTTTACTACAACTTATATTTTAATAGTTTTCATACAAGTATGAAATGCATACCTTACCTTCTGATAATGCTTTGCTTTTTCATCCTCATCATAACTGAATATTTGCTCACAGATTGCAAACATCTGTCAAGAAGTTGGAATGCGTGTAATACAAAAGAATAGGTACGTTATACTTCCAAAGGATTTGAAGAAAGTTTACAAAGCCAATGTGAAGTCTGATCGAATTCTACAAATGATGAAGAGTTGTTGAAGGACACGTAATTTTCCTTGAAATTGTTAAGGATCGTAGAATTTGCTTTTGTATTTAGTAATAATAAAAGCACATGTAATTTGCTTTTATATTTTGAATATGTTAAAAGTTGAATTTTTAAAGTTCTTATGGACTATATATTATATATTAATGCAGTTTTTTGGTCTTTTGCATTTAATATTACATACGTAATTAAGATTTACAGTAATATTTGTTATTACTTTTAATGTATATATAAATGTTGCCTACATAATGATAAGAGTTTGCTTTTACGTTAAATATTATTTTTGATAAAAGAATAAATTGTTGCCTAAAATAATTCACTTATTGCCTTATCTATTTAACATTGTTGCCTTAAAAAACTTAAAAGTGTTGCAATATTTATTTAACGTTGTTGCTATAGTTTAAAATTTCAAAACTTAAAAAACATTTTTTTATTTAGTTGTCTAATAAAAAATTATGTTGTCTTATACTTATAGCAATGTCATATTTTATAACGATATAAATTATGTTGCCTTAATAATTAGGCAACGATAATTATACTTATAATCATGCATTTGTCTTTTGCGTAAAGCACTTTGCCGTACATCATCATTTCTCGTTGTAAGATCAAAGTTATTTACAATTGGATGATTGTTACGTCCTTCAAGGACAAGAACATTAACCTGTTGAGCTGCTTGACCTGTGACAGGCATTGAGAAAAGGAACGTTGTTAGGCAACAACTTTTATAGTCTTATCGTTGAATTTTGCGAAAAGAAAAAGAATATACATATATATCTAGAGGCAAACCTACTCACAAGGCCTTTAGCATCAAGGGATCTAATCATAGAGCGTTCCTCTTTCCATGGCCTCTTTGTTGGCATCACCAAGAGTAGCTTAAGACTTGTTGGAATTGTTTTTATTGGATTCATATATTAATTATATGTTATGAGCTATTATAAGATTTGGGTTAAGATTAAAAGTTATTTAATAAAATCTAATTTTAATGAACCTAAATGATCTAATTAAGTATGAACTATTATATTTATATAACTTTAGTGTTATATTCCTAACTTATGATGGAAAAAATAGAAATAAGTACTATAAATATAAGTTAGAGGTTATGGTCTCTAAGATAGTATTAGGATTTCTTTTATGATATCCCTTTATTATAAAAGACAAGCATCTTATATGCATCTCTTTGAAGGCCAAAACATAAAAGAGCCACAAATAACTCAATCAAGTTTATTTCATTAGAATCAGATACACATCCAGAATCATATTTGTTCTTCATAACTGATATGATTGGCTTAAGCTCTTATTGTAGATTTTATATTAAATTTAAAAAGTAGTATTGGAGCCTCTTTCATGTTAGATTATTAAAATTAAATTGGCTTTGTCTCCTTAAGATTTGTATGATTTTAATTTTCAGAGTAATAAAATATGTATACATGTATAATCTAATTTGATGGGGTGGTGAAAAGTTGTGCTTGTCTTTTCTTTTCTTACAATATAATATTATGTGGCTTTCCTTTTCTTTAGGAAAGTTGAAAAAGGGTAGAAACCAATAGTTTCAGCATCACGTGTATTAAACTATTTCTTTTATTTTATTTACAAGTTCATTAAAGAAGTTCCCCTCTAATAAAGGAACATCTCAACAAATAGCATTTTGTTAAACAAGTTTATTCCATTTAACACTTTATCTCACGATACCTTATCCACACAACATTAGCTTGAAAGATCTATCTAGATAATAGTTAAATCAACATTCTGGAACTGTTGAAACTCTAAGACTTAAAATACAAAGCAATGTAGATCTCTACGGAGAACTAATTGACTTCAAAATTTGGCATTTATTTTATTTTCATTAATTGATATTTTGAATTAATTAATCAAAATAATATGGTAATAAAATAACATCCTTTTTTAGATTAATTAATTCTAAAATTATTGAAATGGTTGTGTGCGAATGAATTTTATGTGTATAATAATTGGCCTAAAGGAAAATTATTATTTGGTTGATGTTCAAACATATTTGTGATGATAAATATGTGATAATTATTCAGTTTTTCTTGTAAATTTTAAGTCGGTCCAAAAACAAGAATGCCATGATCATTCATGACTACATAGATTTAGATCTTGCTCTTTAGATTGAGAAACTTCCTACTCTTATTGATGCAAGTTCCTCTAATGACAAGAGGGACTAGGAAAAATGGTAACACTTAAATTGTATGAGTCTTATGATCATGAAATATGCAATTTCGTAAGCATTTAGGGGCATAATGTCTAACGAGAAGGACACTAAGTTGTTCTTTAAAGAACTTAAGGAGCATTTTACTAAAAATGAAAAGGTGGACACAAGTATTCTTCTAATAAATCTTATTTCCATAAGGTATAAAGAAAGGTGCTTGTAACTGAAAATGACATCAAGAGAAGATGACAGAGGTACTTTTATAGCCTTTTAAATAAAGGTGTAAAGGATAACATCTTTTTAGGTGACCTTAGCTCGTCCGAGAGATTACGAGAGATGAAATAAAGGAAACGATGAGGGAGATGAAGTGGTATGGTAATAGGGCCTGATGAGATACCCATAAAGGTGTGGAAGAGCTTAGACAAAGAGGGTGTTACTTAGATAGCCAAGCTTTTTAATGTGATCCTTAAGTCTGCCAAAATGTCAGGTGAATGGAGATTTAGTATGGTAATTCCTTTATATAAGAATAAAGGGGACATCCAAAGATGTAACAACTATATAGGCATCAAATTACTTAGGCACACCATAAAGTTATGAGAAAAGGTGATTGAGAAGAGAGTGAGAAAGCATGCTTCTATCTTAGAAAACCAATTTGGTTTCATACCAGGAAGGTCTATAACAGAAGCTTTACATCTCCTTAGAAGGTTAATGAAATACTATAGGGAAAGACTGTAACATCCCGTTTCCAGAGAACGGGTCGGACCAGAGAAACGGGTCCAAGTGTGGTAAATTAACACATCTCATG
>JAOQMS010000180.1:15583571-15607376 GCA_027563885.1 Erythroxylum longipes | reverse complement strand
TTAGTGATGGTTAGAAGTGAAAATAAAGTGAATATGTGTAGGAAGTTGTTGATAAATGGTTTATGTGAATGTTTTAGAGTTTGGTTAATGATCAAAAGTAAATTATGAATTTGTTGTGAATGATTTTGGGTTGGAATGAAGTAGAAGAGATGGTTTAGGGTTAATATGGGTGTATGTAAAAAGTGGGAAGTTAAAATCTGGAAAAAGTAGCAAAACATGTCTTCGGAGCATGTTTTTGGATAAATTCGCCGCGACGAACTTTTGGGTTTTGCCGTGTCTAACTCAATTTTTCCTGCACGAACATGCTTTGGTAGTTTGGGCATAAATTTTGGTGTAGTTATCCAAATGGACTAATTTGATTTTTTCTAAACTAGAGACATAGGGATACAAATTGTATGAAGGAATCAAGTCTAAATTCAGTCTCTAAGCATTTAAATTTCGGGATGGAAGTTGAACATAGAATTTTGTTTCAGCATGAGAAATAGTTTAAATTGTTGAGGTATGACTTTCTAATTTCTAAACCAAATTGAATGGAATTTTGGTTATTATTTAAGGAAATCAAGTGAGGCAAGAGAAGCAAGAGGAGCAAGAGCAAAGACATCCCTAAGCAAGTTTATAAGTAAGGAATTCAAGGTGGGTACATATTTATAATAAAGTAAATAAGCCACTCATTGTTTTCTTTGAATCAAGGAAGCTTAATGGTTTCAATTGCATCATAGATGTTGCATTTATTTGCTCTTGGTTGGATTGTGAAATTGTTATATGTTTGCCACATGAATTGTGTTGATAATTTATGAAAAGATTTTGAAAATGATTCTTTTTGAAAAGATGCAAGTTTATGAAATTAGGTTTTCGAAAATGTATTTTTCGAAATATATCATCTGCATGAAAAACAAGTTTCCAACAAGGTTCCATTTGGGCAAACTGTTTTTGATTTATGAATTACATGTTATGTGAGTTTGGTGTAATCCATTCAAGAATATCATGTGCACGTTGACCAAGAAAAGGCTCCTCCTGCCTGCCCGTAAGTGGCACGGATATCCTTCATGGACTCCCTCATGTTTACGTCTACATAAGACTACCATGTGGAATTGCGATAGTAAGTCAAGTTTTACGACTATACAGGACCATTAAGTGGAAATGTGCAGTTCATCATGTTCATGGATTTACCTAAACTATTCTGATGTGCTTATGTGGTTGTGAAATGTTAGTAAGTTTGATGCATACATGATTTATAATTGCTCATGAATTGTTTGATAAAGTGAGAATTTTGAGAAATAAGTGTTTGGTGATTTTTCATGCTAAATTATTATGGTTTCCAAAATGTATAATGGCAATGAGTTTTGAAAATAGCTTTTGCTTGTTTCTCGATTATAAATCTGTTATCCATGAGCTTTAATCTCACTCCCATTCTCCTCCCCCTATTTAGGTGATGACACGAGATCGAGTAAGTCAAGAGTTAAGGCATCACTCTGAATTGGCATAGTTTTCTATTTTTAAGTTAGAACTTTTGGAATTCAAGGCTTTAGCCGTATTTCAAGTTCTGCTAGTTCAAATGTATTTTGTATTTTTGGTTCTCGAACTCAAATGATGTATTATGGCTTGAAATGCCAAGCTTTGTAAAACTTATGTCTTTTGTTATAAATGAAATATGTGTTTGGATTTGTCTATGATTTTTCTTGTTTTCACAAAGTATCTGATTATGGAAATGAAATTAAGTTTTAAGAACTTGTTTGTGGTTTTTTTTTAAGTTGACATGTGGTAAGATAGGACATTTTGGATTGTGGGTTCTGCCATAAGGCTTTTTGCTGCGGCGAAGCTAAGAGTTCGCTGCGGCGTAATTAACCCGAAGTTCTTTATTTTTGTTGGCATGGTGAGTTCGCCGCAGCGAGACCAAATGGTCGTCGCGACAAAGATAAAAATTTTAGGCTTACCGTGGCAATGTTCAATCACTTGCTGCGGCGTAAAATTCTTGAAGGCTCAAGGGGATTTTCTAATATGTTCGCTGCGGCGAAACCACTGTTCACCGCGGTGAAGCCTGCTTTTGCTTCCGAAGGATTTTTCTTTTAAATTTCCAAATTCTAAGTCTTCCTCCACTCTCAAGCTTCATGATCCCATGGCCGATGTTGGGCTCCGGAAACTAGGTCCAACACAGCAGATATGACATTAAATAAATTCACAGATCTAGATAAAAAGGCTAGATCAGCTATTATATTGAATCTTTCCGATGAGGTTTTGTAGTAGGTTGCTAGTGAAAACACAAGTAAAGGTATATGGGACAAGTTAAAAGCTATGTACATGAAGAAGACGGTGGAAAATTGACTTTATTTGAAATAGAAGCTGTACATGTTGAGGATGACAGAAGGTACATCTATTCTTTCACATCTAGATAAATTTGATTCTCTTATTTTGGATTTGAATAATGTAGATGTAAAAATTGAGGATGAAGATCAAGCCATATTGCTGTTATGTTCCCTTCCCCAGTCCTTTAAATATTTTCATGATACTATGATTTATGGGAAAGTGTTAGTCTCATATAATAGTATTAAGCTTGCATTAAAGTCAAAAGCGCAGATTGATAGGGACATCATTGGGGAGACTAGTAGAAGTCAGGAAGAGGGACTATTCGTACAGGGTAGATATGAAAATAGAGATTTTGAAAGAAGTAGATCCAAAGGTAGGTCAAAATCCAGACATAGAAATAAAATTTGTAATTATTGCAAGAAAAAGGGGTATATAAAGGCTGACTACTATAAATTGAAATATAAGGAGAAAAATAAAGTTGAGCAGAATAACAACAACACCGCCGAGGCTAGTGTAGCAGCAGATGAGAATGAGGGAATTATCTTTGTATCCATAGAAGATAAATTTAGGTCTAATAGGGAGTGGATTTTAGATTCGGGTTGTTCTTACCATATGAGTCCCGATAAGGAGTGTTTTTCCACTTATGAGTTATTAGATGGTGGAATTGTTTTGATGGGTAATAATGCTGCCTTCAAAGTTATTGGTAAAAGTACAGTCTGGATCAAAATGTATGATGGTATCATTAGAACACTCTCTGACGATAGACATGTTCCTGATTTGAAGAAAAATCTCATCTCTTTGGGCACTCTTGATTCTCAAAGGTGTAAGTTCTCAGCTGAAGGTGGAGTTTTGAAAATTTATAAAGGTGCTCTTATATTGATGAAAGCTTGCAGGTCTGGTAGTTTGTAGGTTTTGCAGGGATCTACGGTAACAGGTGCTGCGACAGTCTCTACTGATGGTGACATTACCAAATTATGGCACATGCGTTTGGAACACATGGTTGAGAAAGGTTTAACTTTGTTAAGCAAGAGAGGCCTACTTTTTGGTCAAAGTATTGGTAAGATGGACTTTGTGAGTATTGTATCTTTGGGAAGCAGAAACGAGTTAGTTTCAATTCTCCAGCTGTCCATAAAACTAAAGGTACTTTGGATTATATTCATTATAATCTTTGGGAGCCCTTTCGCATTCCATCTAAAGGTGGTGCCCGGTATATGTTGACTTTTATTGATGATTATTCAAGGAAGGTTTGGGTGTATTTCTTGAAATATAAGAATGATGTTGTCTTAACCTTTAAGCAATGGAAAGTTTTGATTGAAAAATAGACAGGAAAACATGTTAAGCAGCTACAGACAGATAATGGTTTGGAATTTTGTGGAGGTGAATTCAATGAATTTTGCAAGAATGATGGAATTGTTTGGCATCACACCATTAGAATGACTCTGTAACAAAATGGAGTCGCTGAGCGTATGAATCGGAATCTTTTAGAAAGGGCTCAGTGTATGATCTCTAATGTAGGGTTGACACTTGATTTTTGGGCATAAGCCATTACTCTACAACTTGCTACATCGTCAACCGCTCTCCTTGTGCTTTTCTTAATTTCAAGACTCCAGAAGAAGTTTGGTCAGGTACTCCTGCTAATTACTCTACTTTAAAAATATTTAGGTGTCCAACATATATGCATGTAAACAAGGGAAAGTTAGAGCCTAGGGCTAAGAAATGTATTTTCCTTGGTTATGCTTCAGGGGGTGAAAGGATATCGTTTGTGGTGTCCTGATCCCAAGTCACCTAAATTTGTAATTAGTAGGGATGTTACATTTAATGAATTTTTTATGTTGTATCTTAGAAAAGAGTCTTGTAATCCTTGTAATGTAGAAAAAAGAGGATAGTACATAGAAGTAGGTGGAGTTAGAGATTGGTAGTTCAAGTCATTCACAGACGCCTTTTACACATCAAATAGATCAAGTTGATGAACCAGATCCTGATCATGTTCAAGATAAACTAATAGAAGAAGAACATTCCATAACCAAAGACAGACCAAGACGAGAGATTCGACCACCACAGAGGTATGCAAATTTAGTTACATATACATTATCAGTGGCACAGGAAACAGGTGGAGATGGTGAACCTTCCACATATACGGAGGCAGTTTCAAATGTTGATGTTGATAAGTGGGTGGTGGCCATGAACGAAGAAATGGAATCTCTGCAGAAGAATGACACTTAGGTTCTGGTGAAGCTGCCAAAGGGTAAAAACATTGTTGGTTGCAAATAGGTCTTCAAAAGGAAAGAAAGTACTTCAGGTGTTGAAAATTCAAGGTATAAAGCACGTTTAGTTGCAAAGGGCTATAGTCAGGTACAAGGTGTTGATTTTAATGATGTTTCTCACCAGTGTTTCAGGTGTTGATTTTAATAATGTTTTCTCACCAGTGATGAAACATAGCTCTATTTGTGTATTACTTGCATTAGTTGCCATGTTTGATTTTGAATTAGAACAACTTGACGTCAAGATAGCATTCCTGTATGGCGAATTAGATGAGTAGATTTATATGAAACAACCTGCAGGTTTTGAAGTTGTAAGAAAGGAAGACCAGGTGTGTTTGTTGAAGAAATCCTTGTACGAATTGAAGCAATCCCTAAGATAGTGGTACAAGAGGTTTGATTCATTTATGTTGGGTCATGATTTCTCCAGGAGCATGTATTATAGTTGTGTTTACTTCCGGAAGTTAGATGATGGCTCATTCATCTATTTGTTGTTATATGTTGATGATATGCTCATTGCTACCAAGAATGTCACAGATATTCACCATTTGAAGGCCTTATTATATGGTGAATTTGAGATGAAAGATTTGGGAGCAGCAAAGAAAATTCTTAGCATGGAGATAAGACGTGATCGAGGGGCTGGTTAATTACTCTTGACGTAGGAGAATTATCTCAATAAAGTTTTAGAGAGATTTGGCATGCGAAATGCCAAAGTAGTTAGTACTCCTCTTGTTAGTCATTTTAGACTATCTACTGCTAAATCACCACAGTGACAGGAAGAGGAAGATTATATGGCACAGGTTCTGTATTCTAGTACTGTCGGCAGTATTATGTATGCAATGGTATGTACTCGTCTCGATATTTCACAAGCTGGTAGTGTCGTTAGCAAATATATGGCCAATCCTGGCAAAGAACATTGGCAAGCTATGAAATGGATTCTTAGATACTTGAAGGGCACTTCAAACTTTTGTTTGGAGTTTGGTAGAACTAGTAACACCTTGGTTTGTTTTGTAGATTTGGATTATGTCGGTGATCTCGACAGACGCAGATCTCTGACAGGTTATGTATTTTGCATTAGAGGTTGTGTCGTTAGTTGGAAAGCTACTCTACAACATGTAGTGGCTTTATCTACTACTGAAGCAGAATGTATGGCAGTCACTGAGGCTATCAAAGAAGCATTATGGTTTAGAGGTTTATTCGACGAATTATCTCTATAGCAAGGGGTTACTACCATTTATTGTGATAATCAGAGTGCTATTCAATTGATGAAAGGCTAGATGTATCATGAGAGGATAAAGCATATTGATGTGAAGTATTATTTCATTCAGGATACTATTATAAAGAAGAAGGTCCTTATTAAGAAAATCAACACTAATGACAATCCGATTGACATGTTTACGAAGGCTCTTCTAGTTTACAAGTTCAAGCGGTGCTTGGACTTGATTGGTGTTTATAGTTGTGATATAGCCCTTTGGGGCATTATTGGAGAAGGTGGAGCAGATCACTAATTATTTAGGACCAAGTCAAGGTGGAGATTTGTTGCATGCCTTGGTCCCTCCAATAAGTAAAAAATTGTTGGCTATTGGTTGCATGCTTTGGCCTCCTCCACTAAGTCAAAAATAGACGGCCACTGTTTGGACATTGTTTTTTTTGGCCATGTTAGGCCAAAAAAGCAATGTCCAAACAGTGGCATGTTAGGCCAAAATCTTCAAGCATGATTTTGGTAAGATTTTCATGAATGAAGGTTGTGGAGAGATTAAAGGAATTGAGCTTGGGCAGATGCTCTAAAATTTTGCTATAAATAGAAGAAATGTTGAGGCTTCAGGACTTGCACCAAAAACATCATTCCTTTATTCTTCGTTCAATTTTCTCTCACTGAGAAATTTTGTAAAGCCTTCTGTTGTATGTTCTCCACATATTAGTAAAATTGCTCACCTTTCAACTGCGGATGTAGGTCACATTGACCGAACCACGTAAATCTTTATGTCCTGTTCTATTTTATTTTACCTATATTTATTTTCGTTACTATTTTTTGGGCGATTAAATTCAACCGATATCTGATCTGAGGGCATTTTCTTTAACCCTTTTTAATTTATACCGTACTATAATGGAGTTTTATCATTTAGTTTTGTTCAAATCATTGATGGCCTGAAACTAAAACCCGTCCCTTGACTTCCAACAAACTCATTAATTAGCTCAAACTGAAGTATCCATATTCATGTGTCAGTAATCATGAAGACACATGTGCAAGCATAATGCGTAGACATACCAACACATGCATGTCATGTTTATACGTAAAGCAATATGTTTGGGCATTAAAGAGTTACATAAGAGCATTTCATTATGTATGCATTTACCTAGCCAATCATGATGGAGTTTTTTAAGTATGGAAAAACCATTAATAGGGATAAATAGACAAGTTAAACAAAAGTCACAAAAGTATCAGTGCTCTGTTAACGACTCAAACGGTGGATATGGGGGCATTTATGACCTATCAGCAACGATTAGTAAGGTAAAAAGTTGCAGAGAAGAGAGACACATGTAAGCTAATTAATGCAGAGTAATGTTTAAGGTGGGTTAGAGTGTTTTTCGAATTTTAATTTCTTTTTTGAACAATTATTAATTCTGGAGAATAAAAAATTAAAATTGATCCAAATTAAAGATAACGAAGAAAATAAAAGATCTAGTTAAATGCGTGCAAGTCCAGCAAAAAAATAAGTCCTCATTAGTATGAGTTAGTTATTTATTGAGTACGTGATGGAGAGACTCTGTAAGATTATTATAAATGGCTAGTAATGTCTCATGCTAGTAGCTTAAGTAAGTTTATAGATGTACAATTTCTTTAACTCATTAATAGGTTTCCATGTTAGGTTCAAAAGTTTCAGCAGCTTGTTCATTTGTCGAGGAGCTTGTTCAGTCCAACTACTTGTCCAAGTTGATCAGCAGCTTGTTAATTGACCAATATACATAAATATACATCATTTTTTGTATCATATTCATTTATATAAGTTCATGGTTGATCTTGGGTCAATAACTGAGACTTTTATTGAAAACTTAAAATGAATTAATTAACTTTCATAGAGTTTAGTATAAAAAGATCAAGCTCAAGCAACTTTGAGTAGCTTAAAGTAAAGAAAACAATTGCTTTCAACTATAATACACTTATAAGTCCCTTCTAAAATACTAAGTGATTGCTTCCTTCATATGCATCCTGCTTTTAACTTAATTATGGATCTCTTGACATCAAATGGAGTCTCCATTTTAGAGCTAATTCCCTGTAGCAATTCTGATTGAACTTATGAGCTTGAAATTGGTCTCTTAAATTGTTAACAATTCCATGAGTCAGCTTCCTCTCATATGTAGCTTCAGTATAAAATATTCTCTGGCTCCTCTCCATTTAGGTTCCATTAATAGTGAAGATTTAAGCTAGTTTGAAAATGGTCCAGTTTATGTCCTTCCTAGTTTTATGTTTGCAATATCATTCTAGTAGTTCCTATCACTTCCAATGAAAACCATTTGTGTAGTATACTTTAGACGTCCACGCCCAGAATTCCCTTGTGTTAGAGTGGTGCTCTAAAGACAATCACCTTTAGCTCTTTTGTACAAATTTTATTTTGGTTAATAAAGTGAAAAGCAATTTTCATTAATTTTAAGTTCATTTATTTATTAATTGATGTCGTTATTAAATCGAATTAATAAAGTCCATGATACAAAACATAGTATGAAGGAAATCATGATGAGATCATGATAATGAGATTCCTATCGTGTGGATGCTTACTAAGAGTAGTAAATACATCGAATGACCCACTATGAGATTATCATATAGATGATCTATCAAAAGTGAGTGATTAATCTCATCATAACAATGGTGCAAATATCCTTAGACTGGAGGTACTCATGGATTTCTTGGATACTGATCCTGTGCTTTGACACCATTCCTTGTTGCCTTAAGATGAGGTCACTCATAGGGTGGTGATTAGGTATAGCTATTGGTATTCGAAGGTAATTGGGTAGCCAATAAAAGATTCACCACGCCTGATAGAAGGAGATGATACCTATGACCTCTTGTTGGGTTTATTACTCAGGAGTCTCTAACCAGAGCAGTTATATGTCATGAAGAGAGTCTTCAATGACACATAGAGTAATGATATCCCCAAGACAAGAACTAACATCACTTGGACTAGATGTGACGTAGTCAGTGTAGTGGGAGTTGACATATAGTCCATAATCCGAACCAAGTGGGGTATAGGATGGTGAAGGGATGAAGTGCATGATAATTGTCTATGGAAAGGTTCGTAAGCCAGATAATTAACTATCGAAAAGTTCGTGTGTTAATTCAATTATGTTATGATAAATTGGCATCATGAAAGTCTTCATAATTTTCTTGGATTAAGAGTTAATTCAAGTGGCACGAACCCATTCATGATATGCTCTGATTAAGAGTTAATTCAAGTGCTCAAAATAACTAAGAACCTAAGGATCTCATGCATAAAAGATCAGATAAAATATTTATAAAGTGTGCATGACTATCATTTTAAGTAAGTCATGATTGTGACTTACATAGGTTATGATCATGACCTATTTTATGAAAGATGGTACATAAGTGAGTTCTTCACTTATATACACACAAAATTAAGTTAAAAACATACACAATTGAGAGGAAAAGGGTCCAGAAGAGTTCTGGAGGTTGAGAAGAGTGATCTTGAGGTTTGTTCATGCAATTTTTTACAATTGTTGCATGAGTTTAATTACATGTAACTTGTTTATGATCTAACTCTCAATTGAGCTTCTACTTGAATTCTTCTTGTTTGGTGCTCTAACCACCCTAACACATTAGTTTTTCTTCATCTTTGCGTGTTCTTCACTGGCTGTTGAAGGTGTTTGGTGTTTGCTACAACCTAAACAAGTAGAAGATTCAAGAGGAAGAGTATTTGCAAGGTACATATGCTGTAATTTCATGTTTTTACATTACGCTCATATATGCACATGGATTCTGGACTTTTTGGGGGTGTCGTGGTGTTGGAATTTTGATTCCAGTGCTTCCGCTACATAGCCATGCATGAAATATATGGACCTATGGCTCCCCATCACCTTGTGTGTTGACGCCCAAAATAAAGATGTTGTATCTAACACATGGTATCAAATAACAAAGGTTTGTGATACATTTAACACATTGTATTAAAGAGATTTTATGATTATATGAATTTGAGCAGAGATTTTTAATTTTCATTAAAAGGAAAGTAAAGAAATTAATTTTTTTTCTTGCATAAACTGTATATATATTTCTTGAATTGGTTTTTGTACAAATATTATAGGAAAACGTGTGAAAAGCAGAGTTTAAGGTATTTTTTGACAAAAATTCACCAAAATATAGTGAGAATCATCAGAAACCATCATAAAAATTGCTAAATTATAAGGTAATGTGTGTATGTCTTATATGTGCCATAAGGGATGTTACACGTTTTGGGCATGTCTGATGCATGAAAGACATGTACCATGAAGGGCAACATGTGTCTTTGCACATCAGGAGCTTAAATTACACACGACTCATGCATTCGATAGTGCATGAGGATTGGCGCATATAGTACATGAGCCATCTAGCTCAAGCAATTCTAACGTTAGTAGATGATGTTATATATTTTACATAATTCATAAAGTGATCGTCAAGTTATTTTGAATCATTTTTTTGGTCATACAGATTTATAGAGTAAGTTTTTGAATTTTTCTAAATTTATTACACCAGTAATAAATAAGGTTTAACACCAAAAATACAGTTAACAAAGCCATAATTAAGTAAATTTTTGCGCAATTGACTTGATATACAAGAGATACATATTGGTTGATTATCTTATATAGTTGATTTGTTATTATGCGTTGCTAATTTTTACTTTATTGAGATTTTTTGATGAATTCTCATATAAAGATTGTTGATAATGTTTTACATAGCTAATAGATGAAAATAAGAAAGCGCATAAGGATTTTACATTAATTAATGGTAAGTTTTCATATGTTTATTTGCCTACGTAGGTAAATGTGATGATAGTATACATGTGTGTCCCTTGTGTTTACATAACACTTTAAATACTAATGGGAATGTAGTTAATACAGTGGCCTTTCAAATTAGTATTTGGGTTGTTTTACTTGTATATTAGGGGATGTTTTTAGTTTTTCATTTGGCTATTCTACCCTTATGTGTTGATTTTATATAAGACTTTAAGATGTGTATAAAGGCATTTAGTTGGGGAAGTCATTGATTAAGTTATCTATACATCCATAGGTGGTTGAATCATATAAGGTAGTGGTGTGTACTTTGATCACTATTATCCTACATTTTTGTTAATGATTTATATTATCAATTGTGTAGTCATCTTTTTTTCAATAACACTATTAAAACCGTTACTTGTTTCAACTTCAAGAAATGAAAGAAGGATTTAGAGTTCGCATTGGAGATGACAGATATTAACATGACTATGATTAAAGATAGATTGTGATTCCCACATCTATTAGCATTGAAGTTGAAAAACAGCCCTATGTAGTATATGGAAGGTCAAACAAAATGTATAACTTAACTGTAAAGAGATTGATTCTAGATCATCTACTAAATAGACTTTTAGAGATCGACAAAATCAAAGACTTACTTAACAATATGACTTAAGAGTAGAGGGTATCTTCAAATATTGAAATAGGCAATATACTGAAAGAGCTATACTCTATGAGATATACTGGAGCAGGAGTAGTAATGGAATACATCATTAATATGGTGCACCTCTCCAGTAAGATGGAGGTTTTAAATATTTTTATTTCTAAGGCTTATATAGTCACCAGGCTCTAAATACTTTTCCTTAAAAGTTTGGTATTCTAATTGCTAAATATAATTCTTAAGATAACGATTGGGATATAAATTCACTAATTGCTTGTTATGTTACTAAGAAGGAAAAGCTAAAAAATACCAGTCAAATAGCTTTGATAGTAACCAAAAGGAAAGTAAAGGTCAAGCCTAATAAATTCAAAGGTAAGCCTTGTAAATTCCTTCCATATAAAGATATTAGACATATTAGTACTATTAAGGGTCATATGAATGTTATGAGATGCTTATTTTGTAACAAAAAAAGGATACAACAAGTAAGAATTCCCAAAATATAAAATCTGGAAGGATATGTAAAAAATATCAAATAACTCTCAGGCTTGTGTGATTTATGAATCTAATATTGTTATAGCCACAATAGGATGGTGGCTAGGTATTGGAGATCCGAACCATGTTATCTCTATAATACATGGATTTATACTAAAGAGAAAACCAGGTGGGGAGGAGAAAAAATTGATGGTGATGAATAATGAAGAAGTGGATGTTGTCTTAGTGGGAGATGTTTATCTAAAATTAGATATAAGTTTCAAAATTGTATTATATAACACTTTTTATGTACCATTGTCAAGGCATAATCTAATTTTTGTTTTAATTTTGGATAAAAATATTTGTAGTTTTGTAATTAGAAAATTTATTTTACATTTATCTTTTAATATAAAACATGTTAGTATAACCTCCTTATCATATGATTTATATAGACTGTGTCTAACTCTAGATGAGATATATGCCTTTTCATATATTGTTGACAATGTTACTAGTAAACAAACCTTAATAAAAGAAAAAACCATAGATGTTGTGGAATAAGAAATTGGGCCAATTTTTTTGAGACAGAGTTGAGAGATTGGTAAAGAATAACATTATTTCTTTATAGACTTTAATGATCTAGAAACATGTATTGATTGCTATATGAGAAAGTTGGTCAAAATTAAAAAAGGATCAACTCATACTTTTGGCCTTTAAAAAATATTGACATTTGTAGCCCATAACTTTTACTATCAGCAATTCAAGATATTTTCTGAAATTCATCCATGACTATTCCCATTATGGTTATTTGTTTTTGCTTAAGGAAAGGTATGTAATTCTTAATAATTCAACATCTTTAATAATGAGGTTAAGAACTAATTACAAAATTTTGATCAAAATTGGTAAATATAATAGTGAAGGAGAGTATTATGGTAGACATGAGGTTTCAAAATAAGAAAAGGGTCCATTTTTCGAAAAGAATAGTAACTTATTTTATTATGCTAGGTAATCTTGAGAAAAAAGGTGCGACTGAAATGCAAAATCTCACCTTAAAGGATATGACAAGATGAATGCAAAGCAAGAATGTTATAGCCTACCAAACAACCTTTAGGGGAAAGTTATAATGAATGCTACCTATATACTTAATAGGATGATGAGCAAATCAACATCAAAGACGCTTTTTAAGATCTAGAAAGGATGTAATCCCCTTCTCTCTTATTTTTATGTTTAGGGTTGCCTTACTGAGGTACATTTATGTAATCATTATGAGGATTACTTACATTCTCATTCCACTTGATATTTTATAGGGAATCTTAGCCATTACAAGAGATATATATTTTATTATAAAGAAGGAGATATCCATAATAGTAGAATCACAAACATCCAAAGCTCTTAAACATAATGTCTATGATAAGGGTGTTTTGTCTCATCTATTAGAAAATATAATAGTAGATATAACTGTCATATCCTATCTATCACTCACTCAGCTAAGACTAGTGCATCTAATTTCGAGTACCATATTGGTATAGGAGCAGAATCTAAGTTTGAGTACCATTTTGGTTCATGGACTAAAACCCATAAAATTACATACTGAGATTTTTGAGGTACATGATCATACTGAACTAGTTTGGCTAAGGAGATCCGCTTAAATGAGGAGACCAATAATATCATCTAATTATATAGCCTATTTAGGTAAATAAGACTATAATATTAGACATATAGTGGATCTAGTTACTTTTACAGAAGCTATTTTTGGACCTTATATAGATTTGTTATGTAATGCTATGAGGGACAAAATACAATCCATAAAGCATAATTAGGTGAGAGATTTTGTAAATTTTCCTTAAGAATAAAAATTTGTTAGCTAAAAATGTTTAAAAGACTAAAAAGGACTCTCATGATAAGGTCGAAGCTAATTTGCAATAAACTCAGCGAGAAGGTATTGAGTTTGTTAACACCTTTTCTCTTATATCCTTTAAAGATTAATTTAGAATGAAAATAATAGCTTATTTTCATATGAAACTATATCAGATGGATGTTAAAATAAATTTTCTAAATAAAGACCTTATGAGGAGGTCTATATAGAGTAGGCTAAAGGGTTTTATGATTAAGATAAGACTCAGAGTGTCTATAAATTGACAAAAACTATATCTGTTTTAAAACAAGCTTCCAGGTAGTGGTACCTGAAGTTTGATGAGACTGTTACCTTATTTAGATTCATAAAAAATAAGGTTAAAAGATTCTTGTATTAAAAGGTAAGGGAAGACAAGGTTATTTTCTACTTTTATATATAAATGACATCTTGCTTATATTGAATGACTTAACCATATTACATGAAGTGAAGCTAAGAATTTTGATATGAATGACCTTGGTGAGGCATCTTTTGTCTTAGGTATTCAAGTTCACCAAGACAGATTTCAAAACTTGTTAGGTCTCTCATAAAGTTCATATGTTAAATATATATTGCAAAGGTTTAATGTGGCTTATTATAAACCTATTACAGTGCCTATCTCTTATAGTGAGAGGTTATCTCTGACATTTTCCAAAGAATGAGATTGAAAGATAGGCCGCAAAGAATGTCCCTTACTCTAATGTGATAGGTAGCCTGATAAATGCTCAGGTATGCACTAGACTGGACATTGTATTTGTTATTGGACTACTGGATAGGTGTCTAGCTAACCTAGGTATAAACCGCTAGAATTTAGTTAAACAAGTTTTAAGATACCTTAAGTGACCTAAGTATTACATGTTAACATACAAAAAAGTCAACAATTTAAACCTTTTTGATTATATAGATTCAAACTTTGCTATGTGTCCAAATGATAGGAATTCCATATTAAGATATATTTTCATGTTAATAAATGGTTATATTTCATGGAAGAGTATCAAACAGACATTTGCGACTTCCTCAAATATGCATATATAGTTCGTGACATGCCATAAGGCTACTTCACAGGCATTTTACCTTAAAAACTTGATTTCTGCATTGTCTGTAGCTAATTCAATTACCAAGCCCATTTGGTTGCACTGTGATAGTTTTTCTATTGTATTATTTAGTAACATCAATAAGAATAACATAGAGTCTAAATATTTAGAGGTTAAGTAATTAATCATAAAGGAATTGGTGCAAAATGGTGTCATTGTAGTGCACCATATTGAGACTAAGCATATGTTGGCTCACTCCCTAACTAAATAACTTCTCCCAACTATTTTTTAGAGGCATGTATACAGTATGGATTTTTTAAGGTACTTGGACACTGTTAGTTAGAGATCATTGTATTTTGATCTTATTACAATTGTATATTTTAATGTATTATGATAGTACTTTTTAATATATATAAATTAATGATCATCAAGTTGTCCCTAGCCATTCAATTTATTGTACATTGTTATAATACAAGTGAAACTCTTAAGAATTGTGCTAATCTTAAGCATTTTAATCTTCATTGGGCATATATATATATATATCTGTGTGTGTGTGTGTGTGTGTGTGTGTGTGTGTGTGTGTGTGTGTGTGTGTGTGTGTGTGTGTGTAGATTGAGCTTGATCATATGTCTCCAAGACATGTTCAAATGTTTTGAGAAATTAATAGATTTATGAGATATAGGGGATAGGTCTTGTTTGTTTGTCAGAGAGCTTATTCAAATTATCCCAATAACTTATTGAAATTGATGAACAACTTTTTCATCGACAAATAGACAATAAAATAGTAACTTTTTGCATTATCTTTATTTAGATTAATTTACGATTGATATTGTATTGATAACTAAGTTTTGGGTTATATCTAATAGGGGTTGGAGGGGAATTAAATTATACACTATTTTTTGAGTGAATAGGAATTGACATCTCTTATGATTGATTTACAAATTCTTAATGACCATAAAATCAAGATTGAATGGCTACAATGTGACATAAAACCGTGAGCTTTGCTTCTCAATTCCTTATTGGTTGTTTGAAGTTAGCAATTTAGATGTTCTCTTTGCCATTTAAAATTTTGATAACTTTACTATCGTAAAACACACTTTTTAAACCCTTTTTAAGGGGTACAAGAAATCGTGTTTAAAATTATATAAACAGGAAAAAAGAAACTGAATATGAAGCTATTGTATTTGTTACATCATGAAATTTTCTTGTGTTAAATAGGTAATGATAGAAAATTGTAATATTTATGGTTATCATCAAATCAAAATACTTCTAGAGAATAGTTTATTGATTTATTTTTACCCCAAAAAGGGATGGGTTATTTCCTCAAGATTGTGAATAATTTGATTACCTTTTTGAAATTTAATTAGCTACAAGTAAGTATGAAAATCTGACAGTGCAGGTTTCTTACACTTATGTTGGACTAAAATGAATCTCAACCATGGGATTAGGAACCATCAAACTATATAAGAGGTTTTGAATTTAGAATATATGACATAAGTTACAAAGGAAAAAGTTAGGTGACAATTATTTAGTGATCATTAATAACTATTCTTATTATAAATAATAAAAATATTATTTTTATAAAATAAAAATTCTTTATTTAATAAGAATGATCACTAATAACTACCAAATTAATGGTCATCTAATTAGTGCATTTGTAATGGAATCATTGATTTGTTTAATATGAGTTATGATAATATGTTTTTATATAATATTTTAACAAATTCATCAAAAAAATAACTACCTCTATTAAAGATACATCTTAATGTAATTAACTAACCATATTAATATAATTGTTTAAAAATAAGATTAACTATTAATAATGCAGTTGTTAATTGTTATAATGTGGTTAAATAAAAATAATTATGTCAATATTAAGTTACTGCAAGTGCACGGGATAACTGTAGCTAATACTGACAAATACAAATCAATCCTATGAGGACAGTGATTACCAATAATTACCACTATTCTATTATCTATTTTATGAATTGATTATGATTTTTAATTAAAATAACTAGATTAAGCAAAATAAACAAGCAGCAAGGTTGAATAAAAGAATTAAGGAAGCATTAATAAAATTATTGATATTAGGAAATTATTATTTAGGTTTTGAATCCCCCAAACTTTTAATATATTGATCTTTCATTATGTAATTGTTTTGCTGATTTATTAAAATGTAGAGTCTCTTACTGTATGCTTAGCTGACCTTAAGTTTATTAACAACTAATCCTAAGGTTTTCAACCAAATTACTAAGGTTAAAGTTTATAGAATTGCATTACTGATTTATGAATCCCTTTAATAGATTTGACCATAATCCAAAAGATTTATGTCATCTTCTCTCTAGGGATGCAATCAGCTCCTTCCAATTATGATAGATCTATTCATAAACAAGATTTCTCAATCTCTATTTATGAAATCAGGTTATGATAATATTTCAGATCTATTAGAACATCAATAAAACATATAATCAGATCATAATATATCAATCAACCAATTGCATTAATAAAAGAATCAAATCATATTAAAGTATTAACATAGGATTCATCTAACCTAAATACTAACAAGATGCTTAGTTACACACGATTGAAGACGAAATCAAATATAAATAGAAAGAAAAATTAATTGAAAATAATGGGTTAGTAATTCTAAATCTCCCTAATTGTCTTCTATTAAGTATTTTTACGATGTAGAGGTTTGATCTTGTATTCCATTGGATCGTTTTATGATTCTTCGTGTTTTTCACTCCTTTATATCAAAATCACAGCTTAAGCCGTCTTTGAGAGTTTTAGAATGCCTCTGTACATATTCTACTTCAATTTGCCTCCGAAAATGTCTTTTATATTAAATTTTAGGCTTTTGGTCGATGCATGAATGATGCACTATTGTGCATCAAACCATGCATAACTAAAATCTTTGGAAATCATTAATTTGCATGACCTAGGTGACGAGTACGAGGTAATGTATGATTGTGCAGTCCTTCTTTATTTTATGCCCTGCTTTCTTACGAATTCTTCTTCTTTAAGTTCATGAAGGCAAATATACTCTATAAACACACTTGGAACTAATTGAGTACCAAATATACAAAAAAAGTATAAAATATCAAGCAAAAATGCATCAAATATGAGGTATAAATATGATAAATTATGCATATATCAAATATCCCACACTTAAGCTTTTGCTTGTTCTCAAGCAAATCATAATCAAAATTATCAATCTTTCACATCAATTCCTCATAAATTTTGATTTTTCCATTCATACTATACATCATGATATCCTGTTGAATCAAATTAAGATACAAGTAGAATCAAATTACTATAAAACTAACTTTTCTAAGCAATATTAATAGTAACCATATCATAATCCAATTGAAATCAAAAGCATTAATCTTTACACCCTCATTAGGCTATCACTCAATGTACTTAAGTGTTTAAGGTGAAAATATCAAGAATATTAATAAATGCATAATAGAGTTCTTACTATAAACTTGTAATAAAATCAAATCTTGACCACTAATGTATAAATTAGAAACAAAAATCCGAAGGTCTTTATGCAGGTTGTGATGGCTATTAGGTAAGACATGATTGGGATAACAAAAAGGGGTTAAATTGAAGGAAATTTACTACATAATATATTTGAAGACTTATTTACAAATACACACAGGTCTTTTCATTTCAACTCTATTGGTACCTTAAACTTATTCACATTTTTTTAAACAATCAAACCAAACATTAAGTACCACAATTCGAGAAATATTGGACTCTCTAAGAATTTCAAGTCTTAACAAATAAAAAATGTAAATAACCTTCAAGGTTTAAGAAAAAAGGCTAAGGCTCAACTTTGTTATTACTAAAAGTATATTTAAAGGCGTGTAATTTAAAAAAAAAAGGCTTAAACAAGTTGTTGAATCTAAGTGTCTTCACCATGTCCATGCTTCTAATTTAACAAATATGGTCTCAGTAATAAAAGCAAGTTCTAGAATTATTCTACCATACATGAAGTCACACACTTGAAAGAATAACAAAAGCTTAAAAAATTTTGAAAATTTTGCTCTTAGGCTAAAAAGCATATGAAAAAATGAGTATTATATGTGTAAATAATATGTATTATCATTTAACTTGAATATTTCAATGATTAATAAAAATATGATTTACAAAAGTAATTTTTATTCTAACTCTGATCCTTTGGCATATCAATTCAATCCATATTCAACAATGAAATACATTATTCATGGATAGATTTCAATCAAATCAGGATATCAGTTCATAAAATTTAATAATCAAGATTATAATAAGCTTAAAGAAATTGTTAAAGATACATTAAACCCTTCCCCACACTTAAAGTTGTACATTATCCTTAATGTACACAATATATATAACAAGGGAAAAGAATAGAGGTACTTTCCTAAGTATGGTAATTTTGTGATGTCATGTCCATCCAATAGTATACTCATCCTTGCAAAATATAAAAAAAGGGTAAAAAGAAACAAAATAAATGAAAACAAAAAATAAGAGCATCATTAATTATAACGTTAAATATGACAAAATAATTAATGAAAAGAAAATTTAAAATATACATAATTACTTAAGAAAAAGAAATACTATACAAACTAAGCATCTCTTTCATCTTATGACCTTGGTTGATCCGATGAAAATAGGTGCCCCTGGTGATGATCCTAGCTAGGTGGACGATTACAAAAGAAGTGCCTTAATTGGATGCTAGAGGCTGGAAGTTAACGCTCATATGGCTTTCTATTGATCCCATCAACTCTCCCATCCGTGCTATTGTATATCGCAGCTTGCTTATATCCTTCACAAGCTCCACCTACTATCTCTCCAGCCAATCTATCCTCAGTTGGTTTGGATGAAGCTCATGTAGTTCTATCCCCTCGCCTGAGATAGCGGTGATTGTTGTTGTGATTATGGCTCTGCTCTAGACTGTGCTGCTCTATCTCCTCCTTCCAGCGCTGGCTCATGAAATTCTATAATAAGTTGATAAATGTCTTCAATAGGACCTTGATGATGGCGTACCATTTGCATATTTTGCATTACTTTTAGATCGAGCACTACCATGGTCTTCATCTCCTACATTGGTTGTAGTCGATCCAATATACCCATTCTTTTTGCTAGTTGAGTCAAATATGGTCTAACACATATCGTGCTGACCTTTTTGGCTTTAATCTGATGTCAGATGAATTGAAAAAGTGCATGTCCTAGGTGGATAGGCATGTGCTCACTTATGCTTCAGAGGAAATACATGTCGGTGTTCCTGATGACTCCCTAGTTGTCTCCTTGCTTGCTCAAAATGTGAGTCAGAATACCATAGACGTATCTGAGTGCTGGACTGCATAATGTTGAAGCCTTTAACATGTGTGGATTATAGTCATCTTAAAAAATGTTCCTACTCCAAAAGTGCTATGGAGACAACCTTTATGAAAAATCCATCCGTAATGTTTGGTACTTTGGTGTCCAAATGTACTCCCAGTCGTACAAACCCATGGTGATAGATAACTACGTATATCTCATTTGAGCATCTCCCCTATCATTTGGAACTTGACTTTATTGAGGCAATCCATATCTTAACATCCCTTCTCCATGAAGAATGTGGAGAGGACCTCTAAAGCTCGAGCATTGAATAGCAACATCCGTGGTCTCTCTTTGGGGCTATACTATTGTAGAAGACTCTCCTTGATTCCTCTTTCATGGAGTCTCTTTATCGTGTCCTGATAGTGTCATTTTGCTTGCAACTTTTAAATAAGTTGGAGAAAATTGGTGTATAATCACTGAGGTATGGTTTCATCACACTTAATTTAGATCATGCTCATTACTTATTAATTATGAAAACAAACTAACTATGAAAATTTAAACAATTGAATAATAAACTAAAACGAAAAAGAAATAAATAATTAAAAATGTTTAATTAGGAAATCACATAAACATAAAATTGACAAAATTAAATCCATGCATTTAAACACAAACCTAGTCTTAATTAATGTTGGGACTAACTAATTAATCTAATTAAACACAAAAATATCACAGTTAAAAACATAGTGAGCCAAAATCGAAAGTTTATGCAAATTAAGTCAAATTAAACCCAAATTGCAAGTAATCAATCAAATTAAAAGCCAAAAAACAATTGGACAAAGATTAAATTCAACTACTACACAACAATCATGTAGTATCCCGTCTCTCAAATTATTGAGAGATTTAAAATATTAGACAAATGAGTCACATGGGTGACATTTTCTAGAACAAAATTGGTACATCTATGACATGATTTCATAAATTATGTTCAAATTCATAATATGAGCATACGCACATTAATTGTGAAATAGACAAATTACACTCAATTGACATATTCAGGGGGTATGAAACTAAGATGAATGTGATAAATAACTGAGTATAATAAATGAGATATGAATGTGTATTTCCAATGTCTTACACTTTGGATTACCAATGACAAGAATTGATGGTTTATAATTATTAAATTGGAATTAATTGGTACAATTGAGAGATTATGAATTAATATGTATTGTTGGACTAAAAAAAACCAAGTGGTAAGACAAATTGACACATGGTAGTAGAAATAAGTGACACGTGGTGTTAGGATTAAGTGACAAATAACTTAGATAATTGGGTGACAAATAGGTTGGAGATTGTGTTAGGGTTATCTAAATATAGTGCCCTGGAAAGCAAGTGTAATTACATATAACTTAATTTTCTTCCAGTTACAATATTGTAATGAAAATATTTATTATTAATAAAACAAAAGAATTTGGTTTTATTTATATGAGCATAATATAACTAGTTATAAGGTACCAAGGTTCCTTTGTAAGTAATATACATATACATAGACATGTATGGAAAGTAATATACATATACATAAAGATGTATGGGAAATATATATATTATTAGAATCTAAATTAATTGATTCACAGTCAAAAAATCAAATTGATCGCTTGATTATTGTTTAGACTGTAGTGTTGCGATTTACCTCCATGTAAGTAAAGGAGTTTACTTTAAGGGAATGATGAGTTTCAAATCATGATAGTAGTTGACTACCGGTAATGGTGTTATTAAATGAATCTGGAATCGTGTATGTTTTTAAAGAATAAAGTAGGCTAATAAAGTAGGCCGTTACTTTAATCTTAAAGCATACACCTCAGCATTCATTTATTACGAACCACAATCTTGATGAGTGGTGAACTCATGTGTGTTTTGTTATAATTCTTGATATGATCGGAATGGATTTTACAGGGTATTAATCTAGTGTTCGTATGTTGGAATTATTAATTGAAAAATGCATCAGGTAACATTCACTCAAATAAAGAGTTTATAGTGATATCATTACTTCTAGATGTTTTACGAAGATTGGTGATTAACCTGGCGACAATAGTTTTGATGGACTAGCTACCCATCAAGTATTAACACCAAGATTAGATTTTATGTGTTAATCACCATGTAGAGTGAAACGGGAGATTTAGAAGGAAAAACCAACATAAAGGTAAAACAGAAAATTTATCCTTTATTGTTCAGATGGCTATAATATGGTTCATAATAGAGTTTGCGATTGGATATCGAATTAATTATTTTGAAACATGTTTTCTCATAATTTGAAGCAATTAAAGAGTTCAACCAATTTTCTTTAGTTGAATAACATTTGGTTAATAAGTCGAAATTCTAAAGAGATTAAAATAATTCCAGGCTTACTAGAGCTTGAATTATTTAAGTCCAATTAGATTCCCCACTTGGCTTCTAGGAAGGTTATCAAGGAAAGTAAGAAAAATAAATGGAGGTTACCGAAAAGAAAATAAGATAGAAAGGAGAGAAATGGACGAATTGGATTCGAGCTAATAAGACCGGAACCATTTAATTAAGAGTTAATTAAATTTATTTTTAAGCCTATAATTAAATATTGGACTTACACTAATTAATTGTTAATTATAAGCCCAAAGGAACATTTAATATTGGGCTTGATTTTGGTTTCATTTGATTAATTAGATTAACTGAATTGAAAGAAATGTTTTAAAATAAAATAGAGGGCAAAACTGAATTCTACAATAATGTAGATTTCGATTTTGTAGCTAAATGAACAACATCACATTTAGTATTGAATTGCTAAATACAACTTGTAACCCTTTTAGTATTCTTTTGATTAAAGAATGAAGTAATGCTCTTCATCATTAAAAGGTTAGTGGCTGGTTTTTAAAGATGAAACACGTACATAGCTTTTTGATTTTCTAAATTGAATGAGGTGTATTTTTGTCTCTCCACTCACTTCCAAAGCAAAAAGATTATGCTACTCATCATCAAAAGGTTTAGTGGTTGGTTTTTAAATAAATATGAGTTGTCCATTAACATTTTTTTATAGCTATCTTCACTCTCTCCCAATAACGTCCAATTGTTGGACTTGGAAGGACATTTTTCATTTTGGCTTTGATTAACAAAATGAATGGTGCGTGAATTTTTTTTCAATAACACTCTCACAAAAACCGAACCAAGAGTTGGAGAATTCAGTTTTAGACAATTCATTTTTTTGGCTTTGATAAAAAATGAAGGTGTGAGTTAAATGGTCTCTCCAAGCTATCCAAACATTCGGCCATAGCAAAAAGGTTTGCTCCTCTACATTTTTTCTTCTCCTTTCCTACCAAAGGATCTTGTTAACCAAGTTGTCCAAGGAGAATAAGTGGTAGATCGAATTGGATGAGGACACAGCAACCAGGAGTCAAAGCTGTAGTGAGGAGTCGGTAATATTCAAATCTTGTTCTTATTATATTTATTTTCTTTATGTTGTATCTTGTATGGATTAAAAGCATACTGTTTTGGTTCTTATGATTCCACTGTGTTTTGATTTCGAAATTTTTTTTGAAATCTACCGTTTAACCAAACCAAAGCATGTTTTTGTTGTCAATCCAATAATTGGTATCAGAGATGGTTTTATTATGCATGATTCGGTTCTTATATGTTGTATGGGTTGGCTTAAATGATGTATGCTATAATTTTTTTATGTGATAAAAATATATGTTATGTATTTTTTCAAGTGTTAGGATTTTTGTTTTACTTTTTATAAATCAGTTTTTTAAGAAAAATTGCCATTAACTCGTTTTTACTGAAAGGGCCAAGTCGTGCGAGCGAAGAGTTCGAAGCGGAAGATCCAAGTCTAAGAAGAATTTTTGGGCCTAAAGGCCTTGTAATTTTCTTTTAATTTTCTAG
>JAOQMS010000180.1:15569888-15583471 GCA_027563885.1 Erythroxylum longipes | reverse complement strand
CCGCTTCTTTAGTTGAGTTCTGTAACTAACTCTAACTAAATAACTGTCTGACATGCTAGTGTATCTTCGTGGTATCGTCTATGTATTCTTTGCTTCTATTTTTCCTTCGCATTTGGGTCTGTATCTGCATCTGCGTCTACATCTGCGTCTGTGTTGTCTTTGCGTCTGCGTCTATGTCTGCATCTGCGTCTGTATTGTCTTTGCGTCTGCGTCTGTATTGTCTTTGCGTCTGTATCTGCTTAATCTTTGCGTCTGCGCACTTAACACTCTTGTCAAAGACGTTCTTTTGTTTCTAACATTATTATTATTTGATTGTCATTAAAATTAGTCATCGTAAAATCCTCTTGACTTAATATAAAGAACTTTTCTTCCTTTGGCGCATGGATCGAAAAATCAAAATAAATACCCCTTATCAGGTTTTTTGATCTATTGTAAGTTGTGTTAATATGAAGAGCTCTTGCTTTGGAATGTCATACATTGTTACTTCTTAGACTTTATTTTACAACCTTGATATGGATAATGTGTGTACAGCTAGATATGAGGTTTTTTATGTCCCTTATTTGAGTCGCTCTGAAGCTCTGGAGCCCCATTCTATGGAGCTCTCAAATCCTCAGATACGTACAGCTGTTAAAAATAGGAAGGGAAAGGATGTAGCCATTTCCTGGCCATCTACATCTTAGGCACTTCCGGAGCCTCAAGAAAAAGCCGTGGAAGAGGAAGCAACTGTAGCAGCAGAGGTCGACAGATTCTAGCAAAGATTCAACCAGATGGCCTCTAATTATCAACAAATGATGTTGCAAATTAATGAGCTCAGTGCCCAAATGAGACAAGTGTACAAAGAGCAGCGGTACATGAAGAAGAAATTCCTCAAGTTCATCTAAAGGAATAATATTGAAGTCCCTTCTCCAAGACCTTTGTCACTACAATCTCCATGAGCCTTCGCTACCCTAAATTTTTCTATTGTTTTAATTACTTTCTTAGTTGTTTTGTCTTTTGTTTGGTTTGATGTCTCTTTTGTTTGGTTTGATGTCTTTTTGTTTAGTTTGATGTCATTTTACCTTATTTTGTGGTTGCCTTGCCACGTTGAGGACAATGTGTTCTCTGAGTGTGGGCAGTGGCATTTGCTTTGTCAATTGCATTGTTGTAGTTTGTTTTAGTCACTGTTTGTATTTGTTAAATATGATGCATGTTTTAGGCATATTTGTTTGTTTTATATTGTTTTGTATTAAGCAATGGAACAACACTTGAATCATTTTGATTTGTTTTTCTATGAGATTATATCATGCTAGTTGGAATGAGATTGAATGCATGTTTGAACTCGGATTAGGCTACTTGAGTAGAGAGTGAACCAAATGAGTGATGAAAAGTAGTTGGTTACATAAGCTTACTCACAATTTGACACTTGAGTAATGAGGTAGTGTAGAGATGCATAATGAATTTTCATTTAAGCCAATGTGAGGATTGAGCCTATATGACTTCATCTATAGTCATTTTATTTCTTTGTTTGTGTGATGCTTCCTTAGGTTATTACCTTTAGAACTTACTTTGAATCGGTTTGAGTCTACTGGATGCATGTTTAAAAGAGATTATTAAGGTCCTTTTTGTATCAACCCTTGGCTTAAATGACCTACTTTTTATTATCCCTTGCTACCCCCATTGAGCCTTAACAATTTTGTTTCTTAAGAACACCCCAAACTTAAAAACCTGAAACCCCATTAACCTACCCATTAACAAGCTTAGTAGAGTATTAAGTGATGAATTAGTTTGGGATTTTTACTACAAAATTTTTACTAGATGGGTTAACTGATACTTCTACTCTTGAATAATACTGTATTTAGTTGCTATTTTGTTCATTTTTTCTTCCATGTAATTAAAAAGAAAAGAAAAAAGGAAAAAGAAAAGAGAAAAAAATGAAGAACATTTTAGTAGCATCAATAAGTGTGGAGTAGTAGTATATTTACACTTGTGTATTTCATAATTATGATTTGATACCCCTTTGTCCACTTATTACTTTACGAATGCTTGTGTTAAGCCCTTTACCCCTTTTTCCCGCTTTAACCCTTACCACATTACAACCCTAAGCAAGTCCTTTTGATTTATTTATGCATGTAATCATTACAAAGGAGAATTGGTGTATTAGGAAGCCTATGGTGGTGTAGTTTCCTATAGGAAGTTTGAGTGAAACACTCATCGTCAAACACTTAAGAGAAATGTGTGAAACCATGAGGAAGATTCATTTTGCATCTATACTTATCTTTTAGTGATGGTGCCATATGTTTAGTTTGCTTATGTACACTAATGAAAAGTAGTCATGATATGTGTAGTAGCTTGACATAAGTTAGCCAAAATTTGAGGGATTGCATTCTTCGATCTTTGTGAAAATGAAGTGATGGAATTGATTGGATGTGTTTGACTTTTCTTGAGGACAAGTAAAGATTTAACTGTGGGGAATTTGATAGTTGTGCATTAGTGTGTGTTTTTCTAAAGTATTTGGCATATGTTTCTTACGTAATAGGTTATTATTGTTATGGATTTATTTTGTATGTTTTTGTTTAGTTGATCTTTATTGTGTTCTTTTATGTTTGATATTCATTTAGGGTAGGAATTGATTATTTTGATGTAGGAATGGAGGTGGAAACCTTTTTCATTGAGCTAGAGACCAAGAGAGGAGAAGAGAAGAGGAGGAATTATAATGCAAAAACCCACGATCGTGGGTTTCATACTAATTCCCACGATCGTGGGATGTTTAACCCGACGATACACGCAAGGTTCACTTATTCTTTTAGGTTTTCATAACTATATAAGGATAAAAACCCCTATGGACGAGAGAGATTTGGTAGAGACTTGCCTCTTTGATGTGATTGTGATTAATTCTGGACATTGAAGATCCAAGGAGTTTGATAATTAAGATTGCATTAAAAGTGTTCATAATTGAATGTGAATCTGAAAGAAATAAGTGTATTCAACAAAACATTGAATGTTGGACTTAGATCCGATGAAAATGTGAAAGTGACTATACATGATGAATGAAAGTGATTGATCGCATATAATGTGAATTGATGCATCTCATTACATTGAAATGCATGATCAGATAAATGAGTTGTGACCAGAGTGACCAGTGAAAAAAAGCTTAAAGCTTAGTAATATGCATAAAAAGCCACAGGCTTAACATATAAAATGAGCTCTGTATCCACAATGGATATAGGATGGTTATTAATAAGCCTAGTATCCATAACAGATATAGGATAGTTAAAAAGGGGCTCAGTCACAACAAAGTAACAATGAAAGTGAGTAATATGTGCAATTGCATTTGTACACATACATGTATTATGTGAAAGATTACATGAATTTACTGAATTGTGGTTATGCATGATTGAGTGAATGATTGGATTATTATGAAATGAGTATGTGAAATATGTGATGTTCATAATATGTATTTGAGATGAGGTATATTGTGAAATTGGTTTTAATATGTGATATATGTGTTTTGATATGGTGAGCACATCGAGGATGGTTCACTCACTGAGTTTGCAAAACTCACCAAAATTGCATCGTTGATTTTTAAGATTTAGTGGATATCAAATTAGCCTAATTAGAGTATAGCCACTTCAATCGGACATGAGTTAGTGGTCAGGAACAGTTGTACTTGCATATGTCTTCAGTGATTTTTATATAAATTGTATTTCTCAATTGTTGTATAATTTATGTGAGAATTCTGAAATGCAATAACATTTATGATTGGACATGTTTATCAATAAAATGAGCCAAAGTGAACATTGGTTTGCTAAAAATGTGTTTGATGCTTGAAAAATTTATAATGAGTTGATTGATTATCTTAACGTGCCATCCTCAAATATTATGTTTTTGAATATTCGTCAATACATTTCGGTATATGCTTTATAAGGTGGTGTGTTACAAATCAGGCCTCAAATGAGGCAAATTCTCCAATAATCCTAAATCATGGATTGTGTATTTTTTATTGAAAAATTTGCAATTAACCATAAGACCCAATGAATCATGCATAAACAAATTAAACCAATAAGGAAACCTACTTGGGAAGTTGGAGGAGGCGGTAGGAGAGAGTAGAAGAAGAGAAAGATTGAAAATTTTGGAGGGTTTAGAGCTTTTTACCCTATATCGCAATAGTGTATGGTCTCATACACGATCGTGTATTAAATCATGCACTTCACTAAATCAAAACATTTTGCAGCCTTTGTATCAAAACATGCAAAACAATGGAATGTGTTTAAAAGAGTGTGCAACTTTAAAATTTAACCCTCAAGGATAAAAATATTTGCACATTATTATTATAACACATAAAACTATCCCTAAAGTCACATTTATGCGCAAATTTTCTCAAGATGCCTAATTTTCCTATTCTTAAACACTCCCAAAAAAAAAAACTAATGTAAAACAAAAGTTAAAACAAAGTAATGCCAAGCTCATAGGTTACCTTCTATGAAACACTTCTTTAGCATCACTAGCTCAACATACTTTTTTGCTTAAGGTGGCTTGAATGAAATGCGTGATTGTAGCCTTACCATAGGTTCTATAACTTGTAGGTGAGCTACCTTTTTACAATTTCCACCACATTTTTCTTTTAGTTTATTCGCTTGAATTTGTAACTTCTCCGTTGGATCCTTGTATATAAAGTCTTGTAAACCATCTTGACAAGACTCGTCAAACTTTATAACATCCATAAATTCAAGAAAATTATTACTATTATTGGAGATCCTAAATGTAAACTTTTCATCCTTTACCCTTAACGTTAACATGCCCCATGCCCCCATGAACATTGATAAGTGACTTAGCTGTCGCTAGGAATGGTCGCTGGAGGACTAAGGATACGTCAAAATCTTCCCCTATGTCTAGAATGGTAAAATCAATTGGGAACGTGAACTTATCGACCTTTACTAGTATACCTTCTATAATTCCCTTAAGACTTCTTAATGATCTGTCAGTCATCTGAATGCACATCCTAGTTGGTTAAAGTTTTCCTATTCTCATTTTTGAAATAAGGTGTAAGGCATCATATTTATGCCATCCCCTAAGTTGGCCATAGCATTATCCAACTTTAAATTACCAATAGTACAAGAAATATAAAAATTTCCTAGGTTAGTTTGTTTCATTGATAGTTTAATCTTGTTGTTGGAGCTCTCCTCGCTCAACACTTTGGTCTCCAACTTCCCTAGTTCCTCCTTATCTAATAATTTCTCTTTCAATGCATCAATAGGGGAGAGTTCCTTCTTCATTTGTTTTAAGAGGTCAAGGACCCTATTTAACTCTATTTCTTATAACTTTCTCTGAGTTATGATAGATAAGGAATCACAAGTTGATATTCCTTGACTCTCTTTAGGTAAACGCTACAATCACCTTTTGAGTGATTCTTGATAGTTGTGATTTGAATTGTGTTTTAGGGTTTGATTTGTTAAGTAATTAGTGTTATTTTGAGTGTTTAGTGTATATTTATGTTTCAATTGTGTTAGTTTATGTGTTTAATTGTTTTAATGGGTTAGTATGAATCTTTGAGCTTAATTTGTATATTTAGCTAGTTTTGCAGGGTAAACAGGGAAGAATGTGAACATTTAAAGAGTTTCAAACTAAAAGACATAGGCCACGATTATGCACATTGGCCATGATCGTGACAGAAGAGGAAGACCCAGCAGCAGCCAGGCCACGATGGTGCACTGGGGCCACGATCATGACAGAGAGCGTCAAGTTAGGCCATGATCATGCACTTTAGGTCAAGATTGTGACAGAAAGGTTAAAGTGCTGGCCACGATCATGGCAGTCAGAGCCACGATCGTGCCTTGCGTCGGGCTGAAACGAAAACATAATCTTTAGGCAAATTTTTGGATCGTTTCGACCTCGAGTTTGACCTAGAGCTACTATAGAATAAATAGACCAATACTTAGCAGCCACCAGTAGTTTTTAGAGAGCCGAGAGAGCTGTACAAAAAAAGAGATTCTGTAAAAATCCGAGAGACCTAGAGAGAGATCAAGCGATTGAGGAAGGAGACGAAGGAAGAGAGGTACGTAGATACGTTTGACATGACATACTTCTCAGAGCAGGCAGTTTCCTGTAGTCACTACCTTCGAGATCCATTACAACAGTATTTTCTATTTTTTTGTTTCGATTTCATTGATGTATTAGATTTGGATATTGATTAGGAATATTGTCGTTGAGTGTTGATCTTTTATCTAAACTCAGCTTCAAGTTTTTTGTTCTTGAGATTAATAAAATTTATTTGATTGTGTTTTATTTGATTTATTTGTGATTCAATTTCAATTCTTCATAACTTGGCAACAAACTTAGAGCGTAAGTCGGGTAAAAATTATCGATTTAGGCTAACGAGAGTTAGGTGAATCGATAGGTAGAGAGTTGAATTAAACCAGTAGAGTCTTGTAACGAGAGATCGAACATAGATTCCTGGTAGGTTAATAGACAACTTTGGAACTAATATAGGTTTTGGACCAATTGCAGATTGAGAGATCACAATTTCCATAATTTGAATTAGAGATTATTAATTAGGGTTAAGAATTATAACTCGAGAGAGAGTAATTGGGTAGATTTTCTTTAGTTTCAAATTAATTCCCCCTTTCTCTCAATTGGTCACTTCTAGGTTGAGTTTTGGATTATTTATGTGAGCTGGCTATTTTGTTCATTCTTTTAGTGCTTTAATTTCTCATATTTGATTCTTGATTAATTTTAATTTCTACAGTAGTTGTCCAATTAGGTATTGCGAACTTAGTTTCCATTAGATTTTAGGACTAGTTCCCTTCCCCATGGGATCGACGCCTTAGGTACTACACGAACAACCGTGCACTTGCAATAGTTAACAAGGTTATAAATAGTAAAACTTAGTGCCTGTAACCTTGAGCGAATAAGTTTTTTTGGCACCGTTGCTGGGGAAGACAATTTGGTTTTATAGTTTAAAGCGTTAGAGTGGTTTTTAATTTTTGTTTTATTTATTTCATTCGTTTTACTTAGGAATCGTGCTCTTGGATGAACACAAGAGTCATGAGGGGTTCGAGTCGTGCAATTGAGACTTCATATTTAGACATAACACGTTTATAGTTAAACCTTAGGAAAGCTCGACGAGAAGATGAAGAAAAGATCGAGAAAACATAAATAGCCGAGGAATTTCAAAGAAATATGGATCAAGAAATCAACCCTGGCAGGCAACAACAAAGGAACCACATGGATTTTATGAGGCCAGGGTTCAATCCTGTGAACCAAGGAGTGGCTAGACTGCATATTTAAGCGGTCTCCTTTGAAATTAAGCCAGCCCTCCTGAATATGCTTCAACAGAATGTCCAACTCTATAGACTTCCAAATGAAGACCTGAACGCTCACATCGTGAGTTTTATCGAGATTTGTGATACTTTTCAGTATCACCAGATGTCAAAAGATGCAGTGAGAATTAGGATATTTTCCTTCATGCTTAGGGATAGAGCGAAGGCTTGGTATCATTCACTAAGCCTCGCTAACATTACGACATGGGACCAGCTAGTGCGTGCCTTCCTAGATAAATACTTCCCACTAACAAAGACCACCAAAATTATTAAGGAAATTACAAACTTCCAATAAGGTGACGAGGAGTCTATTTATGAAGCGTGGGAGCATTACAAGGACCTGGAAAGGAGATGCCCACACCACAATTTACCCAAGGAGTTCCTACTGTAGACATTTTACAATGGAGCGAACCTACATACTAGAGGCACCATTGATGCGGCATTGGGAGGATCGTTAATGAGAAAGATAGTCGATGAAGCAGAGGAATTAATAGAGGAGATGGCCAGTAATAGTTGTTGTGGGCTAGTGAATGTAGTAGGCAACCTACTATCTTTAGGGAGCAGAAGAGAATTGTCATTGTCGATCAGATGATGAAAATGCAATCTAAGATCGATAACTTGACGAGATAACTCAGTAACATGAAGGCATCATCTGTAGCTATGGTATAGGCCACGTAATTGAAGTGTGAGCTATGCGGCCAATTGGATCATGATACAGTGGACTGCTATCTGATGAGAGACGATAACTGGGAGCAAGTTAATTATATAGGAGCCCAATTTGGATGTGGAGGAGGTAATAATCCCTACTCCAATGCATATAACCCCAGGTGGAAGAATCACCCAAACTTCTCCTGGTCTAATAACAATAAAGGAGGGCAGTTCAGACCCCAAGGATAATCAAGCTTCGAATAGGACAAAACAAGCTCGATGGATTCAAAATTGGATAGAATTTTGGATAAGATAGGAGGAATGGAGGAAGCACATAGGAGGCTCGAGAGTAAATTCGAGCAAGTCACAAAGAATCATGCTTCGTCTATCCACAATTTAGATGTCCAAGTGGGGCAGTTCGTAGAAAAACAATGTCGACTCATAATGCTAGAACTCTTCCAAGCAACACTGAATTGAACCCAAAGGAGCGTATTATGGTTATAAGCCAAACGCAGGACAAGGAGCTAGAAGAGGTAGATAAAAAAGAAGGTCAAGTAGTTAAAGATGACCTTCCAATTAAGACGGTGAGCAAATTGGTTTAAGTATCTCGACGTATATTCCCGCACCATTTTTTGCTCAGAAGGAATTATATGCAAGAAATCGAACCAAACAAAAGTCAAGGAAGTGACAGAACGAATACAGGCTAATATGAAATTACAACAGTCTGTCATAGGGAAGTGGAAGGAGCGAATACTAGAAAACTCCCCCAACATAATGAAGAAGGATGATCCAAGGGACTTTTTCATCCTTTACAATATCAATAAGATCATCATAGATAGGGCATTCGCAGACTTAGGCACGAGCATAAATGCGATGCCCTACACTCTCAGTCTTAAATTGGGGTTACAAGTGTTAGTGCCCACAATTTTTTTGATTTAGAAGGTCGATAGGACTTCACTTAAACCGATGGGAATCACACAAGATGTGCCGGTCAAGGTCAGATATTTTATCTTTCCCACAAATTTCTATATTTTGGATATCAATGAAGATGAGGATACTTCGATGATTTTTGGATGACCATTCTTAGCCTCCGTGCACTCAATTATTAACGTAGGCAAACTAACTCTACAAGTAGGGAAGGAGTAACTGACCTTCAAGGTGACTGTTAGAGAGTACAGAGCTCCTGCAACTCCAGTGGAATGCAAAAAACCTGAACCTCGAGAAGAATGGGAAGACATTGAGAATCCTGCAAATGCTTTCCAAAAGAAGCGTTCGCGAAGAAGAAGGCGAGGCAAGGAAAATTTCAAGGTAGTTGCAATATAGTAGCAAATATTCAGACTTTGAGATTAATAACGACGCTACCATCAAATTAGTCATTCCAACCACTGTGAGTTTTAAAGGAGCATCTAGCTAACGACATTATAAGAAGTACTACATGGGAGGCAACCCTTGGAAAAATTAGTTTATTGTTTAATTTTGTTATATTAGGTGAATTTCGTAGTTAGGTTCATTCTTATTTTGGTTCAATAAAAGCGAAAAGAGGAATAGGATTTTGGAATCATGGGGAAGAGTACGCAAGAATATTAAGAGAATTGACAAAGAAATGAATTGAGAGAGAAAACGAATTGGAAGAAAAAGGACTTGTTGTCAGGATACAGGTGTTGGCCATGACTGTGACCTATCAAGTCACGATCGTGGCCTGCGATTGAGATTTCCTTCGACGGTACGCTGCATGCCACGATCGTCACATAGTAGGCCATGATCGTGGCCTGAGAATATGTACAAAAAGGGGAGGATGCGAATTTTAATTGACACATTTACTATTTTACCCTTTTTACCACCTATTTATTCAATTCTTACTTAACTTTCACCTTCACTTTCATTTTTAGTTTATCTTTCTAGAACTCCAACTTTCAAATGCTCTAACATATCTCTAAAATTTTTCAACTGTCAACTTTCCAAAGTCAAACCAATCATGTGTCGTATCAAGCAAATCACCCAACGGGAGCCTCACGGAGCACAACAAGTTACAGGATGGGGGAGAAGAAACCAAGCAGCAGATTTTGGAGCTCCTTTTCCTATCTACACCGAGGAGGAAGGTATTCGTTTGTATTCCCTTCGTTTTAGGAAAATTATTGTGCCTAAATATTTTGATTTTGATACATTGGATAGGATAAAAGTGCGTGACCAGGTAGAGAACTTAGTATGGAGGATCTAGTGGGGTCAATTCACTAGATTCCAATTCCCCGTTTATGAAGAGCTTACCCTAGAGTTTTTCACATCCTTGATCTTTGACCCCAAAAACACTAAGGAATTATGGATTAGATTGAGGAGGTGAGCATATGAATGGCAGAGATCATGTATGACATATGTGGATTCCCCAAATCCACCGTTGTCGACCAACATGATGACTTTTATGCCTCCCAATACTGGCACAAGCTTACTGGCATTAAGCGCTTTTATGACAAAAATGCCCACAATAATTTATGTGGTTGCTGAAGGACTAAAGGTACATTAAAATCTTCCCCTATGTCTAGAATGGTAAAATCAATTGGGAATGTGAACTTATCGACCTTAACTAGTATACCTTCTATGATTCCCCTAAGACATCTTAGTGATCTGTCAGTCATCTGAATGTACATCCTAGTTGGCTCAAGTTATCCTATTCCCATTTTTGAAATAAAGTGTAAGGCATCATATTTATGTCAACCCCTAAGTCAGCCATAGCCTTATCCAACTTTAAACTACCAATAGTACAAGGAATATAAAAATTTCCTGGGTCAGTTTATTTCTTTGGTAGTTTAATCTTGTTGTCGAAGCTCTACTCCCTCAACACTTTGGTCTCTAACATCTATAGTTCCTCCTTATCTAATATTTTTTCTTTCAATGCTTCAACAGAGGAGAGTTCCTTCTTCATTTTTTTTAAGAGTTCAAAGGCCCCATTTAACTATACTTCTTATGACTTTCTCTATGCTATGATAGATAAGGAATCGTATGTTGATATTCCTTGACTCTCTTCAGGTAAAATCTAAATTCACCTTTTGAGTGATTCTTAGTACTCACTTCCTTTCTGCTTCTTGTTGGAGATTCTTTTTAGTGGCTCGAGTGATTTCCATTATTCTTTCCATTGGATCCTTGTATATGAAGTCTTGTAAAAAATTTTGACAAGACTCGTCAAACTTTACAACATCCAAAAATTTAAGCAAATTATTACTATCATTGGAGATCCTAAATGTAACCTTTTCATCCCCTACTCTTAACGTTAGCATGCCCTCATCAACATCTACAAGTGACCTAGCTGTCGTTAGGAATGGGCGTTGGAGGACTAAGGGTACTTCAAAATCTTCCCCTATATCTAGAATGGTAAAATCAATTCGGAACATGAGCTTATCGACCTTAACTGGTATACCTTCTATGATTCCCCTAAGACATCTTAATGATCTATCAGTCATCTGAATGCACGTCCTAGTTGGTTCAAGTTATCCTATTTCCATTTTTGAAATAAGGTGTAAGGCATCATATTTATGCCATCTCCTAAATCAACCATAGCCTTTTTTTAGCTTTAAAATACTAGTAGTACAAGGAATATAAAAATTTCCTAGATCAGTTTATTTCTTTAGTTGTTTAATCTTGTTGTTGGAGCTCTCCTTGCTTAACACTTTGGTCTCCAACTTCCTTAGTTCCTCCTTGTTTAATAATTTCTCCTTTAATTCTTCAATAGAGGAGTGCTCCTTCTTCATTTATTTTAAGAGGTCAAGGACCCTGTTTAACTCTGGTTCTTATGACTTTCTCTGTGCTATGATAGATAAGGAATCCCAGGTTGATATTCCTTGACTCTCTTCAGGTAAAAGCTACATTCACCTTTTGAGTGATTCTTAGTAGTCACTTCCTTTCTGCTTCTTATTAGAGATTCTTTTTAGTGGCTCGGGTGATTGCAATTATTCTTTCCTTTGGATCCTTATATATGAAGTCCTATAAAACATTTTGACAGGACTCATCAAACTTTACAACATCCAGAAATTCAAGCAAATTATTATTATCATTGGAGATCCTAAATGTAACTTTTTGATCCTCTACTCTTAACGTTAACATGCCCCCATCAACATCTATGAGTGACCTGGGTGTCGCCTAGAATGATCGTTGGAGGACTAAGGGTACTTCAAAATCTTCCCCTATGTCTAGAATGGTAAAATCAATTAGGAACGTGAACTTATCGACCTTAACTAGTATACCTTCTATGATTCCCCTAACACATCTTAATGATCTGTCAGTCATTTGAATGCACATCCTAGTTGTTTCAAGTTATCCTATTCCCATTTTTGAAATAAGGTGTAAGGCATCATATTATGTCAGCCCCTAAGTCTACCATAGCCTTATCTAGCTTTAAACTACCAATAGTACAAGGAATATAAAATTTTCCTAAGTCTGTTTATTTCTTTGGTCGTTTCATCTTGTAGTTAGAGTCCCCTCACTTAACACTTTTTTCTCCAACTTCCCTAGTTCCTCCTTGTCTAATAATTTCTCTTACAATGCTTCAACAAAGGAGAGTTCCTTCTTCATTTGTTTTAAGAGGTCAAGGACCCTGTTTAACTCTGCTTCTTATGACTCTTTCTATGCTATGATAGATAAGGAATCGCAGGTTGATATTCCTTGGCTCTCTTCAGGTATGCTACATCACCTTTTGAGTGATTCTCAGTAGTCACTTCCTTTCTACTTCTTATTGGAGCTTCTTTTCAGTGGCTTAGGTGATTGCCATTATTCTTTCCTTTGGACTTATTTAAGTTGTGATTAACAAACTCCCCTTCAGTCTCTTAGCCACTAATTTGACAAGTTGGTCAATTTTAATTTCCAATTTTCATATGGATGTGTCTATTTGTTAATGTTTCAGTATATATTCTTAAATAAATTCCATAATCAGCTAATCCATACCATGTTTCCTTAGTTGTGATTCTTGTGGTTGGAATCCAAGTAAGGGTTATTTCTTTGTTGTCATTGGTTACCTTATGGAAATTTGGGGTGGTTCCTCCAAATAGGATTGTATGTATTGTTGTATGGATTATTTTAGGGTTGAGCATTTCTTAAATAATCCATATGTTCGGGTTGGGTTGACTGACATTCCTATCCTTGATGGTCTAACCTACATACTTCATATTGCATCACCATTCCTTATAGAGCCATAGTCGATCATTCTATCTCCTTGCCTAAGGCCTCCACTTAACTCACCATTTGTGTCACCACATTCACCTTATATACTCCTCTTAGCCTACTAGTTTGTGCTATTGGATCTCCTATGGCCCGGGTATTCACAATACGTAGCGAAATGGACCATATTACACAACAAAAGTATAACCGAAACTACACAACATGTACGGATTTACCTATTGACGCGAATTGGTATTTGTTTTCAGATTTGTAAATGTTGCAAAACGCGAACGTCCTCTATCGGTATCCACATGAGGATGAATGATTCGGCAGCGGCTAATGTGTGATAGCACGTTCTAAAACACCTTTTGAACACCGCACAAATTTTCTCTCAGAAGAAGAACGAACAGCTGGTGTCTAGTTTTCGTCTATCTTTAATAAGACATAGGTTCTCTATTTATATAGAAACCCTAATCCCTATTCCTTAGGAATAAGAAT
>JAOQMS010000180.1:15546937-15569788 GCA_027563885.1 Erythroxylum longipes | reverse complement strand
TGTCAAAACACTTAAAATAATCCTAACCTATTCCAAAATGACCAAAATACCCTTCCCATAAGTGAGGGGATGTTACAATTGCAGGTTATATGATTTTTAAAATAGACTTCCCATTCATTAATTAGAGAAGACTATAAAGATTTTTGGATCTGTTCCTAAACCTATTCCAAGATCATAAAACAAATTAATGTTGATATATTAGTATAAATTCGTATATTGGTATATGATACTCCAAATTTAGGAGCCGAAGAGTTATAAAGCCTTCTTAATGGATAATATGTCATTAATTCTTATTTTCTATTTACAAATAATTTGTGTAATTGGGATTTGTAAATAATTAAATAAGCTAAGATTTTATCTAAACTACCATTTTAATAAGGCATGAAAATATAAGCCTATGGGCTTACTTTTGTAATTAGATAACCAACACTAAAAACTTTCTTTACATTGCATGGTTAGTTTTTTGATGATCCATAGTTTATTTTGCAACTTTTGTAGTTATTATCGGCTTTACTACTAGCTCCCTAATAGATATTCATGGTATTTCTTTATATGTTTATAAATTATTTTACAGAAATAATTATATTTATGGTGCCATCACTCCTACTTTTGTGGCTATATGTTTGCACTTTTATCCATTATAGGAAGTTGCATAATGAATGATTATGCAAAGGTAGTCACTATGAACTAATTGTTTTATACTTCTTAGTTGGTGTAACATGTTACATAGGTAATGTTCAGAAACTAAGATTTTATGGGCGTTTATGCCTTTAGAATGGAATAATAGTTGGATCTATATGTTTATGTAAATATAATATCTATTTAGTTATGTTGGAACCACGTGTTCTTATTCTCAAACTGTGAATCTTAATCTTACAATGAGAATTTACATAAGCTCAAAATAGTGTGCCCTTGACGTTAACATTTTTGGTTACCCTTAACAAAAATAGGGTCAAATATCAATTAAATATTCAATGGATTGACCTTTCTAGCTTAAAAATCCTATATGAAAGTAACTATAAAATGAATAACAAGAAAATGACTTTGAAATTTAATTATAAAAGAGGGAAGGCATTAGGTTCCTTATCTTACCTACCTAAATAGTTACCTTGGTTTGAATAACTTTTTATGAATTTGGATATTTTGAAAAGATAAATTAGGTGTGGAACTAAAACATGTGGTTAAATGCTTAGGAGTTTATGATTTTACCTAGCGCTCAAAATAGAACTCTTCAAGTTATGTATAAATTTTAAAAGGAAATTTTAAAACATGTGAATGAAGGTGGAGGAGTTTGTGATTTTACCTATGACTTCAAATGAAAAACTTGAGGATTCATAAATTGTTTTATAATGGCTTAAAAAGGAAAATTTTAATCTTTAATTAATAGAAAATGATAAGAGATTTATAAAAATAAGTTGGATTTATTCTAAAAGAGGTAATGGAATGGTCTTAAAAATTTTCTAGATGAAAAAAGGAATAAGCCTATTATTTTAAATAAAAAAGTAATTAGACTTATTGTTAAAAGAATAGTAGTGTGTTTAGAGAGTGTGCAAATTTAAATTTTAATTCTCAAACATAAAAATCTTAAACATTAGCATTATAACAGATGACAAATTGCCCCTAAAGTCACTATTCTGCATAATTCTCCTTTAATATGCTTAATTTTTCTATCCTAAAGCACTTAAAAGCAAAATTCAATTAATTAAAACCTATACTAACACAAATGTAAAAAAAATAACATTAAAATTAAAATAAAACTATAACTAATTTATGGGTTGCCTCCCATGCAGTGCTTGTCTAACATTGCTAGCTCGACATACCTTTTCCACTCAAGGTAGGTTGAATGAACTAATTTATTGTACAGGTTCCATAACTTATAGGTGAGTTATCCTTCTACGCTTTCTACCAATGGATTCTTACTTGTGGAGTCATGTAAAACTTCTTGACAAGACTCCTTCACTTTAATAGTATCCAAAATTTCAAAAAGAATGGCTTTTGATAATGAAGATTATAAATGTAACCTTCTTATCCCCTACCTTCAAAGTTAACTCACCTTCATCAACATTTATGAGTCACTTGGCAGTTGCTAGGAATGGTTGCTAGAGGATTAAGGATACTTCCAAATCTTCCTCTATGTTCAAAATGGTAAAGCTAAGGGTACTTCCGAACCTTAGCAGGTAGAATTTTTATGATTCCCTGTGGATATTTTAAAGATCTATCAACTGTTGGAATGCACATGCTAATCAATTCAAGTTCTCCTATTCCCATTTTTTAAATGAAGGCATAAGGCATCATATTTATGTCATCCCCTAAGTCAGCCATAGCCTTATCCACCTTTAAACCTTTGATAGTACAAGGAATATAAAAATTCCCTGGATCAATTTGTTTCTCCAATAATGTGATCTTCTTGTTATAGTTCTCCTTGCTCAATACTTCCTTCTCTAACTTACTTGGTTCCTCCTGGTTCAATAATGTCTCATTCACTGGCATTATGTTCTTTTGTCTTTTTGCATGAGGTTTAACAAGGAAAAATCCCCTCTTCATTTCTTTTAAATGATCAACGAACTTATCTAACTTTGTCTTGAATGATTTCCTCTTTATTTTTATAGGGTATAGAATCACAAGATGATGCTCCTTAATTGTCTTTAGGTACAAGTTACATCCACCCTCTGAGTGACTCTCAGTAGCCATTTTATTTTTTCTTGTTTTTAGAACTTCTTCTCAATGGCCCAGGTGATTGTCGTTATCCTTTCCTTTGGATTTGTTTCAGTTGTACTTGGGAAACTCCCCTTTAGTCTCTCTGCCACTAATCTGGCAAGTTAGTCCATTTTAAATTCCATGTTTTTTATGGATGCATTTTTTTCTTGATGTTTTATCCTAGATTCTTTAATGAATTCTATAATTAGATCATCCATGCTTAGTTTCCTTGATTGTAATGCTTGTTATTGAAATCCTAGAGGAGGTTTGTTTCTTTGTTGTCCTTGGTTATCTAATTAGAACTTAGGGTAGTCCCTCCAACTAAGATTGTACATATTTCTGTACGAATTGTTTTGGGGTCTCGAACCATTCCCCAAATAATCCATGTGTTTGGGTTGAGCTGATTGACATTCCTGTCCTTAATGGTCTAACCCACACGCTACACACTACATCACCCTTCCTTGTAAAGCCATAGCCAATCTGCCTATCTTCTTCCTTAGGGACTACATTTGGCTTGCCAATTACACCATTACATATACCTCGTAAAATCCTGCTAACCTACTCGTTTATGCTTTAGCTGAGCACCATTGCTAGTTGTCCATGGATATATCTTCAATCAAATTTTAAGTCACTTCAGGTGTTTTATTGTTCAACATCCCTCTAGCTGTTGCATCGATTGACTACCTCATACTTTGACTTATCCCATTATAAATAGTTTGGATTCTACAATGGTAGTCTATGATAAGGGCATCATCGGAGCATCTATTTGAATCTCTCCTGGAAGTCATACAATGATTCACCGACAGTTTAGGAGTATGATGAGATATCATTTCTGAGCTTCGCACTCTTTACAGGGGGAAAGTAATTTAGCAAACATTTTTCATCCACTTGATCCTAGGTGGTAAGTGACAAATATGGCATTCAGTTCAGTCATTGTTTAGCTTTTACTCTTAAGGATAAAGGAAATAAAAATAGTCTAATAGTATCATCATTTGCTCCATTGATTTTAAATGTATCGTAGATCTTAAAAAATTTAGGGATGCGTGTGTTGGGGTTTTTTTCTCGAAGTCCATCGAACTGAACTGACCATCTGGATGATGCTCGACTTAATCTCGAAGTTGTTCACCTAAGCAATTGGTCTCACTATGCTAGATTTCACACCAGCTAGGTCTACCCTAGCATAGTTGAACATGTATGTGGTTGTTCTGCCATATTGTAGGATTCCTTAATGTCTATGTGAACTTTAAAGTCTTTTATTCAACAATCTAGCTCAAACTCTCACATATTTGTCCTACGAAGATTCCTTCGCACAATTCTTTCTATTTCCAGATCCACATCTACTAAGTTCTCATATGTGCTCCGGGTCATAAATTGACTTGGAGTTTTAAAAAACTAAATAAAATAATACTAAATAACTAAGCAAATTAAATAACATAAAGCAAAAACAAATAAAGCAAAATAAATTAAACTAAAGTAATAACTAGACTAAAAAAACTACGTTTTCCTAATATCACCATACCTAACAATGGCACCAAAAACTTGATTGACAATATGTCAATATTGAATTATCGTTAGTGCATAGCATAGCTATAGCTAGTACCATCAAATATGAGTCGATCCTACAGGGATAGTTATTACATTAGTTACTATTATTTTATTATCCAATCTATAAATTGATTATTATTTTTAATTTAAAATAAAATTAAACTAGAGTAAGTAAAATAAATGTGAAGCAAGATTAAATCATATAATTAAGGAAATATCAAGAAAATTGCCAATATCAAAAGATTACTATCTAGGTTTTGAATCCCCCTAAACCCTTAATAGATTGATCTTTTATTATCAAATTGATTTGTTGATTTATTGGACCGTAGAGACTCCCATGGTATGCTAATAGCTGACTTTGAATCTATTAACAACTAATACTAAGGTTTTCAACAGAATTACTCAGGTTAAAATTTACAGGATTACTTTACCGAATTATGAATCCCACTACTAGGTTTGACCCTAAGTTGGAAGATTTATGTCATCTTAGAATTGCAATCAACTTCTTCTAATTATGTTAGATATTCATATACAGGATTTCTTAATCTTTATATATGAAATCAGGTTATGATCTAATGTTATTTCGAATATTGGATCATAAATAAAATACGTAATCAAATCACAATATATCAATCAAACCAGTTGCATTAATAAAATAATCAAATCATATTAAAGTATCAACATAGGGTTCATCTAACCTAAATACTAAGAATACGTTTAGTTACACATGATCGAACAAAAAATCAAACATAAATAGAAAGAAAACAAATTGAAAACAATGGGCTCGTAATTATAAATCTCCCTTATGTCTTATATCGAGTATTATTATGATATAGAGGTTTGATCTTATATTATGAAGGATCTTTCGTTCATTTTTTCATGTTTTCACACTTCTCTAGATCAAAATCGCCCTTTAAGCTACCTTTAAGAGTTTGAGAACACCTTTTTACGTCTCCTTCTTTAATTTTTCTTTGAAAACATCTTTTATAATAAATTATATGGTTTTGATTGATATACAGTCTTGTACATAGCCATGCATTAAACTATGCATAACCAAAATCTCTAAAAATCTTGAATCTACGTGACCTAGGAGAAATGCACAGGTTAATGTACGACTATGCATCCCTTCTGTTTTTCCTCCAAATTCTTCTCCTTTGAATCCGTGAAGGAATTTGTACTCTATAAACACACTTAGAGGACATTAAGTACCAAATATAAAATAAAAGTATAAAATATCAAGAAAAAATATATCAAATTTGAGGTATAAATATGATTAATTATGCATCTATAATGTCTTCTAGGACTTGTTATAGTTACTTATCCTAATTGCTTCCTCTTTTCTTAGTTTTTTATTCTCTGGTTTGGCTAGAATTCTCCTCTAACATCTCTGCAAGTCCTCTAATGCTTTTATTGCTTCCTCCTATTCCAAAATTGTGTTTTCCTTACTAAGAGTCTTCATTCTTTCTTTCACAGCCTTTAGCTTCATGCTTAGCCTGTATCCTTTGGTCGCTAATCATTCCCTCCCTTAGAATTCTCCTAAATTGAGGATTATCCATTAAGTGGTTAAAGACCAGAAAAGCGCCTTTCCTTTTGTAATCTGAGTTGGTTAGATATATCTACCATAATTGGATTATGATCTGAGGCATTGAGTTCCTCAAAACTGGTAGTACTAAGTGGAAAGAATGCCAGCTATTCATCATTAACCATACATCTATCGAGTTTCTTCAATAAAATATAACTACCATTATACTTATTATTCTGTGCATGAGCATTACCATAGCAATTAAGATCAGTCAGCCTAGTAATTTTAGTTATTTTTTGTAACTCCCTACAATTTTGCTTTGACTAGCGTCTTCCACCCCATGTTTTATTTGTTTTGAGACTATAATTAAAGTACCCTGCTACTGATCAAGGGTATTTGATTGTATTATTAATTCTTACCAACTCCTCCTATAATCTTTATCTTTGGAACTTGTAATTGGCTTCATACACTATAGAGGTTATGATAATGTTGCTTGAGCTTTATATCTTCATTTTATAATGTATCACTTGGTATGTGGATTTCCATTTAATCAGTTCCAAAATCTGGTAACTCTCCCTCTTATATGCTTATCATGGTTAGAGATCACCTTCCAGTTTTCCTTAGGAAACATAGATTGTTTTCCATATGTTCCTTTTTTATTTTGGTTTCAAGTAAACCAACAAAATCAGCTAGCTTGTTTCTGATTAACTCCCTAACCACTACTTGTTTTTTAAGGTTATTAAGCCCTCTAACATTCTATATTACTAACTTCGTTATGTCTTCTTCTTACCTAACTTCTTTATTTTTTATTTCATACTTACTTCTAGGGAAGTACAATTTTTTGCTTTATTCCAAAGGTTTCTCCTTTCTTCATTAAAGAAGTTTTATTAGCTTGATTTTGCTCAATCCCCATCACAATAACTGCCTACTTTACTTTATCAAGTGTTTTACTATTTTCCTTATCTTGTACCTGATTATTATGGTCTTCATTAGGTACTCTTCTCTCCACATTGATTTTTCCCCTGTATTCTCTCACCTTTATTTCTTCATTTGGTTCCCCTCTCACCATATTAGTTTCGTCCCCATGTTCTATCCCCTCTAATCTTTCCTTTCTTACCTCTTATCTCTTTCTCTCTCCAGATCATTCTTTCCTCTTTAAGCTTTAGGTTTCAAAATATAGGTGATTCTTATCTGGTATGCATTATTTTCAAATTTCCCATTTAACTTGATAAACCTTAGGTACTCTAGTAGCTTTTTTGGTTATATCTACATCAATGCACACGCTAACAAATCCTATCCTTTTCATCATTGATGTGTTCTCATCCATTCCCAAGGTTTTGCCTGTAGCCACCAGTTCCTGAGCAGACATTTTCTCAGATGCCTGTCAAATGTTCGAGCACATACCTCATGGAAATGGTGCACTAACTATATCATTTTCACTTAACTCATGGCATCATAATTTAGAACATAAGAATCACAATGACTAAAAACCCAAATTCCTCATTTCATTTCATAAACAATATGTACATTATAGCTTTACAACATCATCCATATAGGTATGATATCAATAACCTATCAGAGTATACCGCTTTGTCTACAAAACATGCTACATACATGAGGAATTAACAAAAATCTAGTCTAGATCCTTCAATCCAACTGACTAACCTTTGAGACATGTCTTCAATCCCAAAGCAATACTAGTTCTCTTCTAAATTGTCTTAGAAGCTATATCGTCTCTCTCAAACCAAAAATATCAGCGTTGCAATTTTAGATGATTTTTACGAACTTCGTAAGTTAACCATCCTCGATGGTTCACCCATATCACAAAACACATCATCTCATACAATCACATAATTCACATCATTTAATTTTTCATATATCATCATAAATCACTTTGTACATGAGTTTTCACATTTTTCATTCAACTCAATTCACATTATATTGCAATCATTCGAATCATACAATTCATGCGTACATGCAATGTTCATGAGACTCACATTCGTTTATTACTTTTTTTAAGACTGAGTGCCTGTTTCATTGTCCCATATCCGTTGTGGATACCGAGCTCACTATTACTGTCCCTTCTCTGTTGGGGATACAAGGCTCAATTCATATAGTGAGCCAGAGGCTCTTATGACATTATAAGCTTTAAGCTCTTTTTCACTGGCAACTCTGGCCACAATTACCATTATGTTTCATACATTCATGTAATGAAATGCACTACGCGTATATTTCCTTAAATTACCTCATTTAATAAGCCTAAATACCTCAAATGGAAACACCCAAGCATTGGTTAGTTCATAAATTACTCAAAAGATATCTCTCTTTCTCTACAATTCTGACTTGCCACGATCGTGACAGAAACTTTTGGAGCTAGCCATGATCGTGATGCTCTTTTCATGATCGTGACAAAAACTCTTTCTGTCTAGGCCACGATCATGCCCTGCATTTTCTTCTTTCATCCATTGGAATTTAACACATATCTTAACAACAAATTCACACCAAATTTTCCATAATTTACTACCTATAATACAATATAATTTCATACTAATTCAACTACCAAATCAATTGTATTAAACCCTCAAATCATTACTCATTTAATTCACCATTTCCAACTAAATCTCATCATTCATACATTCATACATTCATAATCTTTCCTATCATATCCATTCACAACACATCCAACAAGTCATCTCCATACTTCATTTTCCTCTTCATTCTAAGCACCATTTCAGTTTAACATCAATCACACAAACTAATTCATAACCTATGGTTAATCATAACACAACAAAACAAAACATTCATACTTAAACATTCATCATCTAATTTTATGCATATGTTCAACTTAGATATCATCTTCATTTCATTTCTAATTGATCAACCTAACTTACCTCATTTTAAGACATCATAATACTGCTTCTTATAAGCTCTAAACTCATAAATTATCATTCATCTTAACATAAAGTAAGACATAACTCTTTTACAACTTTATTCACACATCATCGTATTTCAAACTTCCCTTTTCCATAATCATTAATCTCTTAATTCATTATCATAAATGCTTTATTTAACAAACAATTCATGAATGACATGAACTCACTACAACTTAGAACATGACCTCTTTATTATTATTACACACATATATCATAAATAAAATTTCATGATCAGGATCATCAATCTCAAATTACTCATCATATTAGTTACATTTAACATTACCCATAAGATCAAAGCATAACTTACTTGCTTTACTCTTAAGCTTCTTCAAAGTCACTAATAAACCCTAATCCTTTATGCTCATGATCAGCAACTTTTTAGGGTGGATTAGTTTAGGTTTTTAAGACAAGATGAAGAAGACATCAAGATAAAAGTAGGAAATGATAGATAAAAGCAAGGTGTAACGTGGATGAAGGTTGGCGAAGCAAAATCATAACAAGAAAGAAGAAGAATGAAGAAGATGATAAAGACTAAAAAGAAAGGAAGAAAAAAGTTAGATGAAACAATTAAGTTGGTCTTTCAAGAGTTAAAGAGTGAAAAACGTGAGTGAGGGATGTGTGGTGAAGCCACTTGTCACCTTCTTATGGTCCCATTGGACCAGTTTCATAATTAGTCAATTTTGTCTCCAATTTCTAATCCAATTGTCTATCAAATTTCAATGACACTTGTCATTAAATCCTAATGTCATTTATAAAAATTTTCACTGCCATTTGACTTTTAATTGTACTTCCATTTTTCAATTGTCCTACCGCTTGACATTTTTCCTAGTCTAAAAATACCCAAAATTTGCATAAATTTCCTAAATTTCACCAAAAATTCTAAATTCATACTCATACTCACCAATTTTATTTTCAATACATATAAACCACAATTCATATCAAAAATCAAATTTATAAATCAGTTATACCCAGAAAATGTCAATGACTATATGTACAATCATTTTAATATATGCAAAAATTAAAATTCACATACGTTTGTATGTCATATTATGCATGAGCATGAATTACACTTTCTAAGTTCTCAATAATCTCTCATATACGATATTTTGGAGTCCTAACCCTTAACATGGGATAATAGGATGTTACATTGCCAATCTTATTAGCAATGTAGCTCACCTCTTTTATAGACCAATATTCCAAAAGAACTTTATGGAAACTTACCCATAATAGGATTTTTCTAGTTCACTTCTATCCAAAATGGAAAATTTACCCATAGTTGCCATTTCTTTAGCAGAATTAGGTGTCCAAAGGCATGCCAAGGCCTTGCTTCTACACTCTTTGAGCATTCTCATCAATTTTGAACTTGAATACAAACAACTCATCTTCATCACCATTGTATTCACCAAAACTAAATTTATCTAAGTAGAATTAGCCCATTTATTAACAATAGGAAATGCCAATCTTTTCTCAAAAAAGATACCTACCAAAGATGAGCTCTATTTCATTGCTCTAAGTTGAAGCACCTCCAAAGGGGCCTGAATTGGATCCTCATTTACTGAGTCAACGTACCTTAGCTTTCTTAAGTTTCCAAAATATCCTAAAATGGAGCTTTAGATAGTCTTTACCTTTTCGAGTTCCTTCTGGATTTTTAAAGTTCCCTTTAAAGGGGGGAACTCAATGGGGTTAAGAGGGTCAAATAGGGTAACATTTGGTAGAGTATTATTTAAAAACATTCTTTATCTTATACATATTGAGATGTATATCATAAATTCCATAAAATAAAGATACATTAAAAATAAAATTATGATAATATCATAATTATGAGATTCATTTTACATTTCTATAGTATGCTTAAATTGTTCCTATTCATTGTTCTATTGAGACTGAACATTAATACAGCATAAAAACACTAGTACACATTATGCTTCTTCTTTATAAAGGAAATAATCAATCTTATAGTTTAGGGATTAATAAAGGATTAATCATTCTAAAGTGATTAGGGAGGATGTTCCATTATTCTTGATTAGCACTGATTTAAAACTCCTTGGCTATGTTGGAATGACGCTTTACAAAATAGTTTACAAACTTTATTAATAAAATCAATTAATAATAGTGGAGAACTAACATGATTAGACTCAAATAGAGTAGACATTGATTCCATGCTCTATGTCTAATTAGAACATTATATGGTGAAAATATTGAATTATATAGAAAAATCATGTACAAAATGCTTTGTCAAAAGAACTTTGACATTTCTAAATATTTGGGTCATTATAATACGTTGTTAGACACCAATCTTGATATATGAATATAAATTTTTTAATTGTATAATTAAAGGTAAATTAAAGATGTTTAATTTATCTAATCCTAATATAATTTAGGGATATAATTTATATCCATTGTCGACATATTTAATAGCCTAATGGGTCATACAAAAAGAAAGAGTTTAATAGATAAAAAAAGTAGTTTAATCAAGTTAGACATGAATGTAAAGTTTGAGAAACTTTAATTTTTAGGAAATTAAAGGCATTATATGTATCTTTAGAATAACATGGACATTCCATAAACAGTGACAAAATATTAAGGGTTTAGATATTATTTTCAATATAAAATTAGTAAAATAATAAGGCCTAAATGCATAAAAGAGAAAAAAATTATTATTAGTTTATGCCTTATAGCTAATTAGTTGGTCGTAGTTTAGCGATATAATTATTTAAAAGCATTCTTTATCTTATACATATTAAAATGCATATGATAAAATCTATGAAACAAATATACATTACAAATAAAATTATAATAATACCATAATTATGATATTCATTTTACAGTTATGTATTATCCTTAAATTGTTCCTAGTCATTGTTCTATTGAGACTGAACATTAATAGAGCATAAAAACAGTAGCATGTGTTATGTTTCTTCTTTATAAAGGAAATAGTTGATCTTATATTTTAGGGATTAATATAGGATTCGTCATTCTAAGGTGATTGGGGAGAATGTTCCATTATTCTCATTTAGTATAGATTTTAAAATCCTTGGCTAAGATGGAATGACAATTTGCTAAATAGTTTACAAATATTATTAATAGAATCAATTACTAATGGTGGAAAACTAACACGATCGGACTAAAAATGATTAGACATTGATTCCATTTTCTATGTCTAGTTAAAACATTGATTTTATTTTCTATGTCTAGTTAAAACATTATATGGTGAAAGGATTGAATTATATATAACAATCATGTACAGAAAGCTTTGTCAAAATCACTTTGACATTTATAAATAATTGGGTTAAAAAGCTTAGTCAAAATCACTTTGACATTTCCAAATATTTAGGTCTTTATGATGCGTTGTGAAACATCAATCTTGATATATGAATATAAATTATTTAATTATAAAATTAAAGATAAATTAAAGATTTTTTATTTATCTAATATTAACATAATTTAGGGTTATAATTTATATCTATGGTCAATATATTTAGGAATCTAATCGATCATACAGAAATAACAAGTTGAATAGAGAAGAATTATTTTAATTAAGTTGGACTTCAATGTAAATTTTGAGAAATTTTACCTTTTGGCAATTTAAAGACATTATATGCATGTATAGAATAACATGGACATTGCATAAACAATGACAAAATAGAAAGATTGTAGATATTTATTTGCAATTTAACAATAGTAAAGTAATAAAGCCTAAATACTTAAAAAAATATTATTAGTTTGTGCCTTATAGCCAATCAGTTGGTTGTAGTGTAGTGATATAATTATTTAAAAGCATTCTTTATCTTATTCATGTTGAGATATATGTGATAAAGTCTATGAAATAAACGTATATTACAAATAAAATTATGATAATATCATAATTATGAGATTTATTTTATATTTATATATTATCCTTAAATTGTTCCTAGTCATTGCTCTATTAAGACTGAACATTAATAGATTGTAAAAAGAATAGTACACATTATGTTTCCTATTTATGAAGGAAATAATTGAACTTATAGTTCATGGATTGTTATAGGATTCATTATTTTAAAGTAACTATAGAGAATGTTTAATTATTCTTGATTAGCATTGATTTGAAAATACTTAGATAAAATGGAATGACACTTTACAAAATATTTTATAAATGTTATTAATACAATAAATTACTAATGGTATAGAACTAATATGATCAGACCTAAATAGAGTAGACATTGATTCAATGCTCTATGTCTAATTAAAGCATTATATGGTGAAAGGATTGAATTATATATAAAAATTATTCTTGGAAAGCTTAATCAAAATCGAATTGACCTTTCTACATATTTGGGTCATCACGATTCGTTGTTTGACACCAATCTTGATCTTTGAATATATATTATTTAATTATAGAATTAAAGATAAATTAACGATGTTTAATTTATCTAATCCTAACATAGTTTATGATTATAAATTATATCTATTGTTAACATAATTATGAACCTAGTGGATCATATAGAAAGAATGAGTTCAATAGAGACAAAACAATTTTATTCAAGTTGGACTTGAATGTAAAGTTTGAGAAACATCATGATTAAATATGAATATTTAACATATAAGGACTAATATGAGATGTTGGATCTTATTTGGACCGAAATGATATTTAATTGTAACTAATTACACTTCTAATTAATGTTTAATTGAAATTAGAAATTTTCTTTCAATAAAATTATTAAAATGATCAAAACCTTTCATAATTAGGCTCAAGCTTTAAGAGAGCTAGCACTTCTTGCCTAATCTCAAGGAAAAAACTAGAAGAAAGGAAAGGAAAGCCATAACGGAAGATGTTAATACCCTAAACCAATGTCCTTTTTAATTTGTAGTTTTAGAGGGATGAATAGCCCCTTAAAATAACTAGTAAAGGATGTAATCCGAGAGAGGAAGCTTATAGTCGAAGGTTTTTTAAAAAAAATTATAAGCTTTAGGAAAATTTTGAACTTTTGGGCATATTGAGCATAATGTTTGGTAGTGAGACATTAGTTATTTAATCCAAAATACTGAGACAAAATAAGAAGATAGGCACATGTGTACTTTAAGTTGTATTTTCTAATATATGGTTTGCTTTTGTGATAACTTTTTTTATATGGCCTTCTTTTCATATATGTCAATAGTGGAAACAAGGGCTCACTTGATATAACTCTTAATGTAATTTTCTTTTTATAAAAATGAAATTTTGTTCAATTTTTTATAAAAATTGAAACTTTTGGGTTTATAGTGATCATTTTCTTTTAACTTTTTCCTCTGCTTCATTGACAAGATTATGGTGATGTTTGATCCTTTTTTTATTCAAGTTGAATCTTGGTTTTACTGATCCATTAATATATCCTAAATGTTGTTTTGAATTTTCTACTAACCCTTTTGAGGTTTATATCATCTACATAGCTAACCTGGGCATTTGTTTTCCAGAGGATGCCATTTAGCTTTGTAAAGCACCTGGTATGTTTCAAAGATGTATGTTGTCTATTTTTTTAGACATAGTCAACAAATTCATTAAGGTATCTATGGATGATTTCTCTAGTTTTGGTAATTATTTACATAAATTGACTTATGTGCTTAAGTAATGTATTGAATGCAATTTGACATTAAGTTGGGAAAAGAGTCATTTTATGTTAGATCATGGCATTGTTTTGGGACATGTAGTATCATAAAAGGGCATAGAGATGGATAAAGCCAAAATTGATTTAATTACTAGTTTGCCACCTCTAACATTAGTTAAGGGATTAGAAGTTTTTTGGGGCATACTGCATTTTATAGGAGGTTTATAAAAGATTTTTCAAAAATCTCTCATCCTCTGTGTAATTTGCTTAGTAAAGATGTCCCATTTGTGTTTAATGATGAGTGCCTTAAAGCATTCAATATTTTAAAAGAGAAGTTAACTTTTACCCTTATCATTGCATTGGATTGGACTTTACCCTTTGAGATTATATGTGATGCTTCGAACTATGTCATCGGAGTCATTATCAGCCAGAGAATTAACAAACGATTGCGCATGATTTACTATATGAGACTGTCTTTGAATGATAAACAAGTAAATTATATAATAACTAAAAAGGAAATGTTAAATGTGGTTTTTGCACTTGACAAATTCAAATCATATTTGACAGGTTTTCAAGTCATTATGTTTTCAAATCATAATACTTTAAAATATTTGTTGAATAAACCACAAGCTAAACCTAGACTCATTAGGTAGGTTTTATTATTGTAAGAGTTTGAAGTAGAAATTAGGGACAATAAAGGTAGTGAGAATTTAGTAGCTGACCACCTTTCTAGGTTACGCCCTAATGATGATAATTAACAAATTACACCTCAGAATGCTTTTGAATGATTTCCTGATAAAGATTTATTTGTGGTTTCATATGTCTCATGGTATGCCGATATTTCTATCTATCTTGCTTGTGGTATCTTAAAAACTGACATGAAATTTCAGGAAAAGAAAAAATTTCTCTGTTCTTGCAAGTACTAGTTTTAGGACAAGCCTTATTTGTTCAAGATTCACAAAGATGAAATCATTTATAGAAGTGTGCCGGAGGAGCAGCAATTGAAATTGCTGTAATTTTTCCACAGCATATATTGTGAAGGACATTTTGGAGGCAAGAAAACCACCAAGTAGGTTCTTTTTAAGATGCTTTGTAACACACCACTACCATAGAGCATATGCCCAAATATCCAGAGAAAATTCAAGAACATACCCTACGAAAATGGCAAGTTAAAACAAACACAGTCACTTATTATGGCATCATATACAACATAAGTATTCAAAAGATCAACCGTTCCCATTTCATTCATAAACATAATTTACATTGTGGCACTACATTTAATAATCCATATATTTACATCATCAAAAGCATTTGAGTGTTTACTACTATTTTACAGAATGTTCTACATGAAATTAGAAACTACATAAACATATTCTACTAAACTCTCCAACTATCAGCTGACTAGACCATTAAGTCATTCTTGGTTTCAAAATTGACAATACTAGACTTCTATGAGTTTACCTTAGAAGCTAGGTCTCATTCGTACCTAAAAATTAACATTGCAATTTTGATGAGTTTTCAAACTCAGTGAGTGAACCATCATTGATGTGTTCACCCATATCAGAACACAAACATCATAAATAAACCAAATTCATGACATACCTCATCTCAACAATACATCATGAACTTCACACATTTCATATACTCATTTCAGAATAATCTGATCATTTATCTCAATCATTCATATCATCAATATGTACACAAATATTGCAAATCACTATATCATCATAAATTAGTAATTCATTGCAATCTTTTCTATGATACATCTATGTATGTAAATGTAAATGCACTTGTGACTCCACTTTCATTTTTATTTTATTGTGACCGAGCACCTATTTACTGTTCCGTATCCATTATGGATATCGGGCTAATTTCACATTCTTTCCTGTACCCATTGTGGATACCAAGCTCATTAATAACTGAGCCTGTGGCTCTTTGTGCACATTTCTTAGCTTTAAGTTTTTTTCACTGGTCACTCCAGTCACAACTCCTTTATCTAATCATGCATAACAATATGATGAAATGCATCAATTCTCATTATAGGCAATCAATAACTTTCATTCATTACACAAAGTCATTTATTATATTCATCGGATCTAAGTCTAGCATTCAACATTTCATTGATTATACATTTTTCATATTCATATTCAATTAGGAAGCACTCCTAATACATTCCTGAATATCAATCTCCTCAGACCATCAATGTCCGAAATTATCACAATCATAACAGTAACAGTTCAATAACTAAAATTTAAACAGAAACAAATCAATCATAGTAAGAAAACATCTAGGTTAACTCATAGCACGCTCCAGAAAAACTATTGCCTCAATGATCTGGCAATGTTTGGATGCTGAAGTTCAACTAATGCTTCTTTAATCATGCAATACACACACATTGTACACATTACTAAGTTGATCGATCATATGAATATTCAATCATGCATATATAAATTTTGAATATATAAATCATGCTCAATTGACCTTTTCTGAGTATGTAAATATTCATAATTTTTGGCCATTTAAAATCATACTTTGTATACTACCATTTTACAATCAGGTTTGTACTTTTAAATTAGCTTGATTTACTCCAAATTCATCAATCATACTTTACATTTATCCTTAAATATTTCCATGATCCAAAAGCTTCTTATAATATACACAATTGTTATTTTAAATCTGGAATTTTAGTAAGCTAAATCTATATATTCATTAAACTTTTTCCAGCAACATATACTCATACATTCACCAAATTCTCATTCATAAATACCCTATGTTCTTCAATATTGATTCATCCATACCTTATACACATTATTCATGTCCTAATGATCATGTTTGCATTAAAAGGACTCATTTATTCCTTTAACAAATCAAAATTTCCATATTTGAACTCAGAACATTAAAACAGTCCATTCTTTAGATTATGACATCAATTAATGACATAAACTTATCAAGATCTTAAAAAAATTAATCAAGCAACAATCTAGGCTCATTCCTAACGTTAATCAAGTCTAAATATACCAATTTAGAGTGAAATTTCCTAGCTAGTTCAACATGTATACAAGGATGAAATTAAAATTTCAGAATTTATCCTCAACATCATTAATTTGTGTAACTTTTGTACCTTCAATACCTCACAAATTTAACGTGCTTAAGGGTGTCAATATGAAATTAAAATTTTGGAATTTATCCTCAACATCACTAATGTGTGTAACTTTTCTACCTTCAATACCTCACGAATATGACAAGCTTAAGGACATCAAAAACATCTAAAATTTTCCAGATTTCATATCCTTTAAAGTTACTTCATTTTAGGTTAATTAGACTTCCAAATTGGTTACACTAAGGCTTACAAAATTCTGCTCACTTATGTCATTAACATTCATTCTTTTACAACACACCTGCAGCTCAAATTTTCCAAATACACCTATCTTTAGCATGATATCCTCATCAATTATACTTTAATTCCCAACTTAAATCATCCATACAACAGTCCATAAACTACCATTTTGGTATATATAAAAATAAACCATAAATGTATCCATTCATTATCATGCATATATTCCTAGTTCTTTCTCATTTCAAGAACACTCTATTAACATTTTCTTTAGCATAAATTCACCTTCATTTTACTTAAAATCTTAGTCCAATTCATCCATATCATATCCTATAACCCTTAGTTTTTATATATCAAGGAATAAGCATAAAAACATCCAAGTTCATTCAACATATTCCAGAGCACTTCATCATCAACATCATATACATTTCATTCCAATTCAATCATCATTATCATTCTATTAAACCATGTCGTAAAGATCAGATTTCTACTTACTAGTTAAGCTCAAATTCCATATAAATGTATCAAGTTAACTAGTCCTCCATGCAACCAAGATTATTATAAATTGAAGGTGAAACTAAGTTAATTTTCGGCAATAAGATGAAGACAAATATAAGCTGGTTCTTTAGCTATTTTGTGAAGGATAAAAGTTTGGTTTTGGTGTATAAATTTAACTAGGTTTAAACCAAAATGTAGAGAGATGAGATTAATGCAAGTTTTGGTGGAGAGGAAGAATGAAGATGGTGAATGTTTGCTGCATTATCTTAATTCAACTAGGTGCAAGATGTCATACTCTTTCAATGACATATGTCACAAGGCATGTAAGCCATTTGCCCACTTAATATGCTACCATTTGTCTTATAGTTATTTGGTCCATATGTCACTCAATAATTGATATATTTGTCAATTAATTACTAGTCCATTTGTCACTCATTTGTTTAATCCCAAATGTCACTAAATTTATAGGCCTAGTCATCTGATTTTTCATGTTTCAATTTTTCTGACCACTTGGCATTTTCTTAGACCAAATGTACATATTAATACATCACTCTCTCAATTTATAAAAATTAATTCCAAATTACTAATTGGAATCTAATCAAACCAAAATTCAAGGCATAACAATTCACAATTCACATCATGTTCATTTTAAATCTTTCATACCCTGGAATATGTCAATTGAGTGCATATATTATCTTTGCATTGTGTATAAAATCATAATTTACGTGTATATGCTAATGATATGCATGTTAATGAAATGCATTTCGTAAATTCTCAACGCTATTACTCATGTGCAATGGTCTAGGGTTCTAACCCTTAGTATGTTTTAGAAATTGGCTATTACATGCTCACAGCTATTGTATGAGATGTGATAGATGCCAAAGGGTGGGAAATATAAGGAAAAAAATGAATTTCCTCTTACTAACTTTGTTGTGGTAGAGATTTTTGATGTTTGGGGTATTGATTTCATGCGGCCTTTCCCAAAATCTTTCGGCCTTGAATATATACTGCTAGCAGTTGATTATATGCCCAAGTGGGTGGAAGCCATCCCCATTAGGACAAATAAGCAGATGCAAGACACCCAATGCCATTGTAAGTGATGGAGGAAGCCATTTCTTTAATAAATGGTTCAAAAAATTGAAGAAAAAGTTGGGAATCCAACATAAGGTGGCAATCCCTTATCATCCGTGAGCATGTTAAAGAAAAGACAATGAGCATGTTGAGGAAATATTAGGCAGTCTACCTTCATGAGGCACTTTGGGCCTACCAAATCGCTTTTAGAACTCCTATTAGGATGAGCCGATACCATTTAGTGTTCAAAAAGGCATGCCACTTATCGGTGGAATTGGAGTATAAAGCTTATCAGGTGATCAAGACTACAAATGTTTAAATGAGGTAAAAGGAAAAAGAATGTTGCTTCATTCGAGAGCTTGATGAGCTCTAAAATGAAGCCTATAAAAGTTCAAAGATTTACGAAGTTAAAACTAATGCTATACACGACAGAATGATCCTTTGAAGAATCTTCGAACCTGGAATGAAAGTCTTATTGTTCAATTCAAGGATGAGGTTATTCCTTAGGAAATTGAAGTCTCGATGGAGTAGACTACTTTAAATCATCTAAGTCTTTCCATATGGGATGAATTTCTTGAACTTGAAGACAAATGAAACATTCAAGGTTAACGCCTAAAGAGTGAAATCTTACTTGGACGAATTTCAAGGAGCCAAAGTCATAAAAAAAAGTCCTCATTTCTAATGCTTGATGCAACCAAGTGCAAGCTAATATGACATTAAAGAACCACTTAAGGGAGGCAACCTATTGAATTGCAATTCTTTTGATTATTTTGTTAAAGCAATTTTATTTTTATTTTTATTTTTTTAGTTTAATGAAAATCTAATTATTTATATGTTTATTGGATTTTTATGGTTTGATTCTGTGATTCCATAATTCGGTAATAAACTGAGAGGGTGAATCGAATAAAAAATGATTAAATTGGACTAACGAGAGTTGAATTAATAGAACAAGAATTGAATTAGATCAAGAAAATGTGTGAAAAGAGATCTTGTGTAGGTTTCTGATAGTTTATTAGAGAACTTCAAAACTAATTAGGTTTTGGATAGGTTGTGAATTGAGAAATTGCAACTTCCATAATCTGATCAGGGTTTATGATTTAGGGTTAATTATTTTAACTAGAGAGATCAATCCTAGGATAGTCTAGAACCAACAATTGATAATTCATAATCAGTTAAGTTAGCATTAAAGATAGATAAAATTCCCTTTCTCTCAATAGGTAATTTCTTTCAGTTGATTTTTGGGTGTGCTGCAATTACTTAATAATTAGTTTTTCGTTTTTGATTCTTAATTTGATTGATTGAATTAAATTCTCATTTTTAGTTTCGTTGCATCTTGGATTTTTTATTATTTCTGGCCTTAGAATTTAGGATTGGATTAACTCCCTCCTTGTGGGATTGACACCTTTGGTACTATGCTAACGAACCATGCACTTGTGAGTAATCGAGGGTTATTAATTAAAACTTGCACATAACCAAACAATCTGATCAAGTTTTTGGTGCCGTTGTCAGGGAGGCAATTAGTTTAATTCTTTAGTTTAAGGAGTTTTAGTTAGTTTTTATTTCTTGTTCAGTTTTTATTTCCTATTCTTTCTTTCTATTTCTATTTCTATTTCTGAATCCACGCTCTTGTATGAATACGAGAGTCGTGAGAAGTTCGAGTCATGTAGCTAAAACCTTAAAGCTAGGTGTCACTCGATTAGAAAGATCAACTAGGAAAGCTCGGTGTGAAAAAGAAGTAGAAATCGTGAAAGCAATAATGGCAAAGGAATTTTAGCAAGATTTGGATTATAAAGCAAACCAAGGATGCTAATAAAGAACCCTTATGGATTTCATGAAACCAAAGTTCAATGCGACTAACCAAGGAGTAGCTAGGCCACCCATACAAGTAGCGTCTTTCGAAATTAAACCAACCCTCCTAAACATGCTTTAACAAAATGTGCAATTCTATGGACTAACGAATGAAGATCCTAATGCACATATAGTGAATTTTCTTGAAATCTGTGATACTTTTCGGTACCATCAGGTCTCAGAGGATGCAGTAAGAATTAGGCTTTTCTCTTTTACCTTAACAGATAGATCAAAGTCCTGGAACCACTCTCTCAACCCAGCCAATGTCACAATTTGGCATCAACTAGTTTGTGCCCTTTTAGATAAGTATTTTACCCTTACCAAGACTACGAAGATTATCCAGGAGATTACAAATTCCAGCAAAGTGATAGGGAATCAATATATGAAGAATGGGAACAATACAAGGACTTGCAATGAAAATTCCCACACCATAACTTACCTAAGGAGTTCTTGCTGCAAAAATTCTATAATGGAGTTACCCCATATATGAGAGGTATGATTGATGCAGCTTCAGGAGAATTATTGATTAAAAAGACGGTAGATGAAGCAGAAGAGTCGATAGAGGAGATGGTGAGTAATAGCTACTTATGGACAACGAGTGGAGTAAACAACCCACTACTTTTTGAGAACAAAAAGGAATTATAGTTGTTGATCAAATGATGGAGATGTAGGCAAAAGTTGACAACTTAAATCGACAACCCAACAACAAAAAGGCTTCATCCTCAGCTTCGGTAAAAGTTGTGCAACTAAAGTGTGAACTCTGTGGATAGATGGACCATGATACAGTGGACTGCTTCTTGATGAAGGATAATGATCCGAAGCAAGTTAATTATATGGGAGATCAATACGGACGGGGAGGGGGAAACAATCCCTACTCCAACACATACAACCCTAAGTGGAAGAATCACCCTAATTTCTGGTGGACGAACAATGCTAGAGGACAATTCAAACTTCAAGGACAACCAGGTTTTCAACAAGATAACCGAGCTCAATGGAGTCCAGGCTGGATAGGATTTTAGATAAAATTGGAGGTATGGAGGATGCGCATAAGAGGCTTGAAAGCAAGTTTGAGCAAGCCACTAAAACCCACGCATCTTTAATACACAATCTAGAGGCCCAAGTTGGTCAACTAGCAGAGGCAATTTCAATTTAGAATGTTAGAACCCTTCCAAGAAATTCTGAATCTAACTCAAAGGAACGAGTCATGGACATTACTCAGACTATGGAAAAGAAACTCGAACATATGAAAGAAGATGGAGACAATAGATTAGTGTAACACCTCACTACCATAGAGTATATACCTAAACATCCAGAGGACATTTAAGTACTATCCTATAATAATGGCATGTTAGAGCAAACACTATCACTTCTATAACATCATACAAAATAACAAAATACTTAAAAACTCAACTCAAACTCATTTTATTTACAAACATGATTTACAATGTAGTCATTAAAACCAATACTTACATTACCAAAACATTTGAGAGCTTACAACCCTTTATACAAAAGTTTTACATTACATTAGAACTACATAGACACAATCTATAACTCCTTATACGCCAGCTGATCGACCTATGAGCTATTATTTAATCCAAAAGGAAGAGTACTAGTCTATCTTAGAAACTATGTCTCCTCTCTTGTACCTGAAAAGTCACGTTGTAATTTTTCATGACTTTTGCAAACTCAGTGAGTATACCATCATTGATGTGCTCACTCATAACAAATACACAAATATCTCACATCCATCCTATTAGGCCTTGAATTTTTTATTTTTAGTAAACATGATTTGAATGAATTTTGGTATTGTTAGATAAATTATTTTGATTAAGGTTAACTATT
>JAOQMS010000180.1:15521550-15542130 GCA_027563885.1 Erythroxylum longipes | reverse complement strand
ATAAACATAAAGTTTATATAAAAATGAAATATATAGTATACATGATAGTCAATGTAAAATATATATATATATATATATATATATATATATATATAGTGAATAATCAGTGTTTATAAAATTGAAAGAGTACTTATGTTCTCAATCATCATTTGTCAGACAATTGAATACAGTCATTGTGCTCAAGAAGAATTTTCATGTGAAAATCCATATAACATATGTTATGATAAATTGAATAATATTAAACTTGATATATATAAATGAATATAATTTATATAGTTCATCACAACTTAGTTTGATTCATAATAATGAACTCTACAAGGAATATAATCAACTAATTCATAGGATAAAGACCTTAAAGCTCGATGAAAAATTATTGTAATTATTTTGACTAGAAGATCAATTGAATACAAAGTCCTAATCAATCATCACACTTCTCTCGTAAACATTATCACCAATTATTTATATGATTTTGGGTTAAGCTAATCTAAGTTCCAAAGCATGCTTCATAATTCACTTTCTGGTTGTGGTAATGATGAAAGTAAAGCCACCTGGTTCACTTTAGCATCTATAAAGACTAGACAGCCTCCAAAATACAACTCTTACATTAAGATATTAATAGTAATAACATGTTATCTTAGATCTTGTCTAGGCAGGTATCATATTTGGAGTAATTACATTAACATGATAATGACTTATGCTGCAATCAGTTGAAATCTGAGTCACATTTTCATAATCGACATTTTTCAAGAAAAATTAGGAATTACTAGCTACTCACAAAAACCTAGAAATATTAAAATAAATGATTTGGCTAACACACCAATAAACTTATTCTCATAATGAAATTATGGTTATTGTATTTTAATCAAAATTACAATTTCAATTAAATTAATCATATTAAATTATAATTATTTCATTTGTAATTAGAAACCTATTTCTAATTATTATGCAATCAATTAAATTAAATTATGAATTTTAATTTAATTAGAAACTACTCCTCACTAAAAACATTTCTACCCCCTAATCAAGTTGAACTTGCCCTTTCCGTAAGCTTGGGTTTCAAGTTAGTTTGTTAATACTTGAATGATTTTTTTCTTTTTCCCAGATGGTGGCACTGTCAAACCGCATCCCATTGCCACCACTGTGTGTCCATATTTAGGGATTTTGTTTCATAATTTGGAGCTGGTTTGGTTGTGTTTACTATCATATTTTTATGGTTTTCGATCTTATTTAGATGAATTTCTTGTTGCCGCTAAACATAATCTAGGTTCAAAAATGGACATATCTAAATTTCGATTTGTTCTTCATGGCCAAACCAATTCAACAAAGTTTTTATCGTTTCTTTTTTTGTCTTTTTTAATGCTAAAAGTTTTGTTATTTTTGGAATTAAATTGAATATCAGTTTCTACAGTGTTTATTTTTGCATGGATCTAGTTTATTCTATAGTAATAGTCCTAATGGTATCAATACAAAATAAATAACATTTTATCTACAATGGGAACTTAGCACAGAGAATAAACAATAAATTTGGTAAAATATTATCTATAATACTCACTTTTTGAATTTTATAGAATATAATTCTAAGTTAAAAAATACAAACACATCCAGAAACACATACATGCACGTAAGAACATTCAAATTTTAAAAATTATCAAATTAATAGAATATAATTTCAATTTTACTAAGATAATTATATTAAACTAGTTAAAGAATATTCTTTTCTTGCATAAAATCTTTAATTTGTGTTATTTAAATGATAATCATAATCATTAGTATCTTAATTGATTATTATATATTCTTTATAGATAATGTCAAATTTATTAAGTATTTTTCACAATTGAGATGCTCCAAACTCATCATGTCCTTTTATTATAGAAAAGAGAGGTCTTATTTATGTTAGATTATTAATCCTCTATAAATTAATTTATTGTTATAATTTGTTTGGTCTAATATATGTTTACCAACACAACACAATCAAAATAGTAAAATTTGTGTGGCTAAAATATATGATAAAGGGGCTACTCATTTTATTTGGATTAGTAGAAATAAGAGGTAAGTGAGGACGATGAGCCAATATCTTGATTCTAATGACTTGGGCAAGTGATGGAGATTATGCGTGGTTTGTCCCATACTTAAACATAAAGAAAATAAATTTTCAGTGTACAATTGTTGTCATTAGTTGTCACGTGTTTTACTAATTGTCAAGATTACGATATTAGTTATTAGTTTAAGATAAAAGTTGTCAAACTTTGTCGAAGTAAAAAACATATGTTGTATAATAGTTATAGAAGATTGTATAAACTAACTTATTGCAAGTATAAAAAGGGCTACTATGCTCTAAAAGGTATTATAACAGGAGGGAAAATGTGAGGTGAAAAATAAAGAAACCAAACTCCAACGAGTTTGAATTAGATTGATGAATAGTATTTTGTAAGGCTATAACTAAAGCCTATATTGTATTAAAGGAGTGTTTTCAATAGATTTTGTGAGTCCTTTATTCAATCAAAACAAATTTTATCTTAAGTTGCACCACTATCTGCTATTAGAGCCAGTTGAATTGAAATGACCTCTGGTTCAAATACAACATCTTTAAAAAATCAGGTAGTCCCCTCCCAATAATTGAATACGTTGCAGAAACAAAAAATCCAATAAGTTCAAACGGTAGAGTTCGGTAAAAGTAACTTTGCTATTTGGAAACACTTGATGGAGCTCATGTTGTGGAACGATATTAGTGATATCATAACACAAGATATCGATGACGTAGTGGAAGAATCCTCATAACATGGTTTAGCTTTAAATGAAAAAGCCCTATTTTTAATTTGTCAATCATGGAATTTTTAGTTTTGGAGAAATATTTCATGCTAAAACAACAATAGAGGCTTGGAATATTCTTATTACAACTTATGAATGTGTAGATCTTGTTAAACAAACAATACTACAAGGATTAAAGAGACAATTCTAGCTTATAGAGCAAGGCAAAGTTGAGAGAATCTACGATTATTTCTCATAGATGGAAAAGATCATGAACAAGATGAAAAGCAACAGAGATCAGATTACGGAACAAGAGTTTATTGAGAAAATTTTTCAAATGTAGGCAACAAAATTTGATTCTATGGTAACTTCTATTAAAAAACATAGAGATCTTAATAAGATGACACTGAATGATCTTTAGGCCTCTTTGGAATCATGTGAGATTTGGATGAGTGAAAGATTTTGTTACTTGATTGAACTGGTTTATTGGGCATTAAAAGTTTGATCAAAGTTGGAAGCTCCAAGGTATAAAAACAATAAAAAGAAGAGCCAAAATTTTAAATGAGAAGGATAAAAGAATTTTAAAACAAGCCAAGGAGATAAAAAATGTGACTTGAGAAAAGGAAAATCTAATGTTCAATATTTCAAGTATAAAAATTTTATTCATTATCACTATGAATGCAAGTTGTATATCCAGTGATATAACTATAAAAAAAAGCATGGCCATTATAGAAAAGGCTTATGTTCTAAAGCTTCAAATGGAAGAGATAATGATGTTTAGGTATCAAAGGAAGAAAATGAAGTAGAGACTTTGTTGATAACCAGTCATGTTGTTGTAAATGGAAAAGTTAGCAAGTGGTTATTGGATACAAGTCACGCTAATCATCTAAGGGGAAAAAATGAATTATTTTTCAACTTAGATGAGAAGTTTCGAATGAAAATAAAGCTCATAGATAATTCCTCAATTGAAATATTAGGAAAAGGAAAGATTGGCATTCATTTAAAAGATGGATCATTGAATTATATTTCAAACATGTCTTATGCTTCGAACAATAGTAAAGCTTATAGATAATTTCTCAATTACATTATTAGGAAAATGAAAGATTGGTATTCATTTAAAGGATTGATTGTTGAATTATATTTCTAATATGTTTTGTGCTCCAAACATTTACCATAATCTTCCAAGTTTGGAATAACTAGTAGAGAAAGGTGATGACTTGTAGTTTAACAAGTAATAGTGCATTATCATTGATAAGAAGAAGGGTTGGATAGCAAAAATGAATATTTCAAGAAATCATCCTTTTTCAATCATTATTAATTATGATTTTGGGTTATGCTATAATACAATGATTATGGATGATAATTGGCTTTGGCATATGTATCATTGACATTTCAATTTTAAAAGTATCAAGCTCATAGTAGATAAAAAGTAGGTGTCAAGTTTTCCAAAAAGGTGTTTAAAAAGTGGTACAAAATCACTGACTATTGCACACTCAAATTTATGTTATATGGAAGCTTCTTCTTTGGGAGGTAATAGATACTTTATTACTTTCATTGATGATTTCATTAGGAAGACTTAGGTTTATTTCTTAAAGTAGAAATATGAAGCAGTGATATAATGAAGAATTTTATAGCGTATGTTCAAAAACAAAGTGAGTATATTGGTGAAAATTTTGAGAAAAGATAGTGGGATTGAGCATATTATGTGCAATTATTTTACAAGAAAGAATGGGATCAAGCATTATCTAACTTCATGATATACACCTGAACATAACAAAATCATAGATAGAAGGAACAAAACTATTATAGATATCGTTAAGAGCAAGTTGTTTTACAAGAACTTACTAAAGACTTCGTGGACAGAGGTAGTAACCTGTGATGTTCATATTTTGAATAAGAGTATAATTAAAAGTGTTTTTCATAAAACTTAAAGATGTTTGGAGTGGAAAAAGCTAGATCTAAGCCACTTGAAAGTATTCGAGGTGTTGCTTATGCTCATGCACCTGATGAGCTAAGAAAGAAGATGGAAAAGCCAAAAAAGAAAGCATCTTTATAGGATATAGTTAAGCAATAAAGGCTACAATTTATATAATCTAATCATTGAAAATTTAATTATCACTAAAAAAATAATTATCAGTAGAAATGTTACATTTCAAGAAGATGGAATTTGAGATTAGTTAGAAAAATAGTAAACTTTATCACCAATGCCTATATATAGTAATCAAATTCCTCCTCCAGTAGATTCTAAGAAGTACAAAAATATCCTCAATGAAAATGCCAAATAACAGTTCATTTTAAGGATGTTAACTTGGAAAGGATATAGATCCAATTGATATTGATGAAGAGGAAGTTATTTATTATGCTTTCTTTACAGATTGAGATCTAGAAACATTTGAAGAAGCAACATATATAAAACAACAGATAGATTTTAGCGATGGAGGAAAAAATTCATGCCATTGATAAGAACAAAACCTTCGACTTAACAAATCTTATAGTAGGAAAGAAGTCGATTGGGGTCAAATGGATATACAAAACAAAGTACAAACCTAATGGGGATGTTGAAAGGTATAAAGAAAGGTTGGTTGTAAAAGGAGTTAAGCAAAAACATATGATTGATTACTTTGAAGTATTTGCTCTAGTTACTAAGTTAGATATTATACAAAAGATTATTTATATAGCCTCTTAAAGAGATTTGAAAATTTTCAAATAGATGTCAAGTCAAGTTTCTTAAATGGAGTTCTTAAAAAGGAAGTTTACATTGAATAACCATTGGGTTATGTGAAATGAGGGAATGAAGATAAAGTTCACAGATTAAAGAAGGTACTATAAGGATTGATGCTATCATCAAGAGCATGGTATGCTTGTGTTGAATCATATATTTTAGCTAACGTATTCCACAGATATTCTTACAGGTATGCATTATGGTAATATCATGATTGTTAGCTTATATGTGGATAAACTTATCTTCACTGGGAATAATCTTGAAGTTACTAGCAGAGTTCAAAGTGGCTATGATATCTCAATTCAAGATGATAAATATAGGTTTGATATCTTACTTCTTTGGAATTGAAGTAAAACAAGCAAATCAAGGGATATTTATTTATTAAAAGAAATATTCTTAAGATATTTTAAAGAAGTTCAAGATGAAAGCCTACAAACTAATCTTGACTTCAATTGAAGAAAGATTGAAGCTTTACAAATATAGAAGTGGAGAGTTAGTAGATTTAACTTTAGAAGACTTATTGGAAGTTTAAGGTGTTTAACATCAAGAAGATTGAATATTGTTTATGGAGTTTGACTTGTGAGTAGATTTATAGAAGTACTAAGACAAGCTCATTGGCAAGTTGTAAAAATAATTCTTAGATACATCAAAGGTACATTGGATGATGGAATCTTCTACTTAAATTGTTGGATATACCAATAATGATTAGGCTAGTGACATAAAAACTTGGAAAAGTACCATTAGTTATGTTTTTAATCGTGGTTTAAGAGCATTTTCTTAGTCATCCAAGAAACATGTTGTGGCCCTTTCAATGACATAACTATAATATTTTGTAGTAATAGGTTGGGCAACTCAAACAGCTTGGTTACAGAGAATGCTTGGTAAATTATAATATCAGTAAGATGGTCCAATGAAATTTTTCTAAGAAAATAAGTCAACAATTGCCTTAACTATAAGAGTTCAGTTTTTCATGGTATAAGCAAGCATGCCAATATTAAGTACCATTATTTGTGATTTAGTAAGGAAATGAGATTATAGTTGAATTTTGTTTCTCGTAGGATCAACTTGCAAATATGTTCAAAAAGCCATTAAAAGTAGAATTGTTCACAAACACAAAAGGAAGCTTGGAATAATCAAACCAAGAAAAGGGTGGTTGATGGAGATTAAGTTTGGTTTGTCCAATACTTAATCACGAAGAAAATAACTTGATAATGTACAACTGTTGTTATTAGCTATCACGTTTTTTGTTAGTTGTCAAGATGATATTAGTTGTCAAATTAACATAAAAGTTGTCAAAGTCTAAAAATAAAAACATGTGTGGTAAAATAGTTGTCAAAGTCAATATAAATCGACTTAGTGCAAGTATAATAAGAGTTATTGTGCTAAAACAATTATTGTAATAGGAAGGAAAAAAAGATGGTGTAAAATGGAGTTAACAAACTCCAATAGTTTGAATTAGAGTGATGAAAGGTATTTTGTAAGACTATAACAAAAGCCTATACTATATTAAAAGAGTATTTTCAATAAATTTTTAAAATTCTATATTCAATCAATACAATTTTTATCTTGATGTACATCATAAACTGGTGAGTAAAGTACTAGTGGCTACAAGTTTTTGAATAATTTGAATGTCTACAGTAAGTATAGAGAACTATTCCTTACAGAGATTGATTGAAAACTGGGGCAACTTGTCAGCAATTATTCATGGTCTTGGACAGCTCTAACAAAGCCTAGAAAATCGAACCTTCCCGGAAAGCTGTTGCAAGTTTGCGTATGACCTATGAGAACTTGATAGACAAGCATGTACAGTCTACAGAGAGAAATCCTCAGGTGGATAAAATGATCATTGTTCCATGATAGAGAAAGACACTTTCATCGTTAAACACGAAAGCCCAAAAGACAGAAAGTGGTAATTCATGTGATTGAAAATGCCATTTGTCTCTTTGCTTTTCTTCTAGAGCCTTGAAGCATATATTGCAACTGTTGCTGATAGGCATGTGACTAGTTAGTTCCTTTCTTGCCATTGATCTAATCGCCGACTCATTATCAAGTGGCTAGCACCCGAAAACAACACAATAATAATATGCTTAACGATGGAGGATTGAAGCATAGTTTAGCAAACTGCATAATTACTGGAATCAGACAAAAAGAGGCCTTGAGTCATTAACTCTATGTCTAATTGTCCGAGCTATGAATTCTGCAGTAAAAAAAAAAAAAAACTTTATTTGTTTCTTTCCAGCTAAAAGTTCACGCATCATGTTCTCTTCCTGCATTTCCCATCTTGTTAAACCAATACAAGTCTCTTGAAGTTTACGTCTCAATAGTAGCATAAAAAGCTGATGAAGACTCTATTCAAAATCAGATCATTCCCAGCTCCCAAATTTGTATCATTGTCCAAATGATGAAAAGAAGGCAAGTTATACAGATATATAACCTAATGCAACTACCCCTTTGAACAGTTAGCTTGTAATTGACATACACTTTTCCCATGTTTTCTTTATCATAGTCCAGTTCTTATCATAATTAATAAATAGGATAATACATATATCACTCAATTATTTGACGTCAGTGCTAAACTCTTAAGTGCTATTAAAGTCAATTATGTCCATTTTTAGAGCCCAACTAATGTGACTGATGATTAGGTCTTCCATCAGTCTTTACTAATAAAGAATATTAATCATTTTCAAGGCATAAGTTAGGAAGGCTCACCCAATTTTTGAGAATGACCAATGTAGCCCATAAAGGAGACCTAAAAGAGAGTGACTTTCACAAAAAAAGTGAGAATGTCTATTGAGCACAGCGAAAAGGGTTTTGCTCCTTGCAATTGATGATTATAAAGAGCGAATCAATGCTCACATCTTAAAATATAGCACGTTTAGTACAATTTATATCCTCCTAACAGAGATTGTACACAATAAAAGGACAATGACAGGGCTCGGCTCTTCCTGCGGAGCATGCAAATTCCTCAGAAGAAAGTGCACGAGTGAATGCGTATTTGCTCCTTACTTCTGCTACGATCAGGGTGCTGCCCACTTCGCAGCAGTGCACAAGGTGTTTGGTGCGAGCAACGTTTCAAAGTTACTCTCTCACTTACCACAGAATAACCGCAGTCACGCTGCTAGTACCATTTCCTATGAAGCGTTGGCTCGGATGCGTGACCCTATATATGGTTGCGTTGCTCATATATTTGCACTCCAACAACAGGTCAATTATTAACTGAAACCTTGAAACCTTTTCAATCAAGGCAGACCGTGACAACAAGTCCGTCACATAATTTTGCCTTTCATGTCTCAGGTTGTCTGTTTGCAAGAGGAGATACAGTTTCTAGGAAGCCAAATGGCTAATGTAACTGTTAGCATTGCTGCCTGTGCATCTTCAGGAAGAAACTCAAACCCAAATTCTGACATGCAGTTCTCTTTGAATGAAGATGATACAAATGCACAATATAATCAGAATCGACCAACTGGATTCCTAAATCAGTCAGGACCCACAAATGGTAATTACCAAACTTTTGACAAGCAAATTAACATTGATTTTCCTCCTTCATGTGGATGGGAAGACTTTGATCTGCTTTATGACTCTTATCCAACCCCTTTGGAGAGACTTCTTGAAGGAGTTGACAGAGACATCATCGCATGTTCTTCGATGTTGCCCACTGGATCCGAAACTTACCATTGTCAAGACCAGTGACCTATGTGTCTAACTAGACACCGTTTTTGCTACAGGAGATATCTTCTAGCTCTACATGGGACGCCTTCTGTGTTATTCATCTTAATAATGACATGGTGATAAGCATAATTTTCTGCTGGAATGTGTAGGCTAGGCTTTTGTAATTTAATTTTCATATATATATATGTGTGTGCGCGCGCGTGTGTGTGTGTTTGTCTTGTCTGCTTTGGCAGTCTTACTGTCTTAGACTTGTAAGCGATCTTCAAAAAGCCCTATAGATAGATGTACAATTTGAAACTAGATCTCATCATGAATTCCATTCAAGGCTACCTCCTAATCCGGGAAGGCTCAGCACATTTGGAAAGTTAAAGTCAATTAGGCATAGAAAGAAGTTAACAATCGGAAATCACGTACACAAAACTTATACATCTGGGAAATCGAAAGAAGAATCTTTCTTAAATGAGAGCCCAACAATATAATTGGATAGTCAAGCAGAAATATTTACTGGATTCCTGAAATTTGCGAGTGTAGAGTGTAGCTAATAAAATTTAGCCTTGGTGGTCAATCCAAAATTTTATCATTGTAGACAACACAAGCTAGTCATATCCTTTACTGCAAAGCAGAGCAACTTGCAAGTTCAGATAAACGGGTGACGGTATCCTTGCTTACACCCAATTCCAATTTCCAACCCTACGAATAGAACTAAGATGATACGAAATTATGTTTAATGAAACAGACTAAAAATATGCAGTCTGCAAGATGAAGTCCAAACGGGACAAGTTCAGCAGTTCCTTTTTAAGAAGCCTAATAATACTCGAATATTGGGATCACTTCATATAGGGTATCTTCCACGTCCACACTTCCAATCAATTGTCAGGCCCAAATATGCACGATTGTTCTATTCCCAACAACATTATGAGTATAATTCGCAAAAAAAAAAACAACATTATGAGTACAGTTACATACTCAAAATGTTAGTACCGTATCGTCGTTAGAAAAATATCAAAAAATTTTAGAGACTCAATTATAATTTTTAAAAATTAGGGACTAAATTAAAAAATTAGACTCTAAACTAAAACCAAACAATCTATTCTCTGAATCTCTCCTCCGTTCACTCTTCACTGTCTTCAACAACCCACTAAGCACTAACCATCTTCTCGCCTGCCTGCCCCTGCTCTCCTAGTATCCCACGCGCACCCACCGCTTGCTATCGCTAGGACTGCTCGATATCGCTGCTCTCCACCGTTGCTGCTCATTCGCCGTTGCTCTCTACACACCATCCGTGTATCCAATGACTTCAGTCAGCCATTCTCCGGTGCAGAATTAATCCAGAGTTATCTGTATCTGGTTGAATCGCACTGACTCACGACTCGATCTGCATTACTCGTTAACTTGGTTGCACTTTTTTCATATTTTTGTATGTTTTAGGTTGTTTGTTTTTGCTTTGAATTTTAATTACATTGCGTTTCGGTTGTGTCATGTGTGTATTGTGAATTGTTTATAAAATATGCATCTGATAATTTGGGCTTGGAAATTAGAATTAGTTGTGTAAGTTGTGTAAAGTTCAATAACATTTAGACATTGTGAATTCATGAAAAAATTGAGATCAAAATAATATTGTGTATGAATTATGGAAGGACATTTAGGCGTCGTGAATTGTATAAAATTAAAAAGCTATCATATTATTTGTTATTTTAATAATCATAAAAATAAGATCAAAAACAATTTATTAAATTGTTAATTTTTTAATTATTTTATGAAACATACAATTTACTAATTATTGTTTGTATATAAAAAGTATTTAAAATATGATTAATCATTTAAATAAGATTTAATATATAATTAAATAATTTAATATATGTAACTAAGTTAAAAAAATTAAATGTTTTTATTTTTATATTATTCACTGGTGTCATTAGGAACTAATAGTACAAATATTAATCATATCTTTTGGATAGCAAATACACATTCAACATCTTATCTTATGGATAGTTAAATACATGGTAAAAATGGTATACGAATTTACGGGAGAATACTCATTGTTTAACATAATATGAAATTGTAAGTGTTTAAATTATTTTTATGATGTGTGTTATCATAAAGAAAAGTTATTTTTGCAATGTTTGTCATTATAAAGAAAGATGTAAGATAAAGTCTATATAGAATTTGGATATGCTTATAATTGAATATTGAGTCTTAATAGTTATGTGATGATATTATATACAAAAATTGTATTCTTGAATATGAATTTATTAATTTAATTTTGACACATATCTTCATTTATTTTTTTAGATAAATGGAGGAGAGTTTAAGTACTCTTGGTAATTTAACCTTGATGATGAAGTTTAGGCTCATGCTAGATTGGTTCCTAGAATGAAGAAACATACCATTTGTGTGTATAGCAATAAGTATTTGAAAGGTGTGGGAATCACTAGATTAAATAAGCATTTAGCTAGATCAAAGGTGAAGTAGAATCTTATAAAAAGGAGAGTCATAATATGAAATGAAAGTTAAAGACTTTACTTGAAGAATATCTAAATGAAAAAGATAGAAGACAAAGGCTAAAGTATGAAATTAGTTGTAAAAGTTCTTTTTTCGATGGTCAGGATAATAGTGAGAATGTGGAAGATGTTCGTATTCCCATCCAACAAGAAGCGAATATTGCACCTAATGTGAGGAAAAAAACAAGACATGTGTCTTTTTTTTTCCAACAACGAACGATTCCTAAAGCTTAACCTTACAATCTAAAGAAACTGCTCAGAATGTAGATATGACAATGACTAGATGGCAGTATAATGTAGATGTATCGCTCAATGCTGCCTCTTATTATTGCTAGACTACAGTGGATGTTGTTGCCTCTTACGGTCTAGGATATAAGGTTCATTCAATTGATAACTATAAGGCAAACTTCTAAACAACTATGTTTATGAGATAAAAGAGTTAGTTGAATAAAAGAAGGATGACTTGAGCAATTTATGAATTTCAATCATGTGTGATGGTTAGAAAAATAGAATATATTAACCTATTATCAATTTTTTAGTTTATTTAGTTAAGGAACAATATTTTGAAGTCTATTAATTCATTTGACTGTGTTAGAAATGTTGATACTCTATTTTAGATATTTGATAAAGTTGTGAAAGAATTTAGGCCAGAAAACATTATTCAACTTATTACTGACAATGATTTTACTTACAAAATAACTAGGAAAAGATTGCAAAATAGGTATAATTCTTTATATTGGACTCCTTGTATTGTATATTGCATTGACCAGATGTTAGAAAATATAGAAGATACTAGATATTTTCCTATCATTGATAAGACTGTGCAAAAAGAAAAGAAAGTGACCAAGTTTATCTATAACCATGCATGAGTCAGACATTTAATGAGGAGGATTTCACCAATGATAGGAATTTGTATTGTCCTGCTATAACAAGGTTTGTGACTAATTTCTTAATCACTTCAGTGTTTTATTCTTATAAAGAAGGAGTTGAGGCAAATATTTACAAGTGATAAGTGAGTTGTATCAAGTATGTAATGTCTAATACTAGAGTTGAGGTTTCTAGAATTATACTTGAAGATTATAAATTTTGGTCCCAATGTCAATTAATAATTCAAGTTTATAAGCCTTTGGTAACAGTACTTTGTCTAGCTAAAAGTGATGAGAAGGCAACAATGGGTTATTGTTATGATGTTGTAGAGAAGGGAAAGGAAGCAACGAAGGCCAATCTTTAAAATAGGTCTTCTTTATACATGCCTTATCTTGCAGTCATTAATCACAAATGAGAAAGATAACTTTACTTTATGTTATTTGCAGCTGAGGCATTTTTGAGCTCTAGAATGCGATTAAATATTACAATTTACAACAATTGTTGCTCATAAGAAGATGCAATTTACAAAAATTACTCACAAACAAAGGTTTATAAGGATGCTTTTGGTGATTTTGGGATGACCATTGTTATTTGTTAAAAAGACAAGCTTAATTGAAGTATGTGTATATATATATATATATATATATTACCTTTGTTACATGTTGTAAATTGATCATTATTTTATTTTATTTATAATATTACTTTTTTTTTACAATTGTTTGGTGGGACCAATTATATAATGATATTTTGGAATTGCAAAGATTGTTATTTCAAATTCTAATTCAATATGTGAGTGTAATAGGGTGTGAAAAGAATTGGAGCACATTTGAATTCATCAATTCCAAGAAAAGGAATAGATTGGAACAAAAAAGATTTAACAATTTGGTCTTTACTCGATACAACTTAAAGCTACGAAAAAGGTATGTTATTATCATTGTTAAGTTCAATATAATTTCTTATAATTTCTAATTATTTTATTTTATTTGTTTTATAGATCTAATTTACATTGAACATATCAATCTTTTATCGGATTAGGTTTTTGAGAAAGCAGTTCTGATAGATGAGAGTGACTTAGAAGATAATCCTAAATGTGAAACTATTGACATGTCATTTGGTACAGTGAATTTGAACGATATTGATGATAAGAGTCCTCTCAATGATGAGGATTTTATACCAAATAAGAATTTAAGTTAATGTGATTTGAGCGAATATTCAATTGAATGAGATTCCAAGTTTCATTTCTCCTCTTCTTTTAATCTCACTTATATTTAATGTATATGTTAAATTATATATATGCGATATAAATATAATTGTAAATGTTTATGTTTTAGGTTTCACTTGTAGTTGGTTGTTTCCTTAGTACAAACTCTTGTTCATAATTGTAATACTTAGCGAGTTATGAATATTTATTATTCTTTTGATTTGAGGTTTTGATGTAATATTATATATTATATGATAAAATTATAACATTTTAATTACTTTGTATTATCGTTAATTTCATATTTGTATGATATTTTTATATTAATTTTGGTTATTATTTATATGTCAAATATGTGAAAAGTAACATTAATAGAAATTAATAGATTATTGTTGTTTCAATTTTCAAATATTATAATTTTTGGAGATATGATTGGTGTAAAATTATATATTACATAGTAAAATATATTGAAGGAGTATTTTATTATTTTATAAATTTAAAAAATTATCCAAAATGATATCTGGTATTGGCTAGTGCCGATACAGTATTTTACCAAAACTAAATCTGATACTAGCTTCAGTATGGTATTTATAACATTAATTCTCAATTTTAAGAATAATCAAAAAGAAATTTTATCATAGGCATGGACCTAAATAGTTAACTAAATATCAATGAAATTTTCTTTGATCTTATAGGATTGGATAAGGATGTGCCTTACAATTCACAATCTTTTTAGTTACTCTTCAATAAATACACCATGAGGTAATATGATGCGTACTTCATTTACTTATTACTTTTGAATTTATACTCATTCTTTTTATTGAATTGAGTTATATAGGGTGTCTAAACTGACATCAAGTCTGTTAAGTACTTAAATTCTTAATGGCAACATTTGGTGCAGTTAAATTTTTTATTTTCATTTGAGTAACACTATATTTGGATGGAACTTGTTGCATTAAGAAAGCAATGGATCTTCAAGGAAGTACCTTACCATTGACATTAGAACCACCATCCCTCCAACCCTTTTTTATTATTGGAAAGGTAAAAAGCTCACACTTTCTAGCATCAGCTATCTTCAAAAGGAATCCCTCAACTCCCTTGTAATCACATGCATTCATATTATATGAACTAAATCGAATAATGGATATGTAAGGTGTTAATTTAATTGCAAACAGTCCTCTCATTTTAGAAAGTATTAGTTAAATTGCTCTATCTTAAATTTAGGATGTTGAACCTAAATACTTAAAACGAGATGTAAGACCTATTGTCAGGGCTGATCTTGAGCAGTGGCAAGATGGTCCCTGACCTAGGGCACACACTCATTAAGGGCTTATTAATTACAAGTTATTTTACAACATATGAGTTTTCTATATGAGCAAAATAGGTTTAGAAAGAGTTATTCGTTTTTAACAATTTAAAGGAGTTTATTTAGGGAGCAAACATCAATCTCAATTTGGTAAAAAAATAGCTTGGTCTGCCATCATACATATGAAAACTTCTTTTTAGGAGGTAAAATAACTGTGAAAGCATTCATTTAAAAATAAATTTGCTCCTGCTAAATGCTAAGATTCATATTTTTCTAATTGAAATTCAGTAAGAGAAGGCCTTCAATTCAAGAATTTCACCTTGGCCTTGCCTCCATCGACATCATTCCTATCTAGGTAAGAAATGCACCTCATTTATTCTCTCAAGTCTTTTTTTTTCTTTGAATTTTAGATTTTCTCAATAGCTCTTTTGATCTAAAGATTAGGTAAAAAATTAAAATTTGACTGTGTTTATAACAGCCTCTTCAATATGGGTCTAATTTTTTATTTTTAATTGAAAATCATATTAAAATTTATCTTTCTTTCATTTCCTATTACAATTGTAGTTTATCCAAATAAATTGAAATATGTCAATTTGAATATATATGATATTTGTCAATTGCAATCTTAAGTAAAATTTCAATTTGAATGGAAGTTTACTTGTGCAATTTTTCTCTCTTTTATTTCGCATACATCATAGTTGATAATTTGTATCCCTTATTTCGTTTTTCAAATTCAATATTTATTAGATCATAATTAGCATTTTCTAATTTGTGGGCTTGACTGATTTTATATGTACAAATTTAATTTTTTAATTTTTTTATGAAGCCTAGTTTCAATATTTTTATAATGTGGATATTGTTGTTAATCTCTATTCTCTTTGTTGAAAAGTGAATCACTGTCAGTTTTCAATATTTTATAATTACTTCAAAAATCGAAAATGAATTATAAGTATGACAACTTTTATCAGAAAAGTTTACTCTTTTTTTTCATTTTTAATAAAGGATATTAAAATTAAAAATGAATTATGAGTATGACAACTTTTATCAAAAAAGTTTACTCTTTTTTTTTGTCATTTTTAATAAAGGATATTAAATTTAATTTATTGTAAATATGTAATACCATTAATATATATTTGTGATAAAAGGTCGAGTTATTATTTTTTTGTTGTGCCAATCTGCTTATTCTAGTTCCACACATGTGCTTTTGTTCTTTTTCTAGTTTAATTATGTTATAATTATTTTATATAATGTTGCCTAAAAAGTATTTGTTTAAAAGTGAAAAAAGAAAAAAAAGAAAATGACTAGAAAGGGTAATATCCTAAAAAGTAATTATCAATAAATTTGTTAAAAGATGGCTCTTCTAGTGAGAATTATGAGAAATTATGTTTAGATATTTTTGAATAACCTAATGAAAATTTAAATGATGAAATTCATATTCACGAGAATGTTAGTAATTTGAGTAAGTATAAACACGTGTCAAATACATCCAATTTAGAGAATTTAAGTGTATAAGAGTAATCAATGCCTCCATTGAATATTTATAATTTTAGAAATTAGAATAATAGTAACAATAACATAAGGAATATTTGAATTGAAAAAAGGCCTATAAGAGAATTGAATCTCATATTTTTTATACAATACATATTTGCACATTGTCAATTCAATGCGCCCTTCTTTTTAATTTTCTCGGGCCTATAAAATGTTAGAAATGGCCCTGCCCATTGGATCATGATCTTAATTATAGGGATTGATGGACCTATACTATGACACAGTCGATGGGATCAAATGTATTGCCTTTTCTTTAACTTTAACTAAGGTTGGTAGGTCATAGTTTCAAAGCCTTCCCCTTGTGTCTATGTTTTCTTTCAATAACTCACCAAAAAATTCATGTCACTTTTTGCTAACATCGTATACAGAAGAAAGTCTTACAACACTTCAATCTAGAATCCACTTAAATATCCCTAACTTGGATGTAAAAGTAATAGCTGAAAACAACAACCTTTAGAATTGGAAATCCCCAACTTAGATGTAAGCGTAACAACAACCATCATTAAAAATGGGTTAAGGACGAGCCAACCTTTATGGAACTTGTTTAAAAAAGAGACCCTAAAATTTTAGAAGTCTAAAATAAGGTTCAAAAGTATTTAGACTTGTAGGATGCCTATGAAAATTTGAAGCATCTTGTTAGTCCCACGAGGTAAGTCTAATGATGGAAGAAAATGGAAAGGGTCATTATACACGAGAAAGAAAATAAGGAACCCCAAAAAGAGCAAGTAAGGCTTGAGAGAAAGTTTAGGGACAAGGAATCACTTTTGAGGTTCAATACATCCCATAATAAAGTGATAGATTTTATGTTGTATAACGATCTAATAGGGAGACCTAGAAAGACTAATACAAATCTCTCAGCAAAAAGTAATACTAAGTACTAGAGAGGTCATTAAGAGGTTAGCCATAGAATGGAAGCTTGTAAAACCTATATAAGACAAATAATAACTTGGTTCAAGAATGTATAATTGTCCTATTTAGTAGGAGTATATAAAGACATATTGCTTACAGAGAACAATAATTCATATTTTTAATTATTGAAAATATAATTGTGCAAGAACAACTATTGTTAGATATGAAAATATAACAATTCAATTCATGAATTAGATCTATAGAGATAGATATGGAAGTTGTTTACCTATTCTAGTCCAAGTATATAGATAGTGTACTAAAGTTATTTATTATTGATACTTAAAAAGTATTAAAGATATCCATTATTCTATGTATGAGTTGATATTTGAGTTTAATTTTTTATAGATATTAACTTTAGAAGTAAATCCTTATTAAGGTATATTTTACTTGGAATAATATTATTTAGATATTAGAAATGTTCCAATGTAGAAATGGTTTCTAACTAAGCCATTTTTCATTTAATGGAAATGATTATTTGGATTAATAAGTTCTTTCATGGACTTGATGTAGTTCCTTGTATTGTTCAAGATAGTAATATATTATATAACATTATAGCCTTTAGGTATGCAAAAGGAGCTAAGGTCTCATCAAAGATCCAAATATGTGTTTAGGTAGTTTCTTTTAATTATGATGATAATTAAGATGAAAATTATAAGATTTAAGGAAGTGTATTGTCCAAGGATGGGATTGGCACTTCAACATCATTTTGGCATATATTGGACCTACTGGGACCTTTAAATGTAGTCAAAGAACTTCAACAACTGTGTGATGAAATCCTTAAAAATTCTTTCATGTATAAAGTATTATCAATTTACAACTCCTTGATCACCAACTCCACACATTCTATTGTGTTGCTCATTCAACTTTCCCCCAACTAGGAGGATCATGTTAGATAGAAGAAAAACTACTTAGGCAAATTCATAAACAAATCATGTAAAAGAATGTTAATACAAAACTCTAAGGTCACTGTTATAACTTGGTATGGTTCAACTAGGCATATCTCATAGCATCCTTCATATTATAACTTATAACAAAGAAAAGGCTAAGCATACTAGATATAACAAAAAAAATCCTCAATTTAGCTAAGTTATGTGTCCTTTGCAATTAGGCTTCTAAAAATATAGAGCACCTTTTCTGTAAATATAAGTTGTCGTACCGTATTTGTAACATAATCAAAATTCAATGCAATAGATTTATTTCAACTCTCAATTGGCAGTTACTTATCGAATGGAGTTGTAAGTAAAAGGGATAAATACAAGGAGATTGGATAATATTCAAGGTGGCTTTGAGCAACACAATCTATAGACTTTGGAAAGAAAGGAGCCCCAAAATTTTACAAAGAGTCTTATAACTAGAAGAGAAGGTTCTTACTAGTATCATGCAGAATATAAGGTACTAACTAATAGCTTACAACAACAATTAAGGTGTAGCCGTACTATGGTTTACAAGTAGAGACTCCTCAAAGTGATCAGGTTATAAGAACAAATATCTAACCATTAGCAATAATATTTTAATTATATTAGTGTTGTATCATATGTCATGATGCAAAAGCCTGTTCATATGCATTGTATATTCTAAATTACATGGTTTATTAAAACATTAGTTCTCCTCTTAGGTATCAAGCATTTAGAGTTAGCTAAATGATGTAGTGACTAATTCTATTTTGTACAAAACTCCATTTGGTAATGCAATTTCTTTCAAATTTTCAAAAAGCTTTATAAGTTTCCATTTCATAATTAATTGAAAGCAATTATTTACCTACTTCACAATGATAAAAACTTATATGCAAGATATGTCATTAACGTGCATATTGATTGTGTCGTTCGAGCATTAAAATTTATAAGCCTTTAAATACTGCAAGCGCATAGGTCACGACTGTAGTATAAGAGGTGTAGATCCCACGAGGAGGGTAATAGCCTAATCCTAAGTCGTCTAAAGCTCAAAGAAAAGAATAAAAAAGAAATAAAAACTGCACAAGTGACCACTGAAAGTAAATACGGGAATTTAATTCAAGAATTGTAAAGCAAAATTTTCAACAAAATATAATTAAACTAAGTAGTCACATAGTTCACAATGGAAATCTGTCAAAAGACTTAATCAAGTTATGAGAAAGGGGATTTTACCTTTCATTAATGCTAATCTAGCCATTTATGTGTTTATTGGATGTCAGTTCTAAATGGTCATAGGGTTGACAACTCTGTTTTAAGTTATAACCATTAAACCCTAAATTGTAATTGAATTATGAAACTTGCAGTCTCTCAATTCACAAATTACACATAATTCTAATTAGTCTTAAAGCTCTCTAATAAACAATCGAGTTTTTATTGACTAGATTGATTAAGTGGTCAATTAGATAGCCTAACTCCCATTAATCTGATCTAATCATTTTTATCCTGCTCACCCTATTGGTTTGTTACTGAGACATGCAATTACATTAATCAATCACAACACCCAAAAAAATAAACACAAAATAACTAAATCAACATTAACTCAAAATAAAATCTCGAAGGAGAGTTTAGAACATTATCAATAACCTGAAATCCATTTCTATACAATCCATCTCAACTTTATACATTTAAATGAAAAAGGAAATGAAGAGAGAATCGAACTTAGGTTGCACAAATTGGAAGGCAGCGGCGTCGGGATGCCACCTGATTCGAGGAGCAGTGGCGTCGGGATCCACTTCTTCTTCCTCCTTCTTCCTCTTCTTCTTCTCTCTCTTCTTTTTCTCTCCCTTTAGGGCTTCTAAGAGTGGCTAAATGTAAAGCTCCCTCTTTCTGTTCTTGTTGTTTTATTTATTTCTTTTGTATTTAGGGTTGAACTAAGGGTTTTTGAGGTCTGAAAGGTCTAAAAAATCCTATGAAACGTGAAGTTTGGAAATTGCTGTGCATTTGCCTGACATAGGCCACAACCATGGCCTGCAATTGGCCCTAATTTGCTCCAAAACTCCTCCGTTCTTTGATCTTTACCCTAAAACACTATCAAACACATTAAGGTACCTCAAAAACATCATATTTAAGCTCAGAGGATTGTTCTTGTTGGATCCCGCTTTTAGGATTTTTATATTTTTATTTTATTTTAATTATTTTATTAGATTATCAAGCATGGAAAT
>JAOQMS010000180.1:15504012-15521450 GCA_027563885.1 Erythroxylum longipes | reverse complement strand
ATAGATCATAGGCCAAGGATAAGAAGAAGGAGTTAAGAGGTTATGTTGGTGGAAGGATTCGTCTGTGTCACTGTTCATAAGGATTCGTATGTGTTACTATTCATAGACTTCGTCTGTGTCACTGTTCACAAGGATTCCTCTGTGTTACTGTTCACAGTTTTCATCTGTGTCACTGTTCACAAGGATTCATCTGTGTTACTGTTCACAGACTTAGTCTGTGTTACTGTTCACAAGGATCCGTCTGTGCTAATGTTCACAGACTCCCTCTGTGTTACTGTTCACGCTATCGTCTGTGTTATTGTTCACGCTATCGTCTGTGTTATCATTCGCGCTATCATCTGTGTTACTGCTCACGCTATCGTCTGGGTTACTATTCATGGTTATCTTCTGTCCTATTTTTGACCCTTGAGAAGATATAATTGGCCTTCGAGGTGTTCATGAAAGTTGTAGTTCTTGAAATCCTCTTTCAAACTATCCAAAGAAACCCTGAATTGGATGTCTATAGCAAAACCCTGAAGCACGTATATATACGTAAAGTGTGGACTCACCAATGCTGTTCCTTGAGGTATTCAGGTTGAAATGGATAAATGGATAGACGAAGAGCAGAGCTGAACTAAAGGGAGAGTTGTTGACGACAAGTATGGGTGATGAATATGTATTATAAGTATGTGATAGTTGTGGTATCGGAAAAGAGAAGATAGATCGATAATGGTCAAGGTGATGGGAATAAGTTCACGTATTAAGATATTCTGCATGCGAGTTGGACTCCGAAAATGGGGTCTAACATTGTTTGGTATCAGAGCACGAGTTAGACTCCGAAAATGGGGTCCAACAGTTCTAACCCATAAAACACTTAAAACACAAATAAATCACAAACTAACACAATTCTACCCTAAACACATACTAAACAATCGAATAAACTACTAAACACATATCAAGCTATACCCTAAAATACGATGCATTTCACACCTATCAATATCCCCACACTTAAACATTTGTTTTTCCACAAGCAAACAAAACAACAAACAGCACAAAGCACAAAATACAGAATGTAACAAATAAGGCAATGGCTTCAACTTCATGAAATAATTTAACTTTAAACGCAATCATTCAAGTTGTTCCAAATTATTAACATACGAAATCCATATCTAAGCACCTTGGACTAAATATTAAAATAATCAAATTTTAATGTTGAGTATGTTCACCCCTATCACTTGCACACACACGTTGATAATCACTTAGTCAAAATAAAAGTGTAGCTATTCCTTAGTAGGTTTTCATGAAAAATCAAGCTATTAACAAGTTTAGTATGTTTTTATTTGAAAACATTCTTTTTGTTGGTTTTTCTTTATACACATGAACCTAGTCTTTTAAGCAGAGGCAAACATTTGTGATGAATGTCAATCCGATTATCAATGTGTGAATTTCATTATAGCCTTTTTATACGAAGGCACATATTTGTGATACGTGTCGATTTGGTTACTCATCTGTGTCACGTTCTCAACTGGCTGCTAGTTCTATTCATAACTCGATGGCCAATGGAATAGTTATTTTAGTTAAAATTATACACCTTTTTTAACACAAAATTTTGCGTACCTTATTGCTTTAGCTAATCATTCTCATGAAAATGTACTAATAATGTCACTTATTTGATTGGCCTAAAATTATAAATAAGTATGGAAAATTCTTAGGGTAAATCGAGTAACATCGTATCCTAATTAACCAACATATTTAGCCCTAAGTAACTTAGGGCACTAATTTCACAAGCTAATAATTCTTCGCAACCTAAAAGACTATGTTTAAGGCCAATTCTATCCCGTTAAGTCCTAGTTGTTAACACATTTATACAATTCACATCATGCAACCTAAACAAACTATCATACAATATCCAAAATTCATACTCAAGGTAAAATCACATAATCCTCCCCACACTTGAATAACACATTGTCCTTAATGTGAGAAGGTTACACAAACACACCAAGGGGAAATAAAACCTAATATACGAAAAACATAAGAAAAAATAATAAAAAAATAAAAGAAAAGGGTTAGAACACGAAGTCATTTATGGTGATGGTGATATTGTTGAGACCAAATCTGCTTGACATCGAGGGTGTTTGCATATCTTATAAGTGATTCAAGAGAGAAAAATAATTAGCAATCCAAACCATTCCAAATCATTCAAAACTTATTTTAGAATTTAAAACAAACTTAACTACACAATAATTTAAATCTAACTACTAAATGTACTAATTTAGGATCATTGGCTTAACCTTACATCCTTTGAAGCTCAGCTCAAATCAACTATAAATGGCTTGCTTCCACCCTTCTCATTCAACATCAATTTTGTAGCCTGTGAGTAAGCTACAAATTGTAAAATGATCAGAAGGACAATATTGATAAAGTTGAGAAAATCAATTAATTTTAGTAATGTCCTTTTCACTAACAAACTGTCAATAAAATAGGGAATAATGAAACTCCCTGAATCTTCTATTAAGTCTAGTAGTTTGTTTGGTAAAAAGGTGAGCTGCTCTTGTCCTTCCTTAGTCACTCCCTTTTCTTTTTCTTTTTTTGCTTCATGAATAGATACTTTTATGGCTTCTTCAAACTTAATGTCTGTTGTCAGTTGTTCTTCATCCTCATGCTCCTTTAAAGATTCGACATCATCAACTCTTATGAATGGTATTCTCAGTGGTTAATGCGAAGGAGGAACATAAGAAGGGTCCTCATTCTTTTCTTCATCCTTTTTCTGCTTCTCTTAGTCTTCTACAGAGTGAGTTTCAGCTAGTCTATCTATTCGTTCTCCTAACTCTTTGCCACTCCTAAATTTAATAGCTTTAACTTGCTCTCTTGGATATACTTCTGTGCTGCTCGAAAGACTTCCCACACTTCTGTATTTCTCGAAAGACTTCCCACACTTTTTGTAGATAACACATTGGCAAGTTGTTCCACTTGAACCTCCAGGATGAGAATAGAAGAGGCATGAGTCCTTGTTACTTGGTCAATATGTTCTTCTAACCTCTTCTGGGCCTCATCCATACTTAGAGCTTATCCAATATCTTATCCAGTTTGGAATCACAATCATTGTATTTATCCTATTGATATCCCTCGATTTCTAAATTGAATCTCAGTATTGTTAGAACAACAAAAATTTGGGTGGTTATGCCACCCCAATAGGTATGTGCTAGAATAAGGATTGCTATCTCCCTAACCAACTTATGCTCCATTAAAGTTGAATTGCTCCACATTGTTGCTTTCCCCTGAGAAGCAATTAACTACGATATAACTCTCTTGTCCACGTGACTCATATTTGTGCTACGTTGCTATGAATGGAGAGGAAGAGGTTGCTTTCAGGCTATTCAATTACTTGGTTAGGTTGTCTATCTCAGCCTGCAATGTTGTCATTGAATTTGCAGCAACAATCATTCCTCTTGGGTCCTAAAACATTGGCTACTTTCTTCTTTGTTCTGATGTCCAAAGACAACTAGTGTATGCCATATCTTCTAACAGATCATTTGCTTCTTTAATTGTTTTCCTCATGAATGATCCTCAAGCAGTTGTGTCTATGATGCTCCTTGTGGGTGGATTAACTCCAGTGTAGAAGGTTTGCAATAGGAATTTTTTGGGTAGGTTATGATGAAGACAGCTCCTTTACAACTTCTTATACCACTCCCACGCTTCATATAAAGACTCCCTATCATTTTGCTGCAAAATGATAATTTCCTTTATTAATCTTGTTGTCTTGTTTAGAGGGAAATACTTATCTAGAAAAACTCACACCAACTGCTACCAAGTTGTGATGTTAGATGGATGGAGAGAATTTAACCAGGTCTTGGCTTGATCCTTAAGTATAAAGGGAAAGAGCCTCATCCTAATAGCATCCTCTAACATACCAATATATCAGAAGCTGTCGCAAATTTTAAAAAAATTAGCTAAATTAGCATTGGGATCCTCATTAGCTAACCAGTAGAATTGCACGTTGTTTTTCAACATGTTTAGCAGTGATGTTTGATCTTAAACATATTCGCTTTCACCAGTGGTCGCATAACCCCTCAATGACGGGCATTGAGTTATAGCCTCACGACGTCTATATGGGTCTGCCGCTCTCCATGATATATTTCCTCCACCATCATTCTTTCCATCTCTTTTTAGTGTTCAACTCTTAAGATTCCCCATTGTTGTCTGATGATATCCAAGTTGATGCGTCATCTACTTAAAGCCCAGCTTCTCTTTTTTTCACAAAAGATGGTGAAAAAGCCTTAGACTACAAGATTTAAACTAATGTATGCCTCCCCAATAACGGTGCCAAAAACTTGATCATGTCCTTTGAGCTTTATAATTTATAAGCCCTTAAACACCGCAAATGCACGGGTCGCGACTATAGTATAAAAGGTGTCGATCCCATGAGGAGGGTACTAGCTTAATCCTAAGTCATTTAAGGCTCAAAGAAAAGAATAAAAAAGAAATAAAAATTAAACAAGTGAACACGGAAAGTAAATACGAGAATTTAATTCAATAACTGTAAAGCTAAAATTTCAACAAAACATAATTAAACTAAGCAGTCACACAAGTCACAATGGAAATTTGTCAAGAGAATCAAGTTACGAGATAAGGGATTCTACCTATAATTAATGCTAATCTAGCCATTTATGTGTTTACAAGATGTTGGTTCTAGACGGTCGTAAGGTTGATTAATCTCTCTCGAGTTATAATAATTAAACCCTAAATTATAAACCCTAATCAAATTATAGAACTTGTAATCTCTCAATTAACAAATTACCCATACTTCTAATTAGTTCTAAAGCTCTCTAATAAATAATAAGGTCTCGTACGGGATCTCTCTCTAAGAAATTATCGACAGGATTGATTAAGTGGTTAATTAGATCGCCTCACTCTCATTAATCTGATTTGATCATTTTTATCCATCTCACCCTCTCAGTTTGTTATTGAAGCATGCAATTACATTAATCAATCACAACAACCAAAACAATAAACACAAAAATAACTAAATCAACATTAACTTAAAGTAAAATCCTGAAGGAGAGTTCAGAATATTATCAACAACCCGAAATCCATTTCCATACAATCCATCTCAACTTTATACATTTAAATGAAAAGGGAAATGAAGAGAAAATGGAACTTAGGTTGTATAAATCGGGAAGGCAGCGGCGTCGGGATACCACCTGATCTAAGGAGCAGCGACGTCAGGATCCACTCCTTCTTCCTCTTCTTCTTCTCTTTCTCTTCTTTTTCTCTCCCTTTAGGGTTTCCAAGAGTGGTTGAAAGTAAAGCTCCCTCTTTTTGTTCTTGTTGTTCTATTTATGTTCTTTAGTGTTTAGGGTTAAAATAGGGTTTTTTCGTGATCAGAAAGCTCCAAAAAATCCCTTGAAACGTGAAGTTTGGAAGTGGTTATGCATCTACCCAATGTAAGCCACGACCATGTTAGGCCTTTCTATCACGATCGTAGCCTATGCAATTGGCCCCAGTTTGCTCTAAAACTCCTCCGTTCTTTGATCTTTACCCTAAAACACTAACAAACACATCAAGGTACCTCAAAAACATCATATTTAAGCTCAAAGGATTGTTCTAACCCATAAAACACTTAAAACACAAATAAATCACAAACTAACACAATTTTATCCTAAACAAATACTAAATAATCGAATAAACGGCTAAACACATATCAAACTATACCCTAAAATATGATGCATTTCACACCTATCACATATAACTTTGTTTTTGTAGAAATTTAGTATTTAAAACATGGTTACTACATTAAAGGATATTGCTATTAATCCTAACAAAGGTTAATAGTCCAAAGGCGATGATTATAAATTCCAAGAATAAAAGAAAATATTTTCTTAAACATTATGAGGTTCTATAACCACTAAATATAGTTAGGATGTTCCTAAAAAACGTAATATAGCTTGTTATAAGAGGGACCATTATGCATATAAGACACAGAAAATGAATAAATAATTAGCTTGGATTATGTTACTGAGTAGTATGAGCAATGACATTATATGCGTGTTCTAAAAGTATGAGACAATTAAGGACATTTGGTCCTCTTTGATTGCTCAATTTGGTGACACAACATTTACTAAAATTGAGGTTACTTACTATTATGTTTAACACATATAAGAAGCATACAACTATACAATGTAAAAGCATTTGAGGATGATAAGTGGGTGAATAGACATTGACCATAAGATATTTAATGGATGATAAGTGCCAGTTGTCGTTCTGTCTCTACCTTAAAGTTTCCATCATATGAAAATAAACCTAACTACAATGAGAGAATCAAGACAAAAAAGGATGTTATAATGAGAGTGTCAAGATAATAGTTGGTTTTATCTCACATAGAGTAATATAAAAGCAAAAACGTCATGGCGGGCTTAAGTGGAAAAGAGGAAATAAAAATACCCAAAATGCCTCATACTCCAAAAAAACCAATTAGAATCAACTTAGAAAAGGAAAAATGTATTTTGAGAAGAAAATTATAAAAAGATTAAAGTGTTATAACTATGACAATTAGGGTCATTTTGCTCCTAATTGCAACAAGCCTAGAAAGGTACCACCATTTGATACATATACATGTTATATGTGTGTGTCTTTTTACATTTTTCTAACTGAATTATATCCTTTATAGATTGCAAAATTAGGAGCCACAAATCATACAATTTAATAATCTAAATTTTTGTTAAATTACTCATAATGGACTAATAAAGAGAAGAGCCTATAAAAGTATAAGTCGAGCTAAAGAAAGCTTAAGTTCATTTCTCTCTTAAACTCTATTCCCTATAAGTTACTATTCACTCTCAACTTTCGACACTTATAGCTTCACCATTCGGCCACCATTTTCAATAATTTAGGGATCTATGAAAATCTCTCAGGACATTCTACAAAACCCCTAAACTTGTTTCTTCAAAAAACGACTCAAATTTGGAGGAATCACGATTGGAAGTTTTTGTTCATTTAGGTAATTCACCGATCTCCTATTTTAGTCATTTTTGGTGAAATTAACACCATCATTGTGTCTAATAGCCCTAAAAATTAAGGAAAGGAAGAAAACTCGACACCAATCGGCCCATTTTCTCGATGAATAGAAATGGGTCACCTTTGAGCTTTAAACCTTTAATTCTCACAAACCTGGAGTAGTTTTGACACAAGATTAGTGCCATTGGATCATAGAGGTAAGCTCATCATTTCTAGGTAGGTGGTGAAGATCACTGCCCCTCCGGCGCTAGCACATGTACTCCACGCTCCAATGACAATGGTGATTTTCCAACTAGCCCAGAAATGGTCAAAATAATTTTAAAAATTTACAAATATTATGTAGATCAAATTTCATAAAAGCAACATATTGAAATTCTTCATAGTTTGTGATACAAAAATTTTAAAAGGGTTGTGTTGTTATAAAAATGCATGAAATTGATTAAATTGAGCTTTTTTTAATTAAAATTGAGAATATCTTGATGTATTGAGAATAAATGTTATGGGTTAGAAATTGGTATACTTGAATTATGATTGGATTTAATATGAATTTTTACGATGTAAATGTGAACTCAATTAGGCATGGACATGTAGTTTGGAGGCCCAATTTGAGCTGTGATTATTGGTGGTCATAAAAGTGGCTTTTCAATGTAGGAATTACCCTTCTTTGGGAAGGGGGATGTTCGTTTTACAAGGGAAACTCTGCCAAAATTTTCAATAGGCTCCTCATAAAATTTGACATCGTAGTTTTTAAATAGAAAAAAGTGCTCCTTAATAATGAGTCAAGGTCTTATTCTCGGAGTGTCTAAAATTGGTTTAGGTTTTAAATCCTAATGTTCATTCTGATTTTCTTTGTATAGATTAATCAAGAGCTAAACCCTCCACTTCAAGACACCAGGTTCGAGGTGAAGGAGCGCATTCTACCTGTGAGTTAATATTAATGGTTATGAACATGCATTAGAATTTCATATTCATCATAAAAATCACCATCATTTTCAGATGCATGCATGACATTCATACATATGGATTGACACATGTATATATATTAGTAATGCTGTGCTTGTCTTGTTATGTGATAATGTGGGGGATTGTTATAATATGAGTTACCTAGTGGGTATCCTTATGTTGTTCACACAGTGACTCATTAGTCGGGTATAAATTTGGATTAGTATTGGGTCTATTGATTTAGATATGATTCGATCGGGGCGGTTAGGTCGAGCTTGCTCTAGAACGTCAACCGATATATGGTATATTAGAGGTAGCATGATTGTGCCGGTTCAGTCGAGCTTACTCTCAAACCACAATCATGTCATAGTGAGGCCATGGTGGTTTGATTGAGTGTGGCTCTCGGATGATAGTCCAGTACATTGAACAAAGTGACCCTTGTGGAAAAAGAGAACCCTTATAGCTATAGTCTATAGGTAAGGGGTCTGTCATATGGTCATTCATCAGTCCTCCACTGTTATTCGCGATTATGATGATTATGTGACATGATATTAGTATGGGAAATGCATGCATATTTATGAACAAAATCATTATGTTATGAAATTGTATTATGGATGTAATACATTATAAATATATTCATATATATGTATCATTAGAAATCATTAGGATAGCATACATAATCATAGTATTCATTTACTCAGTGAGGTCTAACTCCCCACTACTATTTTTTCAAGATCTTTTTTTTAGATCTCTTTTAACAGGGTACTTTGTCAGTCTTCTTCCTCTCCAGTGATTCGATGTATGCTTATTGGTGACCTTTGACTCTAAAACTGTAATAGTCTTCTATATATTGGATTTCCCTTATATTAACTATCTTCATATTGTAGCACATTGATTATTGTATATTGTCAGAACTATTTTATTATTATCAACATGAGTTTGATCATTCTGAAATATCATCTTTACTATAGATATAGGGATTTGATGGCATTTTAGGCTTGCTAAGGGTTTAGTAAATATTAAGTTTACTATTTCTTTACTGCCTGTCACGATCTAAGGTTGGGTTATGACAAAGTTGGTATCAGATCTTTAGGTTTAAATTTGAGTTGTTAGGTTGATCAGAATTGAGTCAAATTTCTCTTTGAACTACTACGACATTAGGATCATGATCTTTACTTCCATCCTTTCATAGTACTGCTACGACTTTTATCGTATCTAAAGACTTTCCTTATTCTTTGATCATAAGGAGAAAGAAGGATGTTTGGGCTTATGATTCTCATTTCCAATCTTTTCTTATTCTTCTTTCTCTTTTTTTAATAAACTACTAAGAAGCCTTGCTAACTTTAGGAGACTAAATTTAAAGCTATTAATTACCCCTTCTTCGTTAATTCAATGAGGCAACACTTGGTACGTGTTTTATGTTAACGATGGCAACTTTTGTAATGGATACTCTGTAAAATATGTATAGTCTATGTAACCCAAAATAGATTACAAAAAATGGGTTTGTTGTTACTTGAGTCCTTTTCTAGCAATTGTTTCTTTTAGTTTCTAGAAGGGGATGACTTCTTCCAGTACTACTGGGCATTCATTTAGCAATTTGGGAGATCAAAAATCGATGCTGGAACTATTGCTCAGCCCATCATGGATGCAAAGTTTTGTGACGATTTTGAAGGCTCTAGCTGTTCATTTGACTACTCAAGCTCGGTAAGAATCACCAGTTCAGTTGGTAAAGATCAGTACTCCAAGTTTGATAATGTGACAATAACTTATCTTCATCACATTCAAAAAGGAAAGGTCATCTAGCCTTTTGGATGTTTGCTAGCCTTAGATGAGGAAACTTTAAAGATAATTTCATACAATAAAAATGCACTTAAAATGTTGACCATGTGAGTGCCTCTGTCTTGTTAAAAGCACTGAGTTTCGGGGAGGTTGCGTTGTGAATCATATTTTAATTAACTGCAAGACATTTGGAAAGCCTTTTTTTAAAAAATGCAATCCCCAATCGAGTAACTGGTAGCTTGATTGTTGACTTCGAACCTGTGAAGCCTTATGAAGTTACCATAACAACTACTAGGGCACTACACTTCTATAAGCTTGCAACCATCAATTACCATATTGCATTTTTTACCTAGTGGAAGCTTAGAAAGGCTTTATGACACTATAGTTCAGGAGTTTTCTGATCTTACTAGCTACGACAGGTAATGGCTTATAAGTTTCATGACGATGACCATAGGGAAGTTATTTCTGAAATAACTAAACCTAGTGTGGATTTCTATTTGGGTTTGCGTTATCCAGTCAATGATATTCGAATAAGGTTTGAATGATTGCTTATTGTCATGCAACACATGTCAAGGTGCTTCAAGATGAGAAGCTTCACTTTGATCTGACCTTATATAGTTCAACACTATGAGACCCACACGATTGCCACTCGCAATGTATGCAGAACAAGAATACAATAGCTTCACCAGTTATGACAGTTGTAAATAACGATAGAGATGAAGATTTCAAAGGCCCCATGACATACATTAAAAATAAAGAGATTTTAGGGTCTTAAAGTATGCTATAACACTAGTTCAAGGTTCATTTCTTTCTTATGAGGTATGCTTGTGATTTTTTAGCTCAAGTATTTAATACTAAGAAATTCTTTAAAGAAATAGAAATTGAGCACTCAAAAACCAAAATAATTCATTCCCAACTTAGTGGCCTAAAGGTTGAAGGAATGCAGTAACTAGAAGCAGTGACAAATGAGCTGGTCTGATTAATTGAAACAAATACAGTTCTAATATTTGTGATTGATGTTAATGTCCTTATTAAGGGGTAGAATGTAAAAGTTATTGAGTTGACAGATATCACTTGTTAAAGATTCTTCAGTTGACAAAGTCAAAGATATGTTGTTCTTGGCATTGTAGGGCAAAAAGGAACAAAATATCGAATTTGATATCAAAACACATGGTTCCAAGGTTGACAAAGGCCCCATCAACATAGTTATTAATGCTTATGCAAACAATGACCTTCAAGAAAATATGGTGGGGATGTGTTTTGTTTCTTAGGTCATCAATAGGCAGAAGATAGTCATGGACAAGTTCACCCAAATTGAAGTTGATTACAAATCAATTTTTATAAAAACCCAAACCCCCTGATCCCCAAATATTTGGGACTGATGAATTTGGTTGGTGCTCTAAGTGGAATTCAACTATGACCAAGTTTACTAGTTGGAAATGAGGAGAAGTAATAAATAAAATGCTTTTGGGAGGGGTTTCTGGGGCCAATATGGCATGTTGTCGTCTTAAAAATCAAGACTCCTTTATAAACCTTGGTATTGTACTTAATGGTGCCATTACCACCTAGGAACCTGAGAAGATCAAATTTGGATTCTTTTCTAGGAGTAGCACGTATGTAGAATGCTTACTTTGCATGAAAAAAAAAAGAAAAAGAAATTAGACAGTGAGGGTTCAATCACTGGGGTATTATGCTTTTTGTAGCTTCCAAAATAAGAGTTGTAGCAAGCACTTGATTTCCAGCAATTAACAGAGTACATTGCTATGAAAAGATTAAAAGCATTCTCTTATATAAAAGGATAGGTCTATAATCCTTTGGCTAACATTATATTTTCTAAAAAAATGATGGAAGGTATGGAGTTGGGAGCAGAATAAAAACAACTTTTATATACTAATGCCCAGTGCTAGTAATAACTTAGTAAGATTCTTGATGATTCCGATATTCGTAATATTATTGAAGGGTGTGATTATTTTCTCTCCATTGAAAACTTTATTTCTATAAATTATGCAAGCCTAAGATGTACTGGTTGATATAAATACTTCCATGGCATTTTTTAATCCACAATTCAAAAAGAGACAAATCCATTGGAATTGTGTTGATTACAAAGTTGCATTTTACTTTTTGATCTTGGAATATGATTACTATGGATTTTTTGACTGGATTTCCCCATACTAATTTTAGATATAATGATATATGGGTGATTGTGGATAGATTAACAAAGTCTTCAAACTTCTTACCTATCAAGAGGACTTGTTCAATTGATAAGTTGACCTGATTATATGTCAATAAAAATTATATGCTTTTATGGGGTGCCACAATCTATAGTCTCCGATAGGGATTCCAACTTCACATCATTTTGTACCATAATCTATTGTCGCTGATGGGGATTCCAACTTCACATCAGTTTTATGGTAAGAGTTAAAAAAAAAGCTTTGGGTACAAAATTGGACTTCAACATTGCTTTTCATCCTTAAACAAGCGTACAATTTGAGAGAACTATTCAAACTTTAGAGGATATGATTAGGATATGAATTATTGATTTTAGATGTCATTGGGATTTGCATTTGCCGTTGATTGAATTTGCTTATAATAATAGTTACCATGCTAGTATTGAAATGACTCGTTATGAAGCTTTGTACGAAAGAAAATGTAGATCACCTCTACGCTGTGAATTTGGTGAACGACAATTGACAGGACTTGAGTTATTACAAATCACTTCTAAAAGGATCCCTATTATTCAACAAAGATTGAAAATAACTTTTAGTAGACAAAAGAATTACGCAGATCCAAAGAGGAAATATGTGAGATTCTCATTAGGTGATATGGTATTTTTGAAAATATCACCAATGAAAGGAGTGATGAGGTTTTGTAAGAAAGGTAAACTAGCTCCAAGGTATATTGGTCCATTTGAGATTAATTTTAGAGTGGGTAAAGTGGCATATAGTTTGGTGTTATCGCCTAACCTGTCTAGAGTTCATCTTGTATTTCATATGTCGGTGTTGAGAAAGTATATTTTGGATCCTTCTCACATCTTTCAGCCATGTAATATGGAGATTGATGGTGATTTAACATAAGAAGAACAACCTGCTGCTATAGTAGATTAGCATATTTGTCAACTAAGATCAAGAGAGATACTAATGGTGAAAGTGTTATGGATTAAACAGACGATGTATGACTGTGCATGGGAGACGGAGCTGGATATACAGAGTTAATACCTACATCTATTTCAACAATGAGGTGAGATTTAATTTTTTTTATAAGGAGGAGAGAATGTAATGATTCAAATTTTGTTAAATTACTCATAATGGATCAATAAAGAGAAAAGCATATAAAAGTATAAGTTGAGGTTAAGAAAGCTTAAGTTGATTTCTCTCTTAAACTATTTTTTCTATAGGTTACTATTCACTCCCAAATTTCAAAACTTATGACTTCACCATCTAACCCCCATTTTTGAAAATCTAGGGCTCTACAAAATGCTCTCAGGATGTTTTACAAAACCCATATTCAAAAACAACTTGGATTTGGAGGAATCACAACTGAAAGTTTAGGTTCATTTAAGTAAGTCGTCGATCTACTATTTTAGTCATTTTTTGGTGAAATTAACACCATCATTGTGTCTAACGGCCCTACAAATGTAGAAAAGGAGGAAAACCTAACACCAATCGGCCCATTTTGCCGATGAACAGAAATGGGTCACCTTTGAGCTTTAAATCTTCGATTCTCACAAACCGGGGGGAGTTTCGACACAAGATCAGTGCCATTGGATTCTTGGAGGTAAGTTTGTGATTTTTAGGTAGGTGGTGAAGATCACTGCCCTCCTATGCCCACACGTATACCCCACGCTCTAGTAACAATGGTGATTTTCTAACTAGCCTAGAAATGGTCGAAAATAATTTTAAATTTTCCATAATATTATGTAAATCAATTTTCATAAAAGAAACTTATTGAGATTATTCATAGTTTGTGAGATAAAAGTTTAAAAAGGGTTTTGTTTTTATAGAAATGCATGAAATTTATTAAATTAAGTTGTTCTTGATTAGAACTGAGAATATCTTGATGTATTGAGAATAAATAAGGGTGTATGGGTTAGAAATTGGTATAATTAAATTAAGATTGGATTTATTATGAATTTTAACGATGTAAATGTGGACTCAATTAGGCATGGACATGTAGTTTGGAGGCCTAAATTGAGCTGTGATTACTACTACTTATAGAAGTGTCTTTTCATTGTAGGAATTACCCTTCTTTCGGAAGGGAGATGTCTATTTTATAGGGGAAACTCTGCTGAACTTTTCAGCAGGCTTCTCATAAAACATGACATCGTCATTTTTGAATAAAAAATAAAGCTCTTTAATATTGAGTTAAAGTCTTATTCTCAAAGTGTCTAAAATTGGTTTAGGTTTTAAATCCTAATGGTCATTCTGACTTTTCTTTCTATAGATCAATTAGGAGCTGAACCTTCCACTTCAAGACACTAGGTTTGACGTGAAGGTGTGCATTCTACCTATGAGTTAATATTAATGGTTATGAATATGTATTAGAATTTCATATTCATCATGGAAATCACCATAATTTTCATGTACACTCATGGCATTTATACATATGGATTCACACATGTATATATATTTTTGTTATGCAATGTTGTGCTTTTCTTGTTATGTGATAATGTGGAGGATTGTTATGGTTGAGTTACTTGGTGGGTGTCTTTAGGCTATAGGCATAATGAGTCATTAGTTGGGTAAAAATTTTGGTTAGTATTGGGTCTATTGATTTGGATATGACTCAGTTGGGGTAGTTAGGTCAAGCTTGCTCTCGAACACCAACCGATATATGATACATGAGAGGTAGCGTGATTGTGACAGTTCAGTCGAGCTTCTCTCAAACGGTAATTATGTCGTAGTGAGGCTGTGGCGGTTCGGTTGAGTGTGGCTCTCAGACAACAGTCCACAACATTGGACCAAATGACCCGTGTGGAACAAGAGAGCCCCAGTGGCTATAGTCTATGGGTAAGGGGTTTGTCATAGGGTTGTTTGTCAATCCTCCACTATTATTGATGATTGTGATGATATTGTTAGGGGAAATGCATGCATGTTTTTGAACAAAATTATTATGTTATGAAATTACATTATAAATGTAATACATTATAAATATATACATATATATGTATCATTTGAAATCCTTAGGAAAGCATAACATAATCATAGTATTAATTTACTCAGTGAGGTCTGACTCTCCTCAACTATTTTTTTAGGATTTTCTTTTCAGATCTATTTTAACAAGGTACTTTGTAGGTCTTCTTCCTCTTTGGTAATTTGATGTATGTTTGTTGGTGACCTTTAACTCTAGAGCTGTAGTAGTCTTGTATATATTGGATTTCCCTTGTATTAACTATCTTATATTGTAGTACATTGAGTATTGTATATTGTTAGAACTATTTGATTATTATCAACATGAGTTTGATCATTTTGAAATCTCATCTTTACCATGAATATAGAGATTTGATGGCATTTTAGGCTTGCTAATGGTTTAGTAAACATTAAGTTTACTGTTCCTTTAGCGTCGGTCACGATCCAAGGTTAGGTCCTGACATACAATGAAGGATAGAAATTCCTTACAGAATTTCATTAAATCTCTTATGGAAATCTATTCATTTATGTAGGAGATAACTTAAAGAGTTGTTATATAAGGGATTGACATATGTAAGTTGGACATATGGTAGGATTTATATATCTTAAATTATGTGATTCTTTGTATCATTGTAATGATATCTTAAGATCATAATTTGTCAAAATAAAATTGTTGTTCCCATAAAAGGAAAGATTTGCATACTCATTAAAAAAACATAAGAACATTGTTACTATGTTATCAAAATAAATGATGATCCCAATCTGAAACATGAATATATATTACTTATGTCCCTGAATGCTCCAGTCATCAATGCACGCTCGATAATAAATTTTGCAACAATTTATGGATAAAATAATAAGCTTGAAAATGTTCAAAAATTAAGTTTGTAGATTAAATATCCTAATTTTTTCTTTTTATAATAAGAAAAATATCATTTCTCTAAATATGAGATAAAGAATAATTATTTCTTTAAAAAAAACATGATGTGTCATTATCCTTGGCGGACATTATTTCAAACAAAACCGGAACACAATAAAATTCAATAGATGTTACTTTTAAAACTAAAAAAGATCATTTTGTAAAGAACTGGCCAAATAATAATGATAAAAAGAATCAACACTCTATCCAAGCAATTTAATCCATTATTGATCTTGATTATCATGACAGACGACTATACTCAAAAGGCTTTGCTAGCTAACAATAAATATGATTTAGTCATTCTGATTAAATCCTTCTAAACCTTTCTCATGTCAAATCATTATTCTTACAATAATAAATTCCACTAGTCCGATTCTTACAAAATTTCAATGTCAGTTCATCTGATTGCTTTATAGATACAAACGCTTGTGACAACATTTGTACTTCATTTGAATTTTGACGGCCTTATCAATGTAATTTTCAAACAACAAGTAGAAATAACTAATCTTCAGAGTAAGTTAACGGCTACTAAGTTCTTTGCAGGATTCCAGCTATTAATATTTAAGAATAAATTAAAATATTTAATTTAAGATTGCAAACAATATTAAGAACAAAGATTATCGTTTTGTACAAAACTAGCATTATCATATCTAACGTCACACAATTCATTTTAGCATTAATTAATATGACTAAAAATTATTTATTTAAGATTTAATATTTAGTTACTTCCTTATAGTAAACAAACCTTGTGTGTCATCGTATTGTTTTATGATTGTAATTTGTAGATTTGTTATTAATAAACTTGTTACTACTTAATAAATATAATTAAATATTTGAATTAATTCATGATTAATAATTTTTAATAGTATATATTAGTATTGAAAATCTTTTAATCTATGTTTACTTTTATACTAAAATAAATATTTAATCTATTTTTTGAACATCATTTTATCCATTACAATAACGGTTTGCATTTATCAAAGTTACCTTTACTAAAAAAGAAAAGAAAAAGATAGTTTATATATATCTGGTTGATTATGAGATAATAAATGAGTCATTTAATATCTATAATTATTTAATTCATGTCATAATAACGTTGATGACAAGTTGGCTCCTTTCATGAACAACCATATAACAATTATGATATAGCAATCTAATTTTATATATAGGAGAGCTACATTCACAACAATTTGATATTCGACAAAAAGTTTTAAAAGTAAATTTAGGAAATAAAGTTCAATTTAAAATATCAAAGATGGTTAATTATTAGTAAATTTCAATCATTTCAAAATTTATACACATTATATCTCATCCCTACAATATCAAAGTTATATATTATGTAATTCTAAGTATACAATTAAAGTACTACGGAAATTTAATACACATACATATATTCATATGTGCTATAAGTGAAAAAAACAAAATATTCTTAATTCTTGATATAGCTTAGTTATCTTGAAATTTGTGAATGTTAAGTATAGATTCATGTATATGCATATATTAAATTTATTCACCAACACATTTTAATAAAAATAACTCTTGCTTTATATTTATTAGAAATAATTTTTTAAATGAGATATAATATAGAATATTCTGAAAATTTTATTAAATCACAGACAAAAATATAATTTTATTAATATCTTTTTAAGTACTATTCTAAAATTTTAAATAAATGCATT
>JAOQMS010000180.1:15483533-15493582 GCA_027563885.1 Erythroxylum longipes | reverse complement strand
TAAACTTGTTAACACATAAGCACATCAAAATGGTTTGGGTGGATCCAAAACAGAACGTACTACACATTTCCCATAAGAGTCCTGTGTAGCCATAAACAGAACGTACTATCGTAATTCCACTTAATGGTCTTGCGTAGTCGTGAACTTATGGGAGTCCATGAAAGAGCTTCATGCCACTAGCGGGCAGGCGGGAGAAGCCTTTTGTGAAAGTGTGCTTGACTTAACTTAGGAGACCACCACAAACTCACATAATCATGCATTTCACAATTTGTAAACATATTGCCTCAACGACATTTTTTTAAAACTTGATTTCATAACCATAATATCATTTCAAAGATCAATATCCTTCAAAAAAAATCATTTTCATCATTCATTTCATAAACCAATAACACAATTCATATACAAGTGTGTGGCACATTATCAAAGCATTCAAATAGCCTTAACGGCACATTTATAACATGATTGAAAACATTTTAAAATTTTCTTGGTTTTGAAGAAAACATTAGGGACTTATTACTTAATTATAAAAGTGTAACCCACCTAGAAATCTTTACTTATAAAAGTGGCTTAAAGATGTCCTTCCTTTTGTTCCTCTTGCCTCTTTTGATCACCTTCTTGATTTCCTTAAACAATAACCAAAATTTCATTCAATTTTGGTTTAGAAATCGGAAAGTCATATCTCAACAATTTAAACTACTTCTCATGCTGAAACCAAATTCTATATTCAACTTCCACCCCGAAATTGAAATCCTTAGAGACTGAATCTAGAATTGATTCTTTTGTACATTTTGTAGTCCTATGTCTCTAGTTTACAACAAATCAAAATCAGTCCATTTGGATAACTACACCAAAAGTTATGCCCAAAATATCAAAGCATGTTCTGTCTTGGAAAGTTGAGTTCGTCGTGGCAAAACCAAGTTCGCCGCGGTGAAATTGTCCAAACTGAGAACATGTTTTGTGACGCCACGGTGAAACCCAAAAGTTAGCCACGGCGAAAATATCCAGAAACCATTTCCGCAAGAAAATGTTTGCAACATTTCTCCTTTTTTTACTTTCCACCTTTTACATATAACCCATCTTATCACTAACTCATCTCTTCTACTTCATTTTCAACACAATTCCAATCCAATATCATTCACAACAATTCATAATCTAGTTTTTGATCATTAACCAAACACAAATATTTACATAATCATTCATCAACAACTTCCTACACATATTCACTTTATTTTCACTCCTAAACAACCTTAAAAATGCTTCATCTAACAATCAAGAAGGGCTATGCTCATACTTACTTGTTTCAGCCTCAAAGTCTTCAAATTCTTCAAGAATTCCAAAACTCTAGCTTGTTCTTCTTCTTTTCTCTACTCCTCTCTCTCTTCTTCTTTCACTCTCAATTTTTCTTCTCTAAATGTAAGACAACAATTAATTCTTTCCCTTTTATATCTTGAGTGAGTGAGCAAAGTCCACTATGCCCTTCCATTTATACCTAATGTCTATTTAAACGTTAGTGATCTTCCAAAAATACCCTTATGTATTTTTAATTCTTCAATTTAACTTACATCATACTATACTCTAACTTAATCTTAATTCTTCCATTTAATACTTCAAATTTCATCAATCCATGCTATAAATCCTCCTAACATTAACCTGCTAACTAAACTATAATTAAAATGATTTATCTAACAAGACTACAAAATTTATTTAAATCATGCTTACTAAAATAAATAAAAAATTCGGGACCCAACAATCTAATTCTAATCATGTTATTATAACGTAAGATTGGAATAAACCCTAACATAATTTCCCAAAATAGGATTTAACCTTCTACAACTATAAATCAAATCACAACCCGCTTTGATATCAATTGAAAGAATATTGTCTCATACAATATTTTCAAACTGTGATTGATTTACGACATGTAAATTATATAATGTAGTTTAGAAATACATGGAACGCTTGATAGATCCATATCTTTATTTCTGAGAAGTTATAGAGTGCTTCTATCCTCTTGGCCATAATATGCAATTGATTAGAATGGTTACCGAACGGGGAGAAACCACATATATATAATGGCAGAGGTCAGGGATCCTCCACGTAAACCCTAAAGTTTAATAGACTAACCTACCCATTAATAGTTAGTCTAATAACATGACCCAGTAACCTTATTCCACTACACATACGGGAAAATTTAATGCGACTTTACAACGCCTTAATAATTAACCCAACATTAAATCTAAGATTTTAATATTAAATTATGGTTAATGTTAGTTCATAATTTAACATTTGGATCCTAACAACACAGAGAAATGCATTCGAGCAATCCACGTATGAACGGAATCGCAACATCCAATCAAATTAAACTCGTTATCCAAAACATTGCCCTTGCCACTTACAACACTTTTCGTTGGCGTTCACCGAAGACAAAATTACAAAAACAATGGCGCTTAACATCAACATCTCTTCGTGTACCAAAATCCCATTCCCACCAAAACCTCCTGTTCCCTCGTCAAAGCCTTCTATTTCAATCCCTCATCCTATTTCTATCTCTCCTTTACGCTCTTGTACGCCCCTGGTACTAAGTTCTGTTTTTAAATCCCTGTTTTTTTCCCTGCTCTGTTGTTTCATTTCTTGGATCAAGTTTTATCCTTTCCATTTTAATCCTTGAACAGGTGGTTTTTCTAAACAATAAAGTAGAAGACTTTGCCAAGACCAGCTTGCTTGCTGTCCTCTCTGCTTCAATTTTCTTTGTTGACCCCGCTCTAGCTTTTAAGGTAATGATTAAGCATTCGACGGTTCTGAAAGTCCTTACCATTTTTGTTTCCCTTTTGGGTTGTAATTACTCGAACTTTTAATTGATATTGTAATGTGTGTTGGATATAGGGTGGTGGTCCTTACGGTGCTGAAGTTACTAGAGGACAGGATCTCACTGGAAAGGATTTTAGTGGCAAGACTTTAATCAAACAGGATTTTAAGACGGTATTGTGTGAGGGGATTTCTTTCACTGAGTTCAAAGTTTTTGTCTTTTGTTCTTGAATGTTTCAGGTTTTCTGCGTTCCTGTTTCAGTCTATACTAAGACAAGCTAATTTCAAAGGTGCGAAGTTACTCGGTGCTAGTTTCTTTGATGCTGATTTGACAGGTGTTTCCTCCAATCCCATTGCACTTGCACATATATAATTTAGAATAATTCCATCAGCAGTTTTTGAAAGATATAGGAGCTAGGCCTTGTTCATTAAATAGGAGACCGGCTAAGAAAAGGTGAACCCCGAACCTTGTACAGAAGTGAGGGATTTAGTGACATTATCATCTGTTATTCCCTCTACGGTAATTGTTAGTGCGTACAGTCAACCAGGAAACATCTAACATCGGAAGCCAATATTGCCTTGTATTGAATTACAAGTTGTTCTCAAAGCTCGCATTGGCATATAATGAAGGTGCCAACCGAAAAAAAAAAAGACATTCTGTTCCTGGAGTTATTACATACTACCCTTATAATAAAAGGTGAAATTTCGTTGTTGTGTGCTATTTTTATAAGTCTGGTACTGCGATTTTTCTTATCCCATATGCAATATTTTACTTGTTCTTCTAACCGAGTGGTTTCTTGGATATGATACAGGGGCCGATCTTTCATATTCTGACCTTAGGGGTGCAGATTTTTCATTGGCAAATGTGACAAAGGTAATAGCATCCTTATCCAGATGCCACATCGAATCGCAGGACTGTAATATATAATTTATACGCAAATAGACAATGTTCTTGTCTAAGACAGAAGGAAAAGCAAGATCTTACAGATAGAATAGTACAGTACCGTATATTCATACTTTAGTTTGCACCTTTGTAATGGTCTTAGCTAGTGCCAACCTGCATATATTATTCTAATTCCTATTAAAGTTGGTATCTTCTTTAGTGGTCAACCAGATCTAACTCTAGCTAATATTTCCACTTTACACACCATGAGCACATTGCAGGCAAATTTAAGCAATGCTAACCTGGAAGGTGCACTTGCGACTGGCAACACTTCTTTTAGGGGATCAAACATAACAGGAGCAGGTACGTGGAAGCTACTACGATCTTTGCGTTCAGGGTCTTGAACTTGTTTTTCTCGTGGAGCTGTCATGATCAAATATCTGCATCCCATATGAACCTTTTAGGAGTAGGGAAATTTGTGTTTGTGGATCGCCCCACGTTGAGCCAATTGGCACGTTGTTGTTCTAACAATATACTGCGGTCCTTGGATGCTTATCATTTGCGTGCAACTAATCAGGGACTTCCAAATAGCATTACCATGTGTATGATGTATGTGCTTAGAAGGAAATACGGTGGCTGTGGATCATCTCTAAGTTGATAAAAATACTACAGCACCAAGATTTTAGTACTCTTCTGGTTCTGGGAGTAAAGCCTTAGTCATTGTCAACAAAACTTTTAATCGGAGTAAATATCCAATTATCAGATATTAGCTTATGTACACTTTATGTTGAAGAGAATTTATCAACGACATGAAGTTTTTTTACCACTGATTCTTTTGTGTTTCACAAGATAGCTGGTGCTATTGCTGATCGGTTTTGTCTCATTTTATTTGTCAGATTTCACTGACGTGCCTTTGAGAGAGGATCAGCGGGAATACCTATGCAAAGTTGCAGATGGGTAAATGGATATGTTCTTTAATATTGATATTGGTGTCCTTGGATTAGTGTTAAGTTGACAATGAAATGGGCATTGGCCACTTTTTCTCAGGGTGAATCCATCAACTGGAAATGCAACACGTGACACATTGCTCTGCAACTAGTGCTTCCCTTATTTCCTTAGCATTTATGCATACACGCTGCAATTTGCTTTGTAGCTGAGGTTTGCTCATACTTTTCTTGTAAAATAAATAGTCCACATGATGATAGCTTTTTTGTTAATATTCGTTTTTCAATCCAATACAACAAATATCAATCATGAATCAGAAGATTAATTTTTTCACCTATTCGGTATCAGGGTTGTCCACGCCTATTGAAAAGAAGCTGCCCAACAAGAAAATATGCAAACCAATTTCCTCTCCTTTTCTACTTTAAAATCATATTCTGGGTCTCTTTCCTTCCTTTCTTTTGTTTGGTTTCGTCAGAAAGCATCAATCATAGTCTCTAGCTTTACAAACATATCTTGCCTTCACAAGCAACTTCGACGCTCAAGTTGCGAGTAAAGTAACTTTCTTCTCAACTTGGACCAGGTACTGCCACATGTTTTGTAGATTTGACTGCAGGAATGTGAAGGATTTGGCAGCCATTACATGGTTAATGTCCTAGTTGCACCGCCCTTAAGCTGAACATCAACAATCATTCTTGCAACCAAATAGGTACAGGATTGATCGCCCACACTGTTGGTCCATACGGAAAAAAAAAATCTTGAGCTTTAAGTACCTTGAGTTTGTGGTACTGATCTGAGACTTGTAGACCTATGGCCAAATTGGCTGGTAGCTAGTGACATGGTGCTTCTATTCAACTGCCATTACTGAAAAGGCATTTCAAATTCTTTCTCTTCACCATTTTTTTACCCTAATCATGTATTGGTTTACGTGCCTTTACCTATTGGTTCGCAAATATTCATTCACAATTATAGAGTAGCCGATTAAGAAAGACTTTAAAAGTGAAACTGGAAGAATTCTTTCTTCTCCCTTTCCTCGTGGGAAATGTTTAACCGAGGGAAATAAGATCTGTAGTACTAAAAAACAGAAGGAAAAACAAAAGAATATTTGGCGAACCTAGCCGTCAACTAAAAACCATTGTGCCTGTTCCCAACTCATCTCTCGTTAAGTGACTTCTCCACAGGATTGAATAGTAGATCTATATGAACAGGAGAACAACGTTAAAGGGGCCAACCTACCTCTAAGCAGTAACAGTCTCCCACGGCCTGCAATTTCGTATCCTAATATGCACAATGCTCTCCCGGATCCGTACTAACTCACAGCACTGCCTTCGCCGTGCCGGACCCTGCCCATTCATAAGAGTCAAAAGCACAATTGTCAGATACTTAAGAATTTGATTCCATTCCAGTTACATCCACCATAAAAGGTGTATAGCTCAGACGCTCTCAATAAATGCCAAAAAAACATTCACGTTTCGGAATGATCTATTTAATATTTATTAGAAAGGCTAACTCACCCCTAAAAGTTAACTTAAGAGGTCCTGACACACCACCTTCAGTCCAGAGTAAGACTGGACATCTAATAGACATATTTAGCAAAGAAACATAACCAGATACTTCCCCAAACTATCCAAACAAACTGACTCTAATACTATATTAGAAAGGCCTAATTCACTCCAAAAGTTAGCTCAAGAGAGGAGGTTTACAATATTCTAAGCCTGGAAATTCTAGCTAGGTTTTAAATTTCGATTGAAGGTGTTTACTTTTTATTAAAAGAAATCATATGAATATAAGAATATGTATGTATCATTTCATGTATAGCCTAACCTTGGTCCAATAGTTAGGGTCCATCTTAACTGTTGAAACGAGTATTCCACGTACTAACAATGCTTGTCTATACTGTGCACTGTTACACTCCTTCCCTGGCGTATAAGCAAGCCTTTTGTAAGTGGTCAGGGTCCCTTTATCTCCAACTCCATTAGTACGATTCAACATGAAGATAAGGGGTCGTTCACAGGGGTTAGGACTCATAGGTCGGACGTCGAATGTGAATGGTCCATCACTGGAGCTCCTCCAGGTCTTAAACGTCTGCAATGGTTTCTGCAAGTCCATAGCTGCCAATAACAGTGGGTAGAGCTGAACCGTGTAGCCCCACGATACTGATATTGACCATAGGTGCTTGTAATCGTGACAGAAAGTTTGTTGTAGGATTCGGGGTGGATCTAAATGGTACGCTGTCATTAGAGTACTGAGTGAGTGTACCTTGTCTTGGTCAGGAAATAACGAGCTCAAATGATCAAGGTGATGAAGTGATACAAGTGGGGCTGGTGGGTGTGCTGCTAGTAGACCATATGGGTTCCCTCTAATGTCCAGCTGAAAATTCAGGACACAGAATCAGTCAGTCCCTGTCCTCACAAAAGTTGAAAGAACAAAAATAATATCCCATATATTTTTTACAACTGCTGCTCAACTTTCCACCGGAAAACTTTAACAGCTGCAGTTAAAATGCACGAGGAAGTAAGTTTCTTTAGAAATTAGAGGACCAGAATTGCATTATGTATCCATGTCTCTCGAAAAGTCTGATGGTGAGACGATGAAAAAGAATTACTTTTCGTCACACCCCAACAAGCATTAATTCTTATTTTATGTACTCTTTTCGAAACGAGTACGTGTCAACCAAAACATGGAAACGGGTGTTTTCGCCAAATAAAGCACCAAGAACTTTTACTTTAATGTTGTCAAAAGCAAGCCCACCGTTTTTCCCGAGAGCATATGAAAGGGGCGTGAAATTATCTGTTCCGTTTATTCAAGTTCTATTCTATGCCAACAACTATTACCCACAAAGTTTACAATAAATAAATGAGATAAAAAAATTTGTGGATGAGAATTATTGAGCCCGGTAAGAATTGAGAAACAGGTACAGACATCTGTTCCCAAAGAAAGGCATCACAGTATTTTTCAAACCTGCGGTGGTTTGTTACTGCCAGGTAGCATAGAACCAAAAGGAAAAGAAACAGGTGGCACAGCTACTGTCATTGCCCGGTATGTATTAATTATAAACGGACACTAAAAAGAGAATCCAACTAGTAGACCCGTAGAAGGAATAGTTAGCAAGTGTGCTATTTTATGGAACCAGTTAGATTAACCCATTCGAATTCAAATAAATCTGACAAGCAGATGTTCCAAATGGCTCCCGAGGGGATCTTACGACACGTTGTCGTTTCTAGTAGCCCTCGCATGCATCTTGCGATTTTCCAAACCAATAAATAGTTAGGACACGTGGCCTCAACACAAACCTTGACAAACAAACAAAGGTTACAGACTCGAATGTTGACTTACCATCCACCACGTAACGGAAAAAACACAACAAATCAAACAAAATAGAAGTGAAAAACAAATCGAACAAACACGCAACGTACCTGGTGGAACCCCGGTTCTTTGGTGAGCCCGACGCCGATCTCAGTGATACACGCCCATATCCGCTGATCAGAGCCGTAGAAGTAAAAGTAACGGTCAAGACAACCATCGAATATAGACACTAATCTTTCCGCTAGAGGGTAGCTGATTGCAAAACCACCGCCGCCAAAAGCCATATCATAGGAGTGCATCACATCTTGTTCTACGCTCTCAGAATTTCCTCCAATGTACCACATCTGATTATGATCATACTTGCCTAAAACCGAAACTAAGTTGCGACGGAAATACACAGTATCGTCATCCCCCATCACGAACCATCTTACGTTTGGTAACCTCAGTTTAAAAGTATCAGTTATAATCCTCGCGATCCTGACCGCCGATTGCGAACTCGAGAATCTGAACCGCGTCCACTCCGGAGACGAAATGCGGCATGGGGTTTCAGGCGAGGAATCGTTGTTGCGGTCGTCTCCTGATGGGGGCATTTCGTCTAACCAGACGAAACCGCGCGTTATATTACGGAGCCACCAGAGAGCACTGTAACGGCTGCGGTCGTGCCACGTGGCAGCGGATCCTCCGAGGCCGAAGACGATGTGGGAGATGTTAGTGGGGCCAACGGAGGGACGGGACGGCGCGTTTCGGACGGGGTATGGGAAAAGAAGCCAGTGGCGTTGGGACGAGAAGGAGGTGTATAGAGCGAGAGAAATGGAGGAGACAAGACAGAGAAGGAGGGAAATTCTCGCGATAGCCACAAATATCTCACACGATCTATCGGGGATGGAGAGTAACTTGAGTTTTTTCACTTGTTGATGTTGCATTCCAATCTGGCTCATTTCCTTGTGGGAATTTGAATAAATATCACAAACAAACAAACTCTTAACACAAAATTCTAACTTCTACTCGTAGATTAATGTCCTAGCACGGCAAGGCCAAGTGGTTTCGGATACTCTGAAAACCTTCGAAACATCCTAAATCTCTGAGACAACGATCATGTTTTATATATATATATATATAGATATATATATATTTTTGTCAATTGTTCTGCGACGTTAAGAGATATCTTGCAAGTTTTAAGGGGTGGCAGCACACATGGCACAATACGTAAAAACGCTTACGATGAATGTAGGGTAAGCAAAAACTGGAAGAGAAGATAACATGTGAAAATGGGATTGGAAGGTGCACGCATAATTTAAATGATGGACAAAAAGAGAAACCAAAAAACCAGGAATCTACTACAAGGTTGAGGTTGAACCATGTGGCTACTTTGGCATAAGCGGCTAGCCCAATGACAGGGCTCTTAGCCTTAGGTGCTTGACTTACTTCTTGGTATAAGCCTCCTCTTCCCTCCTGGTAAATTGTAATTGGACGAAATTTAGCCAAGTTCGGTCCTGGTCCTGGTGTTGATCTTGGTCTTGGGAGTTTTGTTGTGCCTCTGAATGGCTGGGGGTAAAACAAGGGAAATTTGTCAATTGTTAGAACTCTAGGGCACATCTGACGGAGTTCCGTTTAAAGAAGATGGGTTCTTGGGATGGACATGAATGATTTTGGACCACTTTAGATTTTAGATCCTAGCTACCAAAATTAATAAGGGTATTTGTTTCTATTTTTTATTTTTTATTTTAATAAAAAATTTGTTTATTTAAATTTCTAATTTCTGTTTTTAGTTTTAATTTTTTCTGATTTCAAAAATTATAAAAATTATAAAAAAAATAATTTTTGTTTTCTATTTTTATTTTTCATAATACTATTATTTAATATATTATTTAATTGTTTAAATTTTAATAAAAATTATGAATAACTTAATTCAACATTATATATTTGATAAATTAAAATTAATTATCAATAAAATTATGAATAATTTAATTTTTATAAATAAATTATATGTAATTTAATAACTATAATTAAATATAAAATATATAAATATTCAAATAAATTTTGATTTAATAATTAAAATATATTTCAAAAATATTATTTTTAAATAAAATTTTAATTAATTATTTATTTATTA
>JAOQMS010000180.1:15431799-15443960 GCA_027563885.1 Erythroxylum longipes | reverse complement strand
ATATCCTTAACGAGTGCATCCTCTTCAATAGCTATTTATTTACCAACTATAATCAGTAAAATATCAACTGTAAGTTTTTTACAACAGTCAGTCACGAAACATGACTGGAGTAAGTGATCCTGTAATACTGAATTCATCGTTATGATTTAGGGGAAAGGAGCAACTAGTGCTGACGGATAAAAGCTGGCACTCAAATTCTCCTTATTTAAACTAATTACTTAGGCAGGATGCATGAACCAGCTACATCTGATCAACGACAAGACTCCAGGGTCTTGGGCTTGTACCAATTTCGCAATGCAGAATAAATTCCGGATAATGTAGTTTTAGAGTCTGCTCCAGTCTTCCATTTGTATGAAAGATTCTTATTAGTTACAAATACACACATCTTCAGATTAGAGTATTCCACTAGAGGACATGATTAGAGTCTCTAAAGAATAAAATAAAATGTAGTGCCTTGCTTTCTCTCTATTATTAACGACTATTATTAGTTCTTTCATTCATGTGGATCAAATGTTTGACAGTCGATTACGTGGGACCTCCCAAAACATTTTCCAAAAGAATACCCTTTAACAATGGCTGTCCGTCGAACAAGCTAAACGCCAACAACGCAGTTTCGCTGGAACCTCCAATAGAAGAAAAGCCCCTGTGCGTATAAAAGCTAGTGAGGAGACCTTTTCAGCTGAGCTTTCCTATCTTCTATATATTCTCCAATTTGAATAGCTTTCATTTTCATGTATATATAATATGTACTAATATTTGGCTCCAACTCCATTCCCTCTATATGAGCCTGCTGTCCTTCAGACACAGCTTCCACTGCAAACCTATATGCTGTTGTAGTTTATTTTTGTTATTTGGGAATTCATCACAGAAATGGGGCAAGCTCAAGAATACTTGATGTGGATGAAGAGGAAACAAATGCTTACTTCGTTTCTGCAAACCTCTATGAACTCCATCAGAGACTCTTGGGAGGAGAAAGCTTTCGCAGAAGATGCATCTGGGCTTCTCGGAGGATGTATATGGCCTCCAAGGTGCTATGCTTGTAGTTTTTGTAAACGAGAATTCAGGTCTGCACAAGCGCTAGGCGGTCACATGAACGTCCATAGGAGAGATAGAGCAAGGCTTAAGCAATCTCTTAGTCCACAAGGTGATGACTTCCAACGTCATAACCATGAACCGAGCACTCCTAATAAATCGTTGGAACCCCAAAATAATCTCCCATTCGATCAACTTAGCAGCTTAGATTTTGAGCTTGACCCCAATTCTGCTGGTTCTAGCTTAGTTGGCTCGAGTTCTCTTTCAGCTTCTAGGGTTTCTTCTTTGTCCGGTAGACAAAATCTAGGTGATCATAGTTACCTCTCTCCTTATGATTCTCCGGTAGGTCGAGAGCAACGTAAGAGGTCTTCTCACACATATAATCAACTTGGGTCGTCAGATTGCGTAGCACTTGAACTTTTTAACATTCCAGATTCCAAACTCGAAAATGGTATCGTTAGGAAACACGATCCTCATGATATTTGCAATGGAACCAGTTTACTTATGGGCATCAAATCTGTTAGTAGCCAAAACCCACTAATTGATTCTTGTAGTGATGAAGCTATCAGTTGTAAAAGGCCAAAGACTAGTGCGGGTTCAAAATTATTGTCGATTATGCCATGTTCAGGCGCTAGATGTGCTCTCCATTCAGAGGAATCTCGACCCAATTCTAGCTCCATGGAGGACGTAGATCTTGAGCTCAGACTTGGGGAGCCACCCGAAGTGAAGTAGAGTGCAACTGTACGAGCTCAGTTACAAGGATATACAGTTTCCTCTCCCATGAAAAGAGGAAATATTCATCTTACCTTTTATGGTATAATTCTCCATCTAGCTTAATTTCACGTCACTTTTAGCCTCTTGTACAAGTACCACTAAATCTAAATCGAATGAAATAATTTTTGCACCTAGACAATTTCCGAATGTTCATATCCTTCTTGGTCCAGTTCTGATCAAGAAGCGTTGAGCACTTCTTTGCCTCTATCTAATACCATATTTGAAGCAGTTTATCAGTTGAATATGTGTTTTACATCATAAATAATCGCCAGTCCAATGAACATATTTATTCTTTACTAGTTATCTCTTAATAATGAATGATACATTCTGAAGAACTTCTCGTTGTTAAATTCCTAGAGCTTATGATGCGTTGAACTACTCTTGGAAATTCCCATTAAAAGTTGCAACTCGTAACTAAAATGGTCGGGCGGAATTGACGTCCATATGAGTTGTGGTGCAAGATCAGATTTTGTTTTCAAAATCTGAGAAAACCAGCAAGTCTTACTTTTTGCAAATAACTACACTATATACTAACTGTGACTTCGTCCCAGAGTTGAGACCCGAGAGAGAATATGTGTAGAAGTTTTTGTGTACCCAAAAAAGAAGGAATTCTTCTGGAACAAATGGGTAAATCCATGGAACAGAGAGAAAAAGGGAGAGAGATTAACTTGACTCTGGGATTTTAATGGCGGTGAAAGAGCTGACAGTAAGTCACTTCAGCTACATACCTGAGTACCTACATCGGTTAAGGTGACAAATTAAGTCACTCCAATGTCTACCCCTCTTACCTGTTATATTAACTTCACTACAATGTACGATCTGGCATTTCTTTCTCATCCATAATTTGAGGCATGCCAAGCACTTAACTGTTGTCTTCTACTATTCTACCTTCGAAATCTTCTGAACAGTCCAAAAAGTTCACCAACTCCATGAATGAAATTGAATAAAGTATAATGCATCAGGGGAAGGGTAAAATAAAAATGGAAGAAAACATAACTCTACATCAAATCATGGACAGTATTTGCGCGTCCTTTGTTTCTACTTTTGTATGTACGCGCTGTTCTATTACCAACCATCACGCTTTCAACGACCAACCCTAGAAGCCTAAATATCTCGTGAAAAAATTTTTAGAACCCTACACGTGTTTGGTTATATACAAATCCAGTACTAGTACAGTAGTAGCCATTTAGACCCCATTTGAAATAGACGGGTCTTCCACAATAAACGGCGATTTCTCAGTGTTGTAATGTTGTTTTTTCGACGTTTCTCAATAAGGGATATTGATAAAACATCGGTTTTGACTTAATGCAGGGCTGGGCTTTCTTTTATGCAGACGAAGAGAGAAACTGTGCATACAGGGAATATCAGTTACCAACAAATTATTACTATTGTAGGGTGAAGAATTCAAAGATTGTTTTGGGGTTTTTTTTTTTTTTAACGTGATTCTTGAGGTGGTTTTTACTAGGGTATTGATTAATGCACAGAGAAGCATAAAGGGAAAGTGAAGTTTGTTACTTGGGTTTCTATGAAGTACCTGGTTTGTGTAAGAGAAGCTAGAGAGGATCGGTTGAGTGCTTTGTCTGGTATAGAAGTTAAAGCAGTTGCTTGGCTACCAGTCTGAGTTAAGACAGAGCTGTTGAACGTTTTAAGATGGAGTACAGATAGGTCCTGGACTGGAATTGCACATGGGCATACGATATGTCTGTTTCTGTGTTGCTTTCAAAGTTTCAATGTAGGAATATAGGGAGGAATGAGGACATATTCTCTCGGCTTGATTATGGGGTTTCTTTATTTAGGGTAATTTGGAAATTGGACAGTGATGTGTATATAGTATTATGGCTATCTTGGTTGCTGTGTATTGGTCACTGTACTCTTTCATACCTTTGGACAAACTTTTCTCCGTCGAATAACAGTATCTAATATGCTGGATTAGACAAAGGCTCAGAAAACTTCAGCCTATTATAATATAGCACATTACTTTTCTTTTAGTCCATCTTGATAAGAAATACAATGATTTACTTCTGGACTTCCTTGGACGAGACGCTAAATTATTACTACTTTACTCACTAAGAAATAGTCCCAACAGGTTTATGTATTCAAAGCAAAGTTAGGAAGATAAAAGGTAAAAGACCAAAAATGTGTGCCGCTTCAACACTCAGACGAGAAATCACAACCATTGCTTGTGAGGGCTTATTAGCAGTGCTTCAGTGATTTAGTCCGACCAGAAGAAATTAAGTAGGGCTACTATTTGAATCGAACCACGCTCCATTAATTAGGTGGTGGCCCGATCGTGAGTTTAGAATTTGGTTTCTTGTGTACTTGTGGGTAGATTCTCGTAGTGGGAACATTTTGTCTGTAGTTGATCTAAAACTACTTGCCGCTTACGTGAAAATGGAATTGAATATAACCCCTACCCTGAGTTCGTTTGAGTTTCAGGCTTATTCGAAACAGCTCAAGCGCATTCTGAGTTTCGAATTTACTCAAAACAGCTCAGACTCATTATTCAGGTTGAATATGTGTCTTTATAATTTGAGTCCAGCTCAAAATTCTATTAAAAACAGAGAACAAGACTTTCAGAAGAAGAATCCAGGAAACTGTAGTGAAACTATACTAGTTGAATGTTCTTAAGGTCGTGGTAGTTAATTTTTATAATCTGAAACAGTCCAACTTCAGTTACACGTCTCATTTTAGAATATTAATTTAAATCATAATATGAATACAAATTTGGTACAGCGCAACTGAGAACACTTCCAATAACTTCATACGGTTCTCGAGTCATATACCGTCTAGAGCTATTCTCTTACTAATGTAGAAAACTGCAAGAAATTTGAATAAATAGTAATGACCAACATATTCTAAAATGTCAAGGGAAAAAAAGTTGAACACTAAGTTGATGTATTGATCATTATTTTCTCGTATAACAGCATCACTATATTTGTTTTTGAGCTTACCATTATCATAATCTTCTGGTTGTTCCATCGCCAAACTTATATATCCATCATGTAGAAGTGACGTCTCAGATGTTCAGAAGAGTTTAGTTGGTTTCTTAGCATACAAGCAATGTATAGAATTTGTTTTTAAAGAATTCAAGAAAAGTTAGTTGTGTTAGTTTTCTGTTAAATGACAGTTAGGAGGTTTGAGAAATTATAAATATTTGTATTCTCAAAAGTTGTACAGATACATACTCAATAAACTCAACATACCACTGAGTTTTCTCATATATTCTTCCCTGCTTTTCTCCGTTTCTTGAAGTAAACTTGCTTCTAAGACATTCTTTCTTTCTTTATGTTCTTTATTCTTTTAGCCACGTCTATTAGCATAGTTTTCAGTTCTTTAATAATAGACAAATAACAATAACAAAGTGGTATCAGAGCTAGATTCTTAAGGGATCTGTAAAGGTATAAGCAAGGTTCTTGGCTTGTAAAGATCAACTCTTTCCAAATTTGGGTTGTGACTGCGTGAGAGATTTACTCAGAGATGGCTGAGAGTTCATCCCAGGGTTTGCAACCTGCAATCTTCAATGGAGAAGGCTATCGAATCTGGGCAATCAAGATGGAGGCATACCTGAAAGGACAAGATCTTTGGGAGCCTATTGATGAAGACTATGTGGTCGAGCTTTTAGCTGAAGATGCTCCAATTGCTCAGTTGAGATGGCTAAAGGAGAGGGTGACTAAGAAGGCTCGAGCTAAGTCTTGCTTGTATCAGTTAGTTGTGCCTTCAATATTTACTCGAATCATGGGTCTCAGCTCTGCAAAAGAGATATGGGATTTGTTGAAAAATGAGTATGAAGGTTAAGAGAAGGTGAAACATATGAAGGTGTTGAATCTTTTGAAAGAGTTCGACAAAATGCAGATGAAGGAAGATGGATTTGTCAAGAGCTATAGTGAGAGGTTGATTCAACTTTCTGATCAGATTAGGCTTTTAGGAGTTGAGTTTAAGGACGAGAGGCTGGTTTAGAAGCTAGTGGTGTCTGTACCTGAGAAATATGAGGCTACCATAGTCTCACTTGAAAATTCCAAAGATATTGCAGAGATCAAACTTGTTGAAGTTGCGAGTGCCTTGCAAGCTCAAGAGCAAAGGCATCTGATAAGAAGGACAAAAGCTGTTGAAAGGGCATACAAAGCCTTTATCAAGGTTGGGAATTAAGAAAAGAACAAGAAGAAAAGAAACAAGACTGGCTTAAGATCTCGGAATGTGCAGACTCACCAGAAAGATGCTAGCAAAAATGAAGGGTGAGACAAGACAAACAAGTGTAATCCTTGTCCTCATTGTGGAAAATCAAATCATCTGGCCTTCAGGTGTTGGAAGAGACTAGATGTGGCGTGTAGAAAGTGCCACCAAAAGGGACACATAGAGGCAATATGCAAGAAACAAGCTACTCAAGCTGCTGCAAATGTGCAGGTTGCTTAAGAAGAAGAGCAACTCTTTGTTGTCATATTTGATCTTGCTGAAGCATATCCATTTGAGTGGTTGATAGATAGTGGATGCATAAGTCATATGACTCCAGATCCAAGACTATTCAAGTTTTTGGATCAGAATGTGAAGGAAAATGTGAAGCTGGGAAATGGAGACTGCATCCGAGTTGAAGGGAGAGGGGTGGTTGAGATCTCTACTGAGAATGGAGTCAAGATCATCCCTATGCTAGTGATGATATTGACCATGTGCTAGTGAGAGGGACAAGAAGTTTAGTAGAGATTTATGAAAGAAGCAATGAAGCAATGCTGGAGCCTTCAAAAATTTAGGAAGCACTTCAGGACCTGAAATGGTTTGAAGCCTTGAAGGAAGAAATTTCTATGATCAACAAAAATGAAACCTAGACTTTAATCGACAAACCACCTGACAGGAGAGCCATTGGACTCAACTGGGTGTTCAAAACTAAACTAAATCCCAATGGTTTTGTCAACAAGCATAAAGCTAGAACAGACAATGACTTATAATTTATTTCTGACAAATTCCAATTGATTTGTAAAGATGTAGGTATTAAGTACCAGCTAACCACACCCTACACTCCACAACAAAATGGAGTTTTGGAGAGGAGAAATAGAACAGTGGTGGAGATGGTGAGATGCATGCTAGAAGACAAGAAGCTTTCTAAGAATGTCTGGGCAGAAGCAGTCTCCACTGCATGTTTTCTGCTTAATAGATTGCATACTCGAGCTCTTGAAGACAAGACACCGTATAAAATGTGGTATGGAGTGAAACCAAGGTTGAAGAACCTGAAGGTGTTCGAATCTCTTTGCTTTGCTCATATACCTCAAGCTAGGAGAAACAAACTGGACAAAAAATCTGAACCTGCAATTTTTGTGTGGTACTCTGAAGTAACTAAGGGGTATAGGCTGTACTATCCAGCACTGAAGAAGGTGAAGGTAAGCAGATATGTTCACTTACTTGAAGATGAACATTGGAATTGGTCTGAAGGACAGAAGAAAAGTGAAAAAGAGAGGCGGATTGTTAGACTGCCTCCTGTTATTCCAGAAATTGCAGAATATTAGAACCAACTTAAGCAGGATGAGCTGGACTCTAAGAAGGAGCAAAATCCAGAGGACTAAGATGATGATATTGACCATGTGCTAGTGAGAGGGACAAGAAGTTTGGTAGAGATTTATGAAAGAAGCAATGAAACAATGTTGGAGCCTTCAAAAATTTAGGAAGCACTTCAGGACCTGAAATGGTTTGAAGCCATGAAGGAAGAAATTTCTATGATCAACAAAAATGAAACCTGGACTTTAGTCGACAAACCACCTTACAGGAGAGCCATTGGACTCAAGTGGGTGTTCAAAACTAAACTAAATCCTAATGGTTCTGTCAACAAGCATAAAGCTAGAACAGAAAATGGCCAGAATTTATTTCTGACAAATTTCAATTTATTTGTAAAGATGCAGGTATCAAGCACCAGCTAACCACACCTTACACTCTACAACAGAATGGAGTGTTAGAGAGGAGAAATAGAACAGTGGTGGAGATGGTGAGATGCATGCTAAAAGACAAGAAGCTTTCTAAGAATTTCTGGGCAGAAGCAGTCTCCACTGCATGTTTTCTGCTTAATAGATTGCCTACTCGAGCTCTTGAAGACAAGACACCGTATGAAATGTGGTATGGAGTGAAACCAAGGTTGAAGAACCTGAAGGTGTTCGAATCTCTTTGCTTTGCTCATATACCTCAAGCCAGGAGAAACAAACTGGACAAAAAATTTGAACCAGCAATTTTTGTGGGATACTCTGAAGTAACTAAGGGGTATAGGCTGTACTATCCAGTACTGAAGAAGGTGAAGGTAAGCAGATATGTTCATTTACTTGAAGATGAACATTGGAATTGGTCTGAAGGATAGAAGAAAAGTGAAAAAGAGAGGCGGATTGTCATATTGCCTCTTGTTATTCCAGAAATTGCAGAAGATCAGAACCAACTTGAGCAGGATGAGCTGAACTCTAAGGAGGAGCAAAATCCAAAGGACTAAGATGATGATATTGACCATGTGCTAGTGAGCGGGACAAGAAGTTTAGCCGAGATTTATGAAAGAAGCAATGAAGCAATGTTAAAGCCTTCAAAAATTTAGGAAGCACTTCAGGACCTGGATGGTTTGAAGCTATGAAGGAAGAAATTTCTATGATCAACAAAAATGAAACCTAGACTTTAGTCGACAAACCACCTGATAGGAGAGCCATTGGACTCAAGTGGGTGTTCAAAACTAAACTAAATCCCAATGGTTTTGTCAACAAGCATAAAGCTAGACTAGTGGTGAAGGGATATGGACAAGTAGAAGGAGTAGATTTTGGAGAAACATTTGCACCAATGGCAAGGATTGAAAGAATCAGACTCGTCTTAGCACTTGCAGCTGAGAAAAGTTGGAAGGTACACCAAATGGATATAAAATTAGCCTTCCTTAATGGGGTGCTGCAGGAGGAGATTTATGTACAACAACCAAAGGGTTTTATGATACAAGGAAAGGAGGAGAGTGTATATAAACTGAACAAAGCACTCTATGGCTTGAAGCAAGCTCCTAATCCTTGGTATTCAAGAATTGATACATTTTTGCTGGAGATCAACTTCAAGAGAAGTTGCAGTGAGCCAACACTCTATGTAAGGCTACAACTGGATGACATTGCAGTAGTATCGGTTTATGTGGATGATCTGTTGTTGATTGGAAGCTCAAAAGTTCAGATTGAGTTCCTAAAACAACAATTCAGTAACACTTTCAAGATGACTGATTTGGGGTTGATGAAGTATTTTCTTGGAATGGAAATACATCAGGTTAAGGATGCATAGTAGTAAGTCAGAAGAAGTATGTGTGTGATGCACTAAAAAGGTTTAAGCTAGATCAGTGTAAGTAGGTTTCTAATCCCATTTGTCTGAAAGAGAAGCTGGTAAAGAAAGAAAATGGAGATGAGGTAGATAGTAAGAATTAGAAGTATGGTGGGCTATTTGATGTAAATTGCAGCTACTATACCAGATATATTATATCCAGTTAGTATGCTCTCTAGGTATTTGAGCAATCCTGGGAAGCAACACTTCGTTCCTGTCAAAAGAGTATTAAGTTATCTTAAGGGGACAACTGAATATGGACTTCTATATGGGAAGACAGGTTAGTGTGAGCTTAAGTGTTTTGTAGGCAGTGGTTGGGGAGGAGCAACAGAAGATATGAAGAGCACTTCTGGGTATTGTTTGACATTGGGTTCAACTTGTTTTTCATGGAGCTCAAGGAAGCAAAAATTGGTGGCTCTCTCGACTATAGAAGCTGAATTGGTGGTAGCTACAGTAGCTGCTAAACAAGTTATATGGGTTAGGAAATTGCTTAAAGATCTACAAGTTCACGTGACATCTACTACTGTAGTGTACATTGACAATCAAGCTTCCATCTCCATCTCAATGAATTTAGTCTTTCATGGGAAAACTAAGCATTTCAAGCTCAGGTATTATTTTATGAGGGATGTGCAGCAAGAAGGGGAGCTGAAACTTGATTATATCAACACAAAAGACCAAGTTGTCGATTTGTTTACTAAGGGTTTTCATGTTTCTCGATTTGAATATTTGAGGAAGTTAGTAGGTGTTAAGAAGTTGAATTTCTGAGCTAAGGAGGAGTATGTAGAAGTGATGTCTCAGAAGTTCAGAAGATCAGTTTAGTTGGTTTCTTAGCATACAAGAAATGGATAGAATTTGTTTTTAAAGAATTTAAGAAACGTTAGTTGTGTTAGTTTTCTATTAAATGATAGTTAGGAGGTTTGAGAAATTATAAATACTTGTATTCTCAAAAGTTGTACAGATTCATACTCAATAAACTCAACATACCACTGAGTTTTCTCATATATTCTTCTTCCCTGTTTTTCTCTATTTTTTGAAGTAAACTTGCTTCTACAACATTCTTTCTTTCTTTCTATTCTTTATTCTTTTAGCCACATCCATTAGCATAGTTTTCTATTCTTTAATGATAGACAGATAACAACAACACATCCAAACAAGCAAGCATACTTATAAACGCAAATCCCAAAAGGTAATGTGTTGCAAGGAGTTGAGGAAGACCATTATTAATAGGCAAGAGAAGAAATCACTACATTTTAATGAATGAATGTGTGACATAAAATTTTACATTGTTGTATAAAAGAGGGCAACGTAAATTTACTCGCGTTGTGGTTTTGGGGAATTGATTCTAACGATTAGATTAGTCGATGATAAAATTTGTTGGAAAAGGAAATAGAGCTAATAACTAATAACTGAAATAACTAACTTTCTCAATCTTATGTACTGTTATTGATTTTCTTTTTGACTCTGTCTATATCTTGAATCCCTGATAACCCAAATTATTAAAATCAAAATCCTAAATTGGCTAACCTAAATATTATAATAAGAGAAAAAGAATATTACAAGGGTACTTGAGATCAGAAGACTTGAACAAGCAATTATAACATCTTTACAAGATTTAGTAAGATTGAGTTTTTGTATTCAACGAAGAATGGCTGGGAGATTTGATTTTTAAGCATGAATAATTCTTTAGCATTGATAAACCTAGGCTTAGTAGCCTTGCATGTGGAAAGGGAATCATTCGCTTAACATGAATTGAACCTCAAGAATAGGTTGACCAAGGAGCCTCCAAGTTGGAGTGAGCATATACTGGCAATGAAGCAAAGGTTTGAGAAAGTTATTTTTAAAGATTCAAGGGGTGGATTGAAGGAGCTCAAACAAAAGGGTATGGTTATAGAACATTGTGCATAATTTGACTTGCTTTCACATAAATTAGTGATGTCTGAACAATATCTTGAGATCATGTTTTTGGAAGTATTAAAGACTAAAATTGAATGTCCTGTCAATATTTGAAATTTAAAAACTTTACAACCTTCTTATGAGTTAGCCAAAAAGCATGAATTTAAGGCGATGACCTATTATGGTTGGAGAAGATATAGCCAAAGGAGTTATTACTTGAGGGGGTAGTAAAATATAGCTCTAAATAATGCCCAAAACATTTCATAAAAGCCGAGGCTAGTTAAAATGTAGAGGAACAATGTTAAAAAAAAGGTGGCGAGAATAACTTTTAGTAAGAAGTTGGATGAAAGGAGAGCTAAAGGCTTGGACTTTGATGCAAGAAAAAATATGTGACGGAGAATAAGTGAAAAAAATGTTTCACAAACATATGGTGGAGGATCAAGATGAAGAGGTAGTAACAATGGAGGGGAAAGAGGGAAAGCAATATACTAGTTCATTATAAGCAATCACATGAATGAGTAAAACCAAATATCATCATATAAAAGTAAAGGGACAAGTTAAAGGAAGAATCACACATGTGCTAGTTGATGGTGGTAGCACACATAACTTTACCAATAAATGGATGATAAAGTGGATAGGAGAACAAATAGAGGAGATCAAAGCAATTTTAATTGTGACAGAAGGAGGTAGACATATATCATGTATTCAAATATGCAAGAATTCTAAAGGCCTGTTTGGTTAAATGTTAATTAATGGAATGGAATAGAATGAAATGAAATGAAACGAAACAATTTATAATGGAATGGAATATAATATAGTGAAAAGTTGTTTGGGAGGGATGGAAGGGGTTCATAATGTAATGTAGTGAACCCTTGTTTGGAAGATGAATGGAATAGAATATAATGTATAATAAATGACAATTATACCGTTGATATTAAAATGGTTGTTGTAAGAGATTTAACTCTATGATTTTAAAACAGAAATCATATCCAATTAAAAAGTCACGGTTGTGACTTGTTATATATATATATCTAGATTTTCTATTTAAAAATAATAAAAATTTTAATAAAAGTTTTATTATTATTTTATTAATTATATACAATTTATTATTAATTATATAAAAATATTATTATTAATTATTTAATAAATTTTATTCTATTAAA
>JAOQMS010000180.1:15411880-15431699 GCA_027563885.1 Erythroxylum longipes | reverse complement strand
TAATGCTTATTTATTCAAATTAATGTGATGCCATGTGGAGTAACTGTAGTGATCGCACGTAGCGCTCCTTTATCATAAAATATGTACCGGAATGACCTGCGGGCGTCCCGGTGCGTACCCTATAGTAAGGGGGTGTTACAGGTAGTGCAGAACTTTTATGACTTTCAACAGTTGGTAGAGGCTGCCCTAAGGGTTGAAAATGTGGAGAACGTAAAGAATGTAGTGAATAGAAAGAGAAAGGGAAGAGAACAACTTAGTAGGGGAGGTAGTATGCCTGTGCTGGGAAGGAGTGCCAAGACTTTCCCTACACCGTCTAAGGTTCAAAGTAGTGGCTCAAGTAGACCTAAACTGACGAGAACTATTTCTCTTCAAGCCTCGACTGTTGGAGGAGGCAGAAGAGGAGAGGGGAACAAGCCATCCTATCCAAAATGTGACCACTTTGGCAAATTCCATAAAGAGGAGTGTTATCAACTGATAGGAGCTTGCTTTAATTGTGGAGAAAAAGGGCACATGGCCAGGGAGTGTCCACAATATATAAGAAGAGAGGGAACTCAGATGTAAGCTTCGAGAAGGACTGAAACTATGGGAGTTGAGTCTGCAACTGAAGTGGGCAGTTCTGGTACAGTTAAGAAGGTAAATCCTCCAGGAAGATCGAAGGGGCAAGCGCCAGCTAGAGTATTTGTAATAACTAGGGAGGAAGCAGAAGCAGCTCCAGAAGTTGTGACTAGTATAGTTAAATTATTAAATGATGATGTTATTGTTTTAATTGATCCGGGTTCTACCCATTTGTTTATTTCATTAAGTACAATTTTGCATGATAGAAATTTGAGTCTCCTTGATAGTCCTTTGATAGTTAGTACCCCGATTAGCCATTGTGTCATTATTAGTCATGTTTATCAAGGGTGTGAAATCCGTATTGGTGAAGTGAAATTAATGGTGGATTTAATGCCATTAGAAATGAAAGGGTTGGATGTGATTTTGGGCATGGATACCTTAGAAAAATATAGTGCCAACTTGAATTGTAAATAGAAGACAGTAGAGTTTGTGCTGGAAAAAGGCAAAAAGGTATTGTTTGTGGGAGATAAGAGAGCAAGCCCATCTAAATTTATTTTGGCTCTAACAGCAGAGAAAATGATGAAGAAGGGGAATGAAGCATACTTGGCCTATGTGGTAAACACGAAAGCAGATGAAGAAAAGTTAGAAAATATTCCAGTAGTTAAGGAATTTCCAGATATCTTCTCAGAGGAATTACCAGGACTACCACCGCACAGAGAGATCGAGTTCACCGTAGAGCTTCTTTTAGGCACTACACCAACCTCTATTCCACCTTATAGAATGGCTCCGGCTGAATTGAAGCAACTTAAAGAGCAGTTATAAGAATTGTTGGAAAAAGGTTTTATTATGCCTAGCTCTTCGCCTTGGGGAGCTCCAGTTCTTTTTGTTAAAAAGAAAGATGGATCCTTGAGGATGTGTGTGGTTTATAGGAAACTCAATTATGTCCTTATTAAGAATAGATATCCCTTCCCACGCATAGATGATTTGTTTGATCAACTACAAGGAGTAAAAGTCTTCTCCAAGATAGACTTGATATGGGGTTATCATCAATTACGAATAAAGGAGTATGATGTGTTAAAGAATGCTTTCAAAACACGATATGGGCACTTTGAGTTCTTGGTTATAACCTTTGGATTAACCAATGCTCCTGCAGTCTTTATGGATTTAATGAACAGGGTTTTTAAGCCTTTCCTAGACCAATTTATCATAATTTTTATTGATGATATATTGGTTTATTCTAAGAGCGACAAAGAGTATGAAGAACATTTAAGGATTGCCTTAGAGACACTAAGAAAGAAAGAGTTATATGTCAAATTTGATGAACGTGAATTTTGGCTAAGGGAAGTGGAGTTTCTTGGACATATCATTTCAGAAAAAGGGGTATATGTGGATCCATGAAAAATAGAAGTTGTTGTAAAAGTAGGAAGCACCTAAGAATGTAGCAGAAGTGAGGAGTTTCTTGGGATTAGTTGGCTACTACAGACGATTTGTAGAAGGCTTTCCATTATAGCAGCTCCACTCATAAAATTGACAAGGAAGAATCAGAAGTTTGTATGGACAAAAGAATGTCAGAAGAGTTTTGAGGAACTAAAGAAGAAACTTACAACTGCATCAATTATGACTTTGCCTTATGGTAATGATGGATATACAATGTATAGTGATGCTTCGAGGAAAGGATTAGGGTGCGTATTGATGTAAGAAGATAAAGTGATTGCGTATGCTTTTAGATAATTAAAACCCTATGAAATGAACTATCCCACACATGACTTGGAATTAGCTGCTATAGTCTTTGCATTGAAAATATGGAGACATTACCTATATGGAGTCATCACCAGGGTATTTACAAACCACAAGAGTCTTAAATATTTGATGAGACAAAAAGAGTTAAATTTGAGACAAAGAAGTTGGTTAGAATTATTGAAAGACTATGACTTGATGATAGACTACCACTCAGGGAAAGCAAATGTAGTAGCGGATGCACTGAGTAGGAAATATACTATGGCGCATATGAAGATGATATATCTACCTTTGTTGAGGGAATTAGCCAAGCTTAAGGGAAGTTGAGGCAAGTTGAATTCGATGGTGTATTGGCTAATTTTAGAGTAAGGCCAGTATTGAAGGAAAAGATTAAAAAATTGCAGGAACAAGATGAATACTTGAGCAGGCTCAGAGAAGGAATTAAAAATGGTAAGTCTTCAGAAATAGAAGTAAAAGAAGATGGACTAATGGTAGTAGGAAACAAACAGTGTATTCCAGATATGCAAGAGTAGGATGAAATTTTGGATGAGGCGCACAATGCTCCATATACAATGCATCTGGGAAGTGCAAGATTGTACAAAGATTTAAAAAAACAATTTTGGTAGCGAGGAATGAAGAAAGATGTTGCAGAGTATGCTGGGAAGTGCTTGGTATGTCAACAAGTCAAAGCAAAACATTAAGCACCCACTGGTAAGCTTAAGCCCTCGTCTATTCCTGAATGGAAATGGGAAAAGATTACTATGGATTTGTTAATGGGATTACCGAGGACCAACAGGAAGCATGATGCAATATGGGTGATTTTTGATAGGCTAAGCCAAGTTTGCACATTTCTTGCCAATTAGATAGACAGATTCTTTGAATTCTTTGGCCAAGAAATACATAGACCAAATAATTAGACTTTATGGGATTCCTAGCTCTATAGTCTCAGATAGAGATCCCATATTCACTTCCAGATTTTGGGAAAGTTTGCAAGAGGCCTTAGAACCAAGTTACATTTTAGCATAGCTTTCCATTCGCAGATAGATGGTTAATCGGAAAGGACAATAAGGACATTGGGGTTAAGAGCTTGCGTAATGGACTTCAAAGGTTCATGGGATGAGCACCTACCTTTGATTGAGTTTGCTTATAATAATTCTTATCATTCCGGAATTTAAATGGCACCTTATGAAGCTTTGCATGGTAGGAGGTGCAGAACCCCTATTTGTTAGGACAAGGAAGGTGAAAGAAAACTTTTAGGACCTGAGTTGGTACAACCTACAGTTGATAAGATTAAATTGGTGAAGCAAAGGCTCAAAGCGGCTCAAGACAAGATGAAGAGTTATACAGACACACACAGGAAAGAGATGGAATATGAAATTGGGGACAAAGTATTTCTTAGAGCTTCACCATAGAAAGGAGTTTTAAGATTTGGTAAAAAGGGTAAACTCAGCCCAAGATATATAGGCCCTTAGCTTTGCAGCCAGAGTTATCCAAAATTCATAATGTCTTCCATGTATCAATTCTAAGGAGATATAGATTGGATCCGTCACATATAGTCTAAGCTTTAGAAGTTCAATTAAGGGAGGATTTCACTTATGAAGAACAACCAGTTGCGATCCTAGATTCAAAGGAAAAGGTCTTGTGGAATAAGACTATGAAGCTAGTAAAAGTTTTATGGAAGAACCATGCAAGAGAGGAAGCAACATGGGAATCTTAGGAAGCTATGAAGGAGAAGTACCCACACCTATTTGTGGACTCAGGTAAGAATTTCAAGGATGAAATTCTTTAAGGAGGGGAGAAATGTTGAGTCCTGATTTTTCTTAGGATTTATTTTATTAAATTATCAAACATGAAAATAAGTTAGAATTCATTCATTATAAAATTTTTGGAGTTTAATATGGTATATTGTAAATTTTATATGGTTGCATGAATTGAAAAGAAAGAATTAGAATTAAGTTGAGGAGTTAGTAGGGATTGGATTTAATATGGAAGGGTAAAATTTGAAAGTTAAAAATTGTCTTAAACTAATAAGACAAAGAAGAGAAGAAAGAGTCGTGACAGTTAAGAAACAAAAAGAAAGTGAGAGTCGTAGAAGAGACTAGAAGGAGAGAAGAGAAACCGAAGCATAGGAAAGAGAAGAAGAAGGAAAGAAAGAAAAAGGAGAAAGAAGAAGAAGGAAAAGTTTAGGTAAGTTTTTAGGTATTCTTTACCTATTTTTTTGTTTTGATAGATGAAGGAAGTAGAGAAAATAGGTTTTATGTGATGGAAATGAAGAGAGTGAAAGAAGAATAATAAGAGAACTATGTTCTTAGATTTCTTTTATGAACTTTAGTTAGATCTTAGTTCTTTGAGTTAGAGAAATCAAGAATAGATCAAGCTTAAGCTCATTCATGGATAGTTAGGTTTAAGGAAAGCTTCATTCTTATTCGTTGATTAAATGAAAATATATGTTTTTGAAGGAAATCAAGCTAGTCAAAGTCAAGAGCAAGGAGAAGAACAAGCTTGATCTTGAAAGTATCAAGTAAATAGGTGGGTAATATGTTTATATTTTTGTGATGATGAGCAAAAATATTATATGTATGATTGCTATAAATGTTGTCTTGATTCATTGTGAATGTGGGAAAAACATTTTCTGAATTTATATCATGTTTGCTTGTATAATTGTGTTGCTTTATGCTAAGGAAAAATAGAAACTTAAGAAGCATGAAAAATATGATTATGATATGTATGCATATGAAATCTGTTACGTGGGTAAGAGAGATACCATTTTACTCGTCACATGCAAGTCGACTTAAAGCCTTCTCTCGGCTACCCCTCTTGTGGCATATGAGCTTTTAAAAAATGGAATCATTTTAGTTATAGTGTAAACTTCGGTTTCGCCATTTCGTTCTATGGGATTCTCTCGAGCCATTTTATTTGTGCATTGCATCTTGAATTATTGGATATGGAAGATATTTGAATGTTATTTTATGATGATTGAATGAAAAATATGAGCTGAATTATGTGGTAATGTGTTCAGATATATGTGAAAGTCTTAAATTTTGAATGTGATCTGCTAAGTCTAGCATGTGCTTTATATATATATATATATATATATATATATATATATGGTTCATTATCGCTGGCCATAATTGTATTAGCCACTAAGCTTCCTAGCTTATCCCACTATTTTTCCACTCCTCAGGTGAAGAAAAAGTAGATCAGCATTAACTTGCAAAATTCGGCAGACTTCAAGGATTTTTATCATTTGTAACTTAACTAGGTAGTTCAGAAACTTTTGGCACTTAGATTTATTTCAAGCATGAGCATCCATGGAAGTGTTTTGCATTTTGATGCTGAAGTGGTTTTTGGGATTTGTAATATGGAGTTGTGCAAGAACTCTATTTATAGAGAGTTGACAGAAAAAATTACAGAGATTCTCATATGTATGTGTAAAATGTTATGTTCTGTCAAATGCTAATGTGGATGGAAGTGAAATTTTTGTTGCGTGATGGCTTTTAGGATGGATTTTCTTTAAGTAAAATTGTTTATATTAGAAGTTGTATGTATGGAATTGAAAGTTGGATTCGGGTCTTGTGGTTGTAGTTACTGGTATATATATATATATATAATGAAAAGATGAGGAAAATAGAGAATAAGGGTTAAAATGCAGTCTGAAACTTCAAGGCAAAAATTGCACTGATCTAGGCAAAATTAGACAAAAGTGTCCGTATGAAAGTTGTAGATCTTTTACTAAGCTTTCTAACGACATAAAATTTATAATTTTTCAATTTCTGGGTTGAAAGTTCTGATCGTTTGAAGGGAGGGAGAGCGACTTCAAAGTTGCGACTCTCTTCTTCATTTTCTTCTGCCTCACGCCCATGCATGGTTCACTCACGCCTATGACTTCTTTGTTCTTCCCTCATGCCCGTGCATAAACCCTCACCCATGTGACCCTTTTATTTTCCTCTCACGCCCGTGTATAAACTCTCACCCCCATGACACCCCTTCCCATTGTCACGATTGTTATCCAACCCGTATTTAATTTATTTTCATATCTAAAATTATTTTATGACATTTTATTATTAATTGTTTATTCCAGACAAGTCCCACCATGAATTGTCTTTATCTAAATTTTAATTAAATTATATTCTATAATTTTATTTTATTGAAATGTTCCCAAATTTTTTAATTATTATTTCATTATATCCCAATTATGGCGCGTAGTTGCCATGAAATTCGAATCGAGACCAGGCTCAACATCTTTGGTATCAGAGCCTACGGTTTCTGAGGATTCCTAGGCTTAGAATATGTTATGTTATGAATTATTATGCTATGTGATTAGTTGTTATTATCTTAAATTGATTGATTCCATTAAGTGACATGCATATCATGCATTCATGTAGGACATAACATTTAAAATGACAATAATCTAAATGATAATTGTTTATTGAAGGCGTAAAATGCCACTTTAGCAAAAGAGTTGTTTGATGAGTTGAAAAAGTTATGTATTTTTCTAAATTAGACTTAATGGATGGTTGCCACTAGATCAGGGTACATAAAGAGGATATGTTCAAGATGATATTTGAAACACACAAAGGATCTTACAAATTCCTCATGATACCCTTTGACCTTACAACACTCTAATAATATTTGAAAGCTTGATGAACTCTATATTTAAACCTTATTTTTGAAAAATTTGTGGTAGTCTCTTTTTCACAATATATCAGTATATAGTGTCACTTGTGGAGTACTTAGGCCATTTCATAAATATGATGGGGCATCTATGAATCCCAAAAAAATACGTTGATTGTGAGTGGCTTGTACCTAAAATGCTCAAACACCTTCAGAGATTCTTAGGTCGTTGTGGTTACTATAGACAACTTATTCATAGTTATGGACAGATTAGCAAAACTCTAGAATTATTACTCAAGAAAAATTCCTTTTTATGTATCTGTGAAGCAACAACAACTTTTGATTATCTAAAGGAAGCTCTATCTAAAACTCCAGTCTTAGCCTTACAAGATTTTTATAAAATATTTATATTAGAGATGGATGTTTTTGGTGAAAGAATTGGAGCAGCTCTAATGCATGAGAAACATCTAATTGCATAAACATTTGTTAGTATATTAGAAGAAATTTTGATCTATAATGATGACAGTTAAACACTAATCACTTTACTTAGCAAGTTGACATTTTATTATAAAAATTTATCATCGTAATTTTAAGTATTTGATAGATAGAAAAATTATGGTTCTATTTCATTAATTTTGGTTACCAAAGTTTATGGGGTTTGACTTTACCAATTGATAGAAAAAAAGGTCTGTATATTTCAATAATTGATTTCTTATCTCGTAGGTCATGTTTATACTTGTTTAGCTCAAGTAGTTCGAAGGTACACATAAACTTACTTTACAAGGAAAGGTATAATTAGATAATATATAATGTACTGAGAATACTAATTGAATAATCTCTAAAGGGGAGAGTATGATGTTTCAATGTATACTTGGGTGAATAAGTTATTAAGACGGAAGGGATATATAGTGATGGGAAATTTACTAAATTGATTATAACTTTATTTCATGAAATAACATAAAGAGGTCATTCAGGCTAGTTGGGTATATATAAAAAGTTGTATATGCATTTTTATGGCGTAAGATTCAACATGATGTATAAGAATTTATGAGAAAGTGCGAGGTTTATTAATAAATAAATATTAATCAATATCTTTGCTAATATTGCTTTATTCACTGTTGATTCCAATTTACCTTTGATATGATATTTGCATTGATTTTATTGATGACCTTCCTCAATCATATGGATATTCAGTGATTTTTCAATTATTTATCGATTTAAGTTTATATGCATATTTTCTTCCTCTAAATCATCCTTATTCTACTACAAAACATGTTCACAGTTTCATAAATAGAGTATATAAATTGCATGGCATGTGAAGACTATTCTCAGTAACAAAGATGTTTTTACGAGTACCTTTTGGAAATAATTATTTCATATGTAAGGAGGAATGTTACTCCTATCCGCCACTTATAATCCCTAGTCAGATGGGTAAACAAAAATTTAAATTAGAGGTGAAAAATTATTTGTATGCCATCAGAATTCCATCTCATATAAAGCAAGTGGCTATCATTAACATAATGGTGGTATAATACCACTTTTCATTTAGTTATCTCTATGTTAAAGCACTATATGGTTATATGCCTCCTATAATGCACATGTTTAGGAAATTCCAGTGTGTTCTTGGTTGATCAGGATTTGGGAGATGGTGAAACTATAATTCAAATATTAAAGTTTCATTTACATCACATAAAATATTGTATAAAGTAATTGGTGAATAAACATCAAACATAATGTGATTTTTCAAATATTAAAGTTTCATTTACATCACAAACAATACTATATAAAGTAAATGGTGGATAAACATTGACCATAAGTTGATTTTAACATAAGAGATTGGGCTTATATTAAAATTCATCCCTATTGTCAGCAAAATGTTAAACAAATTTCATTTTAAAATTTTTCTTCATTATTTTTTAATCATTTTAGTTCAATGATCTTCTATTATACCTAATGACACTTGATGGAATAACTTTATGATGTTCAAAAATGATTTCTAGATATCAACCTTATGGATAACGTTGTCGAGGGGAGATGTAATTGCTGAACCAAGGGAGATTTTAATCGAAGTTTTATTGATAACAAAACATAAGTACTACTAACGTGTTTTTATTTTTGTTGATGAGAAAGAATATGAGAATAAGACAATGTTTTGCAATCTTCAAAATAAAGATCTAGTTAATAAATAGATCAAGACACATTAAGGTTATTTTATATATTACTTATTGTAAGATCATTTTGATCGTCTTTGGTAATTTATGAGGCTCACTAGCATAAATATTTCATATTTTTTATTGCATAAGTCTCTTTACATTCATTAAGAGGCATTGGAGCTTTTGATTTTAATATAAAAGCCTTTTAAGATTTAGAATAAACTTTCGAGAATATTTGGGAAGTGTTTTTACTTATATTTGGATTAAAAAAAATAGTTTTGAGAATTTAAAAGGTTTAACATTATGTTTTTGGAGTGATTGGTCAACTTATATGTGTTAATGGTCAACTAATATAGGTTAAAGTTACTAAATTGGTGTACTGTGAGTTTGTAGAAATATTAATTGATGTATTAGTTGACCAATGTACCAGTAGAGGAGCTTATTAGATCTCTTTTTATATAGGAAATAAAACTAAAAAAGAAATAGGAGAAACAACGTTAATAAAAAGAATTTAGCCTTTAAAGTCTCGAAGGAAGAATGAAGTGACAAGGAAGAGACATCATTTAGTGGAAGTGATGAAGAAGATATTGCTCTAATCAAGAGAAAATTTAAGAAATTCTTAAAAAATAATTCCTTGAGAAGAAGGGACTACAATAGTGGTAGGATGGACGCAAAATGAAAATAAAATAATATTATTTGTTTTGAATGTAAGAAACCCAAATATTTAGAGTCTTAATGCCCTCTCCTCAAGGAAAGTGACAAATATGAAAGAAATAACAAGAAGGAGAAGATGGATAAAAGAAAAAATAAGGAATTCAAGGCCTCCACTTGGGATGATACAAAAAATTCCAAAAGTGAACTAGGTGTATATATGAGTGAAAATGAAAAGATAAGAAGTGAATTGCATTGCATTAAAACTTCCAAAGGTGTAACCACAATAGATAATCAAGAATTACTTACCTTACAACATAAGAATAAGGAATTTGGGAAAAGACTTTGATTCTCTTAAGAACTTGTTGTCCAAATTCATTAAAAGAAGTGAGAAACTAGAAAAACATGTTAGGAGCCTAAAGAGATCTAATAATAGGCATGGAATTGGATATAGTCATAAGAATGCTTCCAATGCTAAAACCACTTTTATCAAACGAAAGCATTTTCATAGTAAAGAACCAATGTTTAGAATGACAAACAAATATCAAGCATCTACATCTAAGCCCATACACTACACATCCATTATAAATCACATTAGGAGTAAACCTCATGCTTTCTTGTATCATTCACAATTTAGATCAAAAATTCAAGGAATAGGTACAACTTTTTTATAAAAATATATGATAATATGCAATCTCACCGATACCATGCTAGGCCTTACACCAAGCATAACTATATGATGCATGCTCACATTCTACGTAAGCATCGTTATAATGAAAAAAACATGTCTCATACCTACAATTATGCTAGTATTTTTGTTATCCAAAGAAAGCATTCTAATCACTTGTATAAAGAATAGGTTTTAATAACTCATATGCATATATAAGAGCAACGAATGCATACATGCATCAAAGGTATAATGATAATCTTTTTAGGCCAAATTATATTCTACTTTTATGGTAAAGTTGGACAAATTGATAAATTTTATTTTTCAAAACAAAGATCAATAAATAAACTTTCAAGTAAATGCATTGAGAAAAAGGAGAATAACAAAGAAGGACCTAAGCTCATTTAGGTGCCTAAAACATACCAAATGAAATGTTCTATAGGTCTCTAAGAAGAGGAGGAATAAATGGTACATGGATATTGGATGCTCAAGGTATGTGACTAGTGATGCATCTCAATTTCAAATTTAAGAGAAAAAGATGGAAATTTTTTCACCTTTGGAGATAATTCCAAGGATAAGATAATTGGCATTGGAAAATTGGTAAGAAAGACCAAACAATTATTGATAATGTCCTCTTAATGGATGGATTAAAGCATATTTGCTAAGTGTGAGTCAATTATGTGAAAAAGGATACAAAGCATGTTATGAAGGAATATCATGCATTATATCTAGAGTAATTGATAATAACATTGCATTTTTAGTAAAAAGAGAAGGAAACATATATATAATTGATTTTGACGATTTATCTTACCAATATTTAAAGTCTCTAATATTTATTATTGAAGGTGCATGGATTTGGCATAAAAGACTTGGACATGTAAATACAGACCTTATCTCCAACCTAAACTCCAAAAAATTTGTAAATAGGCTCCCAAAGGTCAAATTTGAGAAAGATAAGATATGTGGAGCTTGCAAATGAGAAAACAAATAAAAAGCTCATTCAAAATTAAAAAATCAATAAATTTTATGCTTTTGTCATATTTTATGATTTTAATTGACTCATTTGGCTCTTATTCCTAGCAAACAAAGAAGAATGTTTTGGGACGTTTGTTAAATTTGTCAAAAGGGTACAAATGAAAAGGAAATTTCTATTGCTTCTATTAGGAGTGATCATGGTACAAAATTTGATAATGGAAAATTTGAAACTTTTTTGTGAGGATAATGGACATTTTCATAATTTTTCTTTGCTAATAACCCCTAAAAAAATAGAGTTGTTGAAAGGAAAAATAGGACCTTATAAAAAATGGCTAAGACTATGATCAATGAGTATGATCTTCCTAAATATTTTTGGGCAGAGGCAGTAGCCATGAACGATTGTTGCATTTTAAATAGAGTCTACATAATACCAACTTTAGATAAAGGTCCTCATGAACTTTGGCATGGGAGGAAGCCAAAGATCAACTTCTTCAATATTTTTGGTTGCAAGTGATTGATCTTTTTCAACATTTTTGGTTGCAAGTGCTATATCTTGAATACTAAGGATAAATTGAGGAAATTTGATTCCAAAATGGATGAAGGGATATTTCTTGGCTATTCCTTAACTAACAAAGCATATAAAGTGTTTAATAGGAAGAGTCTTACCGTTGAAGAATCTATGTATATTGTTTTTGATGAATCTAACCCCTTTACATCTAAGAAAGATTTTGAAGATGATGATATAGTTATGTCAAAGAACTAAAGTCATTAACTCTTGAAGGAGACAACAAATTGATCATGAACCCATTTTCTCACTAAGTGAGGGAAAAAAGAAGGATAAGGAACTTCTGATCTAAACCTTCCTTGAGATTGGAAGTTCAAAAAGATCCATCCCTCTAATCAAATTTTAGGTGATGTTTAGCAAAGGGCAATCACTAAATCTCATCTAAAAGATGTATCTCATATTGCTTTGATTTCTCAAATTGAACCTAAGAAAATAGAAGAGGCACTCAATAATGAAATTTGGATTTTTACAATGAATAAGGAATTGAACCAATGTGAGAGGAGTAAGGTATAGAACTTAGTACTTAGACATAGTTATCATCAAATCATACTTACCAAGTGGGTTTTTATATTATTGTGAGAAATAAATTTAGATTAGTAGCAAAAAGGTGCAATAAAGAGGAGGGCATAGACTTCAAAGAAACTTTTGCTCTAGTGGCTAGCCTAGAAACTATTAGGCTCCTACTTTCATTTGGATTATACATGAATTTCAAATGGTTTCAAATGGATGTTAAAGTGCTTTTCTAAATGGATTTATTCAAGAAGTTTATATTGATTAACCTCCCAGTTTTGAGAAACATAATGCACTTAATTACGTCTATAAACTTTCCAAACCTTTATATGGTTTAAAATAAATTCCTAGATCTTGGTATGATAGGTTAAGTGTTTTTCTTATAGCAAATGGATTCTCTAAAGGCAACGCTAATGCTACAATTTTCATTAAAACACATAAGCATAAAATTCTAATTGTTTAAAATTATATTGATGATATTATATTTGGTGTCACTAATGAGAATGTGTCTAAATAATTTTCTAAGTACATGAGTAGGGAATATGAGATGAGTGTGATGGGATAACTCAACTTCTTTCTTGGACACCAAATCGAGCAAATGAAGGAAGGTATCTTCATAAATCAAGTAAAGTACACAAAATAACTACTCAAACATTTTAGAATGGACCAAGCCAAACCATTAGGGACACCTATGAGTATAACAACAAAATTGAATAAGAACAAAGAGGGTAAACCCGTGGATATAAAGCTCTATTGAAGTATGATTCATAGCTTACTTTATCTTACCACAAGTCGACCTAATATCATGTTTAGTGTTTACTTATGTGCTAAGTTTCAATTAATCCATAGAGAATCACATATATTAGCTGTTAAGCGCATCCATAGATACTTATGTAAAACAATTTCACTAGGACTTTAGTACCCTCAGAATATATCCTTTGGTTATTTAGATTCGAACTTAGCTATTAGCCTTTTAGATAAAAAGAGTACATTTAGAACCTGTCAGTTCTTAAGAAATGCATTAGTTTCTTAATTTAGTAAGAAACAAAATTAAGTGGCTTTATTAATAGCAGAAGCCTAATACATGACATTTGAAAGTTATCATACTCAAATTCTTTGGTTAAGGTAATAACCTAGAGACTATAGATTAGATTTTAATAAAATACCAATTAAATGGATTATAGTAGTGTCATTTGCCTTATAAAGAACCCTTTTCAACATTTTAAGACTAAGAACATAGAAATTATATACCATTTTATAAGAGATCATGTGCAAAATGGACATATTAAATTAGAGTTTGTAGATACACAACACTAATTAGCTGATATCTTGACTAGAAATTTTATTGAAGACATATTTTGGTCAATTAGAAGAGAATTAGTTGAGATTGATGGAAATTCCCTTATATAAATTTTTTAGGTTGATTTTTAGTCAATATTTTTACTATGATTTATCTTGCTTTTTTAATGTTATGAAGTCAGTTACTAAAACTTACTGATCGACCAATATCATAGGATGGTAAAACAATGTTTTGAAAATAAACAAGTTACCTTGATTTTCCTAAAAGTTTATTCTTAGATTGGGCGCATACTTGTCACCCAAACTAGTACAATTACTCAACCAATGTTTTGACCTGGTCGACCAATCTTGCTAAATCTTGAATTAATTTGGTCCTAAGGCCTTCTAAATAATTTTCTTGCATTTATAGTCGACCAATAATATTTACAGGTCAACCAGTTACTTATAGTGGGTGACCAAAGACACTTAGTGATTGACCCTAGATACTTACCTATAACTGGATGACTTGTAAGTCATAGTGATTGACCATCATATCGGGTTCTAAAAAACTAGTTGCTCCCTTCCTCTCACCACCAATATTCTTTAGCCTTTCTGATAGTCACTCTCCACTAAACTTTCTCTCGCTACTTTAACCCTATATTTCCCATTAGTTCCACTACCTATCTCTGGTAGACACCTCCATTTATCCATGATACCTTCATAACACCTCGACGCCATTTCCAGGGGTCTCCTATTCCAAGCTTCCTTCATAGTGTCACTACTTCTCCTAAAAAATTCTAGGCATCTCCTATGGCTACAACCAGCTATAACACCACAAATCATTTGCCAATTGAGCTCTATTTTAGCAGCCCTTCTCCATTACTAATAATAAGCCCTCCACCTCATCAGTTTAGGTTTTTCCCAATCTCTTTTTTTACCCAATTGATGATCCTATTAACATCTAATCTTAATTTCTGTCATGAATGTGTGTGTTTATGCGTTCAATTTAAAAAATTGCACTTCTAATTGCAACAAATTTTAACTTAGGGTGAATTAGGGTTTTAGAATTGGGAATTCCCTAAATTCATATGAATTTCATTGACTTTTCAAAATTTAAGTATCTTTGCTTCAATTTATAACACATTTAAGCTTTATATCTTTCAATTTTGAGTAATTTTGTCTAATTTCCACTATATTGCATTTTTACGTAAATAAATTTTGAGGATTTTCTTATTACGCATGATTTCTCACAATTAAAGATTTGTTCATTCAATTGATGAAAGATTTACACTCTTTTTGCTATGAATTGCCTAAATTGTGATTAATTTTATTTAAATATAAATTTTTGATCATTTTGGTCTATATAAAAATTAGGTCATTCCTCTTTATACATTAATTTTTCAAGTTAAATTCCTCTCAGTTACATTAATGCTTCACTACCTTGTACTATGTTTAACTCAATTAACTTTTTAAACTGCACATTGCTTTGCATTGCATCAATTTTTGATAGACACCATTTTTGATCATTAATGTTGTGCATGTAATCGTTATCTTTATATTTGAACTTTTGCTTATACTAGTACTATCTTCTCCATCTTTTAGGTGATCCTTCATATCCAACCTTTACTATTCCTTAACACATCTTCCTTAATCCTTTTTCAAAAATCATGGCAAGAACTAGAGGAGACCATATTCCCACACCTAGGACCTAGACCTACACACAAGGTAGAGTCATACCTATAGTCTCTAGGACTCCTAAGATTCGAGAATGTCCTTTAATCCCTCCTCCTTATTCCATATCTTCTAATGTGGATAAATACCTTGACGGTAATTTTTCTTAATTCCCATATTATGCTAAAACTATAAGATAACCATGTCATTTCCCCTACCAGTTTATATCAATTTAACAAATATAGTCTTGTATGCTATTTTATTGATCAAGGTTGGGAATCCCTCCTTACTAAGACCTATAAGATTAGTCCTACTAATGTTCATCTATTTTACACCATCTTCGTCCTAAGGTTATTTATGATTTCACTCATATATCCTTCCTAGGCCACAATGATCTTTGTTTTCTCTCTACCTTGTATTAGAATAACCTATTCACCCTATTTGTTTTCTTTTACTTAATATGATTCACTTCTATTAAACTAAAAAGAAGAAACAAAATATCTTATATGCTCTCATCCTTAGCCTTATCTTTCAATACTTTCAAATTCCTCCTGCTCTTGATAAGATCAACTTTTTCTTTGACTCTGCTACTCTCCACTGGATGGGATATTAATTGTTTAATGACTAAATGACTAGATCACATCAGTGACAACATCTTTAGCCTCAACGTTTGTTTACATTCCATCAAACCTCACCGTTCAATGGTTTTGACGAGCCCCTCTTGAGTCACACTATCGAGCTACTTGCAGAGGATGAGGCCATCACTTCTTGCTAATGACATCACTCCCATTGGATACTCGTCTCGTTGCCATTGAGCATTATCTTACTATATTGTGAGGAGAGCTTGACTCTTTCATAGACTTCACAATGCATCACCTTAACAACCTATGCTGATTGATTGAGTCTCATTTCCAACCTCTGACTAGTTAACACTTTTTGATATTTCCAAAAAGGGGAGAAAATTTTTGTGTGATAATAGAGAAATACTATAATTCAGGGGGAATTATAATAGAGAAATACTCTAATGTAATAGAGAAATACATTTAGTTATATATCTCTTTGACAATGTATACTTTTTCTAAATATTCTTTCAATATTGAATTATGATTATGATATGGTTTCATTTTTTTTCTTTTATGCACAAATTAAAAAGTAGTTAATTATGATCTTAATATAGGTTGTAAATTGTCTATATAAATTTCCGTAATACTTTTTAATAGCATAAATGTTTTCTCATAATTAAAAAGTGGTAGATTTTTGAACATGAGAGGTCCTAATTGAAGTTTTAATGATAACAAAATATAAGTACTATTAATGAGTTTTCAATGTTGTTGATGAGAAAGAATATGAGAACAAAACGATGTTTTGCAATCTTCAATATCAAGTCAAGAAATAGATTAAAACATATCGAGGTTATTTCATGAATACTCACCATACATAAATGTTTCATTTTTTTCATTGTATAAGTATTTACATTTATCAAGAGGCATTATATCTTTTGATTTTTGATACGTGTGATTTGCATAATTTTTTAGGGTTTAATTTGTTATGTATTAAGTGTTAATTTGAGTGTTTAGTATATGTTTAGGTTAGAATTATGTTAGTTTATGTGTTTAAGTGTTTTTATGGGTTAGTATAAGTCTTTGAGCTTAAATGTTATGTTTTTAAGGTACCTTGATGTGTTTGTTAGTGTTTCAAGGCCAAAAAATAAGAACGGAGAAGTTTCAGAGACTTTCGGGCCGAAACCACGACCTACGATAGTGACAGAAACATGTGAGACAACCTACTCGTGACAGAAAGACTCTGCCATAACCCATGATCTTGGCCCAAGAAAGGTTTGATGCTGGCCATGATCGTGGCCTGCGTCAAGCAGATGCGCAAACAAGAGAAAAAGTTAAGCTTTGAGGGATTTTTCAGACCGTTTCAACCCCCAAAAAACCCTATGCCTGCTAAGGTATTTAAAGAACATGAAGAACAGAAGATGGGAGCTTTTGCATTAGCCACAACCAGAAACCCTAGAGAGCTTTATTAAGAGATTGAGGAAGGAAACGAAGGAAGAGAGACATGGAGAAGAAGCCTATGTGAAGTACTTCCTAGAACAAGAGGTTTCTCACCTTTGCTGGCTCCGTCATCCATTCTACTAGTATTTTCCAGCTTTATTTTCAATTTTATTGATTTATAGAATGGGGATAGCTGTTGAGAATAGGATTTGTTGAATGTTAAGATTTTTCTAAACTCACTTTTAGGAACTTTGTCTTTGATATTAATGAAATTTGATTATTGTGTTTTTATTGGATTATTTGTGATTTAATTGCACTTCATAATTTGGTAACTAACCGAGAGGGTGAACCGAGTGAAAATCATTAAATTGTGCTAATGAGAGTTAGGTAGTTTAATAAATCAAGAATTGAATCAACCGGTAAAATTTATGTAACGAGAGATCTTGCATAAGTTTCTAGTAGTTTAGTGGACAATTTCAGATCTAATTTAGGTTTTGGATAAATTATGAATCGAGAGGTTGCAATTCCCATAATCTAATTAGGTTTTATAAATTAAGGCTAATGATTATAACTCGAGAGATAGTAATCAACCCTAGGACTGTCTAGAACCGATAATTGAATAAATTCATAATCAATTAGTTTTAATTAAAGTCAGAAAAAAAACCCCATTTCTTTCAATTGGTAGTTTTTAGGTTAACTCTGGATTTGGTATGCAATTGCTATCTTGTTAATATTTCTAAATTTGATTATTGGAATTAATTGTGTGATTAAATTATTTTCTTGTTTAGTTTTGTTCATTGAATTATTTTGAATTAAGTTTAGCATTAGATTTTAGGATTATATTAACCTCTTTGTGGGATTGACACCTTAGGTACTACATGAACGAGCTGTGCACCTGCAGAATATTAAGGTTTAAAAATATTAAAACTTTGTCATATCGGAACCTGCAATCAAGTTTTTGGCGTCATTGTCGGGGAGGCATTAATTTAGTTCTATAGTTTAAGGCGTTTAGTTTAGTTTTTAATTTTTGATTTTGTTCTTTCATTTTATTTCAAAAATCGTACTCTTGCAGGAACACAAGTGACACGAGAGGTTCGAGTCGTGCAGCTGAAAGGTTAGATTTAGATATCACTTGACTAGAACGAACCCTTAGGAAAGCTCGGTGAGAAGAAGAAGAAGAAGAAGAGATCGTGAAATCAGCAATGGCCGAGGAATTTTAGCAGAACATGGATCATGGAGCGAACTAAGGATGTCAACAACAGACCCTTATAGACCTAATAAGACCAGGGTTCAATGCAGTAAATCAAGGAGTAACTAGGCCGTCAATTTAAGCAATCTCATTTGAAATTAAACCAGCCCTCCTCAATATGCTTTAGTAGAATGTGCAATTTTATAGATTGGAAAACGAAGATCCCAATGCACACATCGTGAACTTCCTCAAAATCTGTGATACTTTTCGGTATCATCAAATGTTAGAGGATGCAGTCAAAATTCAGCTGTTTCCCTTTACCCTTAGAGATAGAGCGAAGGCATGGTACCATTTCCTTAGCCTAGCCAACATCAAGACATGGGATCAGCTAGTTCGTGCATTCTTGGATAATTATTTCCCTTTGACCAAGACGATGAAGATTATCAAGGAAATCTCCAATTTCCAGCAAGGTGACGGGGAATCAATGTACAAAGCATGGGAGAGATATAAGGATTTGCAACGGAAGTGCCCACACCACAACCTACCAAGGAATTCCTGTTGCAAACATTTTACAATGGAGTAAACCCATCGACGAGAGGCACAATTGACGCAAATTCAGAAGGATCACTAATGCGAAAGATAGTTGATGAAGCGGAAGAGCTAATAGAGGAGATGGAAAGCAATAACTGTTTATGGATGAACGGGGGGGGGGGGGGTAGGCAACCTGCTACCTTTAGGGAGCAAAAAGGAGTTGTGGCGGTCGATCAGATGCAAAAATACAAGCGAAGATCGACAACTTGACGAGACAGCTCAATAGTATGAAGGCTTCGTCCTCAGCCCTGATGAAAGCTATACAATTGAAACGTGACCTGAAAAGGGTCACAACGTAGAGAAGAGATAATATGAGGGTTCTGAATGTTAGTTAAGTTAAAAAGCAACCACAGAAGAAAGAAAATGCAGAAAGAACATGTAAGCATAAATAGTAATCTGTGATTTTGGTATGTATGTGAGTTTTGGCTCCTTGGAGTTGTTTGGTATTTTGGAGCTAAGGAGGGAACAGTATAGATGATACTTGCATGTTTGGACGTGTAATAGCAATGGAAATGATGTATAGAATTCGTATAGGCACGAGAGATAAGATGTTCTGCTCCTTCCGTCTTCTGTATTGTATCCTCTATGATGACGTCAATTTCCTCTGGGTGACATCATCTTCCTCTGTAAGGATGCAAATGCATCCTCTATGAGTCATTCTCT
>JAOQMS010000180.1:15399676-15411780 GCA_027563885.1 Erythroxylum longipes | reverse complement strand
TATATGTGAAATATCTGAAAATTATTATTATTTCATATTAATTGTGATTATTATTTATTATTTTGATTTTTAGAGATTAAGTTAAAAATATATAGTACAACTGTACAGTATGATAATGGATTATTTTGCAATTTAAAAAAAATCAGAGACTATTTTATAAATTTAAAAAATTACCCGAAACGATATCTGGTATTGATCGGTACTGATACAGTACTATATCAGAACCTAATCTAATACTAAATTCAGTACTATATTCGCAACATTGACAAGATGCTTTCCATCCCATACTTTTTGAATTTAAAAACAATTTTAGGTTTCAACAAGATAAAAATTATTTATTAAGAAAGAGACCTTTTTTGACTGCTTACGTGTATATCTTGTTGAATATTTTGGACACTAGTCGAATAAAGAGAGATTTTTACTTTTTAGTCTGCGATAATAACAATTAACAGAAAAAAAATATTATATGGAATCGATATTTCGGTGATTGGATTGCAAATTGCAATCCCTAAGACTTCTCGTCTTCGTTTCTCAATTTTTAAGTGGCAAGACAGAAAAATAATCCAACAAGAGGGAGCCAACAAAGCGCAAGAAGAGTTGATGATGGCAAAGTCAGAGAGCGGTCTCAAAGCCTCAAGATGGTCTCTTCAAGGAATGACTGCCCTTGTCTCTGGTGGCACTCGCGGAATCGGGTTTTTTTTTTTCTAGATCTCATTACTACCGTTTCAAGATTGATAGAAGTTTATGGATTTGGAACTTTTGAATGTTTGATGCTGGAAAGACTCGATTTTTAATGTTTATGACCTCCATAATTTCCAATTTTTTCATTAATTAGGAATGCTACAGTTGAAGAATTAGCTGGGCTAGGTGCGAGAGTGCACACATGTTCCAGGAATGAATTGGAGCTTAATAAGTGCTTGCAAGATTGGGAGGCTAAGGGTTTTACTGTCACTGGGTCGGTCTGTGATGCATCGTCTCTGACCCAGAGAGTGAAGTTGATAGAGGAAGTAGATTCTGTTTTCAGTGGCAAACTCAACATTCTTGTATGTATAAATCAAGGGTAATATGTCGAGAAGTAACAGGAGGGTGCTTTACGTAATTTCATTATTCATAGTCGTACTGTTGATCTCGTAGTTGGTTTACACACTCAGTACTTTGTCACCATTTTGTTTACTCTTCACTAAACTTTGCTGAAATGAAAAAACGACTAGCATCGTGCAATTTGAAGTTAATACTGATTACCGTGGATCACTTGTGTGCTGGTTGTCTAGTCCATATTCTTTTCCATGCTCTATTTAAACTTGCTCACGTCACAGGCTATGGTCACTTATGAATGTTGACTTTTGCGTTTCACATTTCAAATTTAGTCGCCAGATTGAAGAGGACTTGGTTAACGTGGAAATTATAACTAGTTAATCTTTAGAAATTTTGTCTGTTAACATATGAGTCTGTTCAGATACTTGAGATTCAATCTTCAATTCTTTCGTCTAGGTGAACAATGTTGGGACCAATATCAGAAAACCAACCACCGAGTACACTGATGAAGAATATTCAAAACTCATGGCAACAAACTTTGAATCCGCCTACCATCTGTGCAAACTGGCACATCCTCTTCTAAAAGCATCTGGAGTTGGAAGTGTTGTGTTCATTTCCTCTGTTGCAGGTCTTTTGCACATTGGTAGTGGATCGATTTATGGACCTAGTAAAGGTGAGTTACACTTCTATTTTAGGATTTTGTTTGTTTAGATACATATCATTTATGCACTGACTACTTGCCAGTTTAAGCTTAAAATTATTATTTATCAAAATTTGTTTCTCTCAGCTGCAATTAACCAACTTGCAAAAAATCTAGCATGTGAGTGGGCAAAAGACAATATCAGGGTGAATAGTGTTGCACCTTGGTACATCAGAACCTCGCTTGTGGAACATGTAATATCTCTTTTGCTGCCAATTTCAAAACTTTCCTCGCACCTGTCATTGAACCCACAACCTCTCCATTTTCTGCTTGTTTGTTTGCGTACTAATGTTTCTTGATGTTAGCATCTGTTTATTCCATAATAATCTGAGCAAATATTTCTTGCATGTGCCAGGCAGGACCTGATGCATTTTGTAAACGATAGTACAATTTTCCATTCATGTCTACTTATTTGTGTCTTCATTGTAAAGATTGCATATCACCTTCCTTTTTGATATGAAAGAAGCTTGTCATTGTTTTCTCTACCAAAACTGGCACTATCAGACAACTACATTGTGTATTCCTGATAGTCTCCCCATTTTACATTTAGCAATTAAGAAATATTTCCTGTGAAAGTTAATCAATGTTTGATTGCTTTTCTTTGTTTGTCTGCTGCTTGCTATCCTTTCCGCAGTTGATTGATAATAAAGAGTTCTTGGGGAAGGTTATGGCACAAACCCCTCTACAGCGTGTAGGAGAACCTGAAGAAGTTTCATCCACAGTTGCATACCTTTGCCTACCCGCTGCTTCTTACATCACTGGACAAGTTATATCTGTTGATGGCGGAATGACTGTGAATGGATTTAACCCAGGCATGCGACTGGATTAAGCATGTCATCAATCGTAAAATGGTCCCATTGATTATAACTGTTAAAGAATGTTTCCCGGCCTTTTCATGCATCCTTACAATTTGTTAGGACATTATTGTTGTATGATTAAACGAACATCAACTGCTACAATTACAATTTGTTGTTTTGGGCCTGGAAAGGCTTGCTGTCTCAAAATTCCAGGTGGATCTTCGCACGCTGTAAGGTCTGCCACATTACCCTTGAGCTTGCTGTAGATTTTCATGCAAATCAATGCAACGATCATCGGGCCGCTTGCGACGTACCGGCTAAAAAGTAAAAACAGTACCAAAACTCTGTATGTTGTATCGGAATAAAAAATCGGACTTTATTAGAAAGTTTCGGACTACAACTGTTTGTACTATAAATACATGTATAAAGCAAACCCCGTCTTCTCTCCGGTCCGTCCTGATTGTTCATCTGACAGCTGATGGTGGGTCGCGAGCTGCTCGGTGTTGCAGGCACGTGAGGAAGAGATGGGCTCAAGACTGTAGACATCGTGAGTGAAACGAAGAGTATTAACCAAACTAAGGGCTAAGTGCCTTTCATCTGATCCCAAATTAGTTTCTCTAAACCTTTTGGGTGACTTTCATCTTGTTCGTTTCTTGGCTTTTTGTTAATTAACACAAACAATCCATAATTTGAGTGTTAAATGTTAAGGCCTTCTGAACTTAATATTGGGAAACTGAAACAAAATCTGATTTCGTGTGTGGTAAAATAAATATAAAATTTTTTGTTCATTTCTTGAAAGTAAAGATTATTTTAAATTTTATAAAAATTAGCCTATAAAATACAATAAAATATGAATTATAATTTATAAGTTATTGTGAAACTTGATCCTTTTTTATTACTTCTCTTGAATAGTTTATAAATTTGATTTATTGCAACAATTATAGATTTACACATGTTCGATCTATAGCAATATTTACACAACAAATTGAGATACCTTTACAAGTGGTTTATGAGGTAAGAAATGTTATCTGTTTTATAACCTAAGCCTATTTATAATAGTTTGGATCCTTAAGTAATGTAACGAAATAAAATTATAATTTCAGTTAAAGTTTAACAACGGCTATAATTTATTTTAATTAAATACTAATTAAGCCCAAATAAGGTCTAATATCCCATATCCTTATTTATTAAAATACAAATTTTTCTCTTGACTGTTCTTTGTGCATAACTTATTAGATTTTTAATATGTTGGCAATTGGCATAATTTAAAATCCTAAATCATATTCAAGGTTAAATAAATTAAAATCATTTAATTTATTTTTAATTATCTAATTAAAATTTTATATACATAAATCAAGATTAATATTTAACAATATATTATGACAAACTAAGTAATAAGAATGATAAAATGATTTTGACTAACCTTTTTGTTCATAATTTTTTAATAATTTAATCATTTCATCATATAATATTTTAATTAGACATATAGTATGAAATTAATATCTATTTTATTTTGTATATGTATTAGTTTTCTATCATTAGCAATTAATTATATGAAAACTATTTTTAAAGTTTTATTCAACCTTATCTAAAAATTTTCCGAATTAGTACTAATTGAAAATAATGAAACATTCTCTTTAATCACTTTAGGGTAATAAATTATATACTCATGACTCAAGTACCTTTATATAGCGTATGTTATATCTAATCATTATCGATTAAACAATCCTTGACTAGAATATATCATAACTAGTATTAATGTAAGATAATTTGGAAATCTTAAGTTAAAATACAATCATTAGAAGAGAATTGTTTTAATAAACATACAAGTAATATGCAAAAAAGGTAAAATTAACCTTATAGTTAACCTCTATTGATAAATTAAATTAAATCCTGTCGTTTTGAAAACGTTCAACTTGAATCGCAGATTAATGGAAAAAATGACGAGATTGCAACACCATCATATTTCTGCTACATCATTATTGTTGTGGCATAAATTAATATTATTTTAATGTTACAAGAGTCTCACGTTGTCATATAGGTCTGGTGTGGTAGTGTAGGAGCCTTGTAGTTAAAATAATATATTGGAATCAACGTTATGGGTTTCCCATAGTATCGACCGAAAGACAGTAAAAAAACTATATTTAAAGGTATGATTGTCGGTACCGGCAATTTTGTATGGTATTAGCTTAAAAAAGGAGAATTATTTAATAAAAATTTCAATTTTTATTAAAGTTTCCTCCCGCCTTCGCAGTGCCTTTTTTCAAAAAATTTTTAATTAGCTATTTACTAATTTACTTCAACTTTTATTTTGATTTTTAATTTATATTTTTAAAATAAAATAAATATTTTTTATTACTAATGATAATTATAAATTAAATCAAACTTAAAAATAAATTATTTTTATTTAAATTAATTTTAATCTTTTATATAATATTTATTAATAAAAATATTTTATTTTTAAATAAATAATTTAAAAATTGTTATTTAAAAATTAACATTTATTTTTAGATATATTTTAATTATTAAATCAAATTTTATTGGAAATTTGTACATTTTAAAAAAAATTAAATTTAATTAAATTTATTAATAATTATTAAATTATTTTATAAATTAAATTAAATTAACTCATTTATAATTTTAGTAATAATTAATTTTAATTAAATAAATACATAAATTAAATTAAATTAAAAATTTTAAATTCTTATTAATAATAAATATATTAATAATATATATTTAATTGATAATAAATTAAATAATATATGTTTTTGTTTCAAGTTTCACTTCTAGTTGATTATTTTCTCATTATGAACTCTTATTGTAAATTGTAATAGGATCTTTATTTTTCTTTTTATTTGATGTTTTGATGTAATTATTATTTATTATATTATGAAATTGTAATATTTCAAATATGTTGTATTGTTCTTAATTTTATTCTTGAATGATGTTTAAATGATCTTTTTTTGCATATTAATTGTAGTTATTATTTATATATCAAATATGTGAAAATTAATGTTAATAAAAATAAATAAATTGTTATTATTTTTAATTTTTATTATCATAATTTTTGGACACATGGTTGATATAAAATTATAAAGTATACAGTATAATATACTAATATGCTATTTTATAATTTTAAAAAATTTAAGGACTATTTTATAAATTTAAAAAATTACCCGAAATAATATGCAATATTAACCGATAACAGTATAGTATCGTACAGAACCTAATTTTGAACCAATGCTGCTGCATTATTCTTAACATTAATTGAAATAACTCATTATTATTATAAAATTGAATTATATTTAACCTAAATTAATTAAACTAATTAAGCAATGCTCTATAAATTTCCAAACTCAGATCACGTGATTTCATGGCTAGAATTAATCAAGTGGCTAGAACCCCAAAGGATTCGATCGTTTCTCTGGCTTTTTGCTTAATGAAGCTGTTGACTAATTACTGAATCAATAGACATCTTTCAACATATGACAGTTGTCAGTTCTGTAGATAAGAAGAGTTAATTCTGCATACCATACGGGATTGTACGGGGTGAAATCTTTTTGGCTTCAATTTCCATCAACAATGATCGATAATGTATTCTTCCGGTTAAATTTTTATATGATTGAGCCTAAATAAATTGAATACATATAAATCTAAATAAGGTTTCATCCTAAAACTAATTAGTACTAGAAGGAGTAACTTACTAGGCTTATATGCATGCTCAAAGCCATATATTCTTTTCATGTAGGACAAAGTCTCATTTATATTTCAACACGCCCCCCTTACATGTGAGCTAATTTACGGCCCAACACCTACAACAGTCTATCATGACGAGGTGGTGATGTGTAACTCAAGAGCAATCTGTTCTAATACCATGTTAAATTTTATAATTGAGTCTAAATAAATCAAGCACATATAGCCCAAATGAAGTTCTATACTAAAACTAATTGGTATTAGGAGAAATAACTCATTAGGCTTATATGCATATTTAAAGTCATATATTCTTTCCATGTGGGACAAAGTCCACTTATATTTTAACACTTCCAGCAAAAAGAAGCAACGTGGTCGAAATTCAATCTGGATAAACAGTTAAAAGTACATAGTTTTGAGTGGACCACAATCTATAGTCTCTTGTTGATTTTTATGACAGTAGCGCAACAGTAGAATCTTTAAGGATGGATTTATTTGGTTGGAGGTCGGACATCGAGTAGCACGAATTATGTCACTTGGATAGATAAGGCAAGTGTAGTGACTAGCCGAGTTACGACAGTGTAAGGCTTGCATTTGGAAAGACGTGTTGGATGGACTAAACTATTACAGGGCTAGGTAAAATTAAACATAGACGGTGCAGTTATACAGGACACACAAGTTGCTACCGCTAGAAGATTATTGCGGGATCACAACGAGCATTGGTGCAGTGGATTCATGCAACATATAAGAGTGTGCCCGCCATTGCTTGCTGAACTTTGGGGGTTCATTCTGATTTTACCTTAGCGTGGAGCCTTGGTTATCATTGTGTAATAGTGAAAGTGGATGCTTTGGAAGTAATCAACATTCTATTGTCCTCCAAGATATCGTTGATTGAGGATAGACTGTTGGGTTTGAGTATCTGTGATTTAATGTGCAGAGATTGAGATCTCCAGCTCCAACATATTTACAAGGGAATCAGAATGCGACAGGCCGGCTACTCTAGCATCACTTTCAAGCCCGGACTCCACGTTCGGCAGGTTCCTCCAAAAGACAATAGGGAGACTATCCCAAAGGATTTGCAAGGAATGTTATATCGCAGAGCACTGCGCTAGTTTGCATTAACCTTTTTTTTTTCTTTGTAATAAAAAAAAAGAATTAATAAGTGAACAAAGTCAATTGAGCAAGGAGTTTGAACTAGGAATCCTCATTGGTCCCTCCGTTTCGAACGAACAGCCAATTTGATCCCATTCCACAAGGCTTGGTTGGAGGTGAGGGAGGCTCTGTTGTCGGTGACTGGCCAACCGAAGAGAGCGGGATCGGCAGAGGAAGCTCGGAACGTGACGGAGTCGACGCATCTCCGAGGAATGCCTATGGTTTCTGCTAGAGGCATTACGCGCTCGCATGATTTGAGAGCTTTAACGGCTTTAAGACTCTTGAGAACTGAATGAGAGAGGTACGCTTCATTTTGGAGATGAGGTTGTCTTCGGAGTACTCCTCCCATCATTTTGAAAAATTCTTCGGCGTAGCGGAGAGGTCCGACGGTGGAGGACGTGAGATCGAACTTCACACCATAGCAGAATTTAGCCACCATCTCTAATGTCTCTAAACTGCCCAAAAATTCCTGGAGCGATATTTGGCAGTGAATTTCCTTGGCATCATCAGAATCCCCATCTTGAACTGTAATGGCGGTAGTGGCGGGATATGTCTCTTGTTTGGTTATCAACTGGTGAAGCTTTCAGCTTTTGGACATTAAAGGGAACTGAATGAAACATGATAAAGAAACAGAGGAACTTTTGTCAGTGTTTGGTTTGTTTGCAAGAGAAGGGCAAGTGAAAGAGTTAGCAAAGAACTAACCTTGTGAAGATAGAATGTCATTTCTTCGGCTTCCAAGACGATGTCGCTTGGCAAACCCATTGTGCAGAACCTGCAAAAAAAAAAAAGAAAACACGGTGACGTCAAAATCCATTTCTGGGCTCTTGAGTATGATAGGGAAGAGTCATGCCAAGCTTGTCCCTTGGAGTTGGATTTTTCCTCCACCATTTTCTCTGAAAAAATTGTTCAAGAAAGGTGAGTCCTTTTGGTGCTTTAATCAAAGTGTTGACTGAGCTAGATCAATGAGAGGTTAGTGCTTTCTGGAAGTAGGATTTGAAGGAAGAGTGGTGAACGTCAGCTTCTTTACATCGAATGATGAACAGTGACAAAAGACAATAGGTTGCAGCGAAGATTAGGGTTGATTAAAATAATTAGGATTTAAGATTGAAGTTTTTTTTTTACTTCAATTAATAAACTAATAAGTTGATTAATTAGTTTAATTAACTTAGGTTAAATGTAATTCTATTTTATAATAATAATGAGTTATCTTAATAATTTATTTTAAGTACAAAGATCTCACATTGTTACATCAGACTCATATGAACCCATACCAACATTATAATGATATTAATATCTGCCACATCATTGCTGATGTGGCAGAAACTTGATGGCATTACACTCCTGTCATTTCTATGTTAACGTAGGGTCTAATTTGAATGTTTTCAAAATGATGGTTTAATTTGAATATTACCAAACATTAAGGTTTAATTTGTTAATAGAGCTAAACCTTAGGGTCAATTTTGCCATTTTTGGCCCAAATAGAATTCTCATATGAGGTTATTTTAGTAAACGTATTTGCTAATAAACACCCGCACATTTATTGTTTGTTTAAGTATCTTTATACTTTAATTTGTAAGGTTGACTATTTCATTTGTAAAGAGAAAACATGACATGTACTAATCATTTTATGCTCTATAATATCTAGTTTCAACAGAATGATGATTAGGAATAATTTAGGGATAATATATAAATATAATATGATTTTCATAATTATGATATCATCATAATTTCATTTACAATTTGCATTTATCTTATGGATTTTATCACATATATTTGAATATATATAATATAAAGAATCATTTAAATAATTATGTTACTAAAATACAAACAATCTATTGGCTTTAGGGTAGAAACCAAAATTTTATGATTTGCACTAAGCTAATCATTTATCTTATATTATATCATGATATGACGATTTGAGACAATAGTTTAGTAAGAAAATTCTATAAGAATTTTATAGAGAAAACTTACTTAAATTTTTTATATTTCTTCTCAATTAATTATCATCGTAAGTAAGAGAAACTACCTAAAATTATCATCATAGGTAAGAGAAAATACCTAAATAAGTATTAGGATTTTTGATAAGACCTTAACTCCTTTTGCATGCCAATGACTATAATGTTTTATAGCACATTATTATCTTGAACAACAGAAAGAGCTATACTAAGTTTATTAAAGAACTTCATGATTCAAATAATCATTTCCACTAAATGAAAAATACATTATGGCTTAATTAGAAATAAATGTTACATTGAAATCTTTTTAATCTTAAAATGATATTGTTCTAATTAAAATATACCTTAATTAGAATTTGCTTATAGAATTTACATCCATATAATATTGAACTTAAATATCAACTTATATATAAAATAATGAATAGCTTTAATGCTTACATAAATTTTAGATATCTCAAATATTAAACACTTTTAGTACATTATCTATGTGCTAAGACTATAATGGGTAAACAACTTCTATATCTCATATTAAAGTTAATTAATTAAAATACATTTTAAATTTTAATTAGTTTATAATTAATTCTAATTAAATATAAATTAGACCAAAAGAATATTTAATATCTTATATTAGTCCTTATTTATTAAATATATCATATTTAAAATTTTCTTAAACTTTACAATCAAGTACAACTTGATTAAAATACATTTTTCTTTCTTCAACTATTTTTTATCTGTGATCCATTAGGTTTTTAAAGATGTTAGTAATGGATATAAATTATAAACCTATATTATATTTAGGATTAAATAAATCAAAACCTACTTTATCTTTAATTCTCCAATTAAATAATTTATATCATAGATCAAAATCGACATTTAGTAATTCATTACATTTTCATGCATTTTCTACGTAATTTAATCATCTTATCATATGTACTCTATTTGTATCTAATCTTAAGAGTTCTCTATTATTAGTAATTGATTTTATTAATGACATTTGAAAAATACTTTTAAAGTGTTATTCCACTTTGGCCAAAGATTTTTCGAATTAATACTAATTGAGAACAATAGAACATTCTCCTTAATCACTTATGTACCAATCAATCAACTATATCCATATAGTTTATAATCCAATGATCATTATATCCAATGACTACTAATTAAATGTTATATCCAATGAGTACTAATTAAACTATCTTTTACTAGAATATATCATAAGTAGTATCAAAATATGTCAATCCCTGTATGATTAAACTATTTTTTACTATAATAGATCATAAGTAGTTTCAAAATATGTCAATCCCTATATGATATACTTTGAAGATCTCAAGTCAAATGATCACTTATACAATCATCAAAACGAGAATCTCAATGAACATACAATTAATGTTCCAAATGAAATTTTGGTATGGAGTCAGTTTAGTAAACTTGTTTTCAAACAAGAACTCAATTTCTCCATATTTTGGTCTATAAGATCGACCACTTTCTTTATAAGGAAGAAAAATAACATGTACTAGCCTTTTTATGCTCTATTAATGTTTAGTCTCAATAAAACAATAACTAGGAATAATTTAGCAATAATACATAAATGTAATATTAATCTCGTAATTATGATCTCACCTTAATTTTATTTGCAATGTGCATTTATCTCATGGAATTTATCATATAAATATGAACATGTATAATATAAATTATGTCTTTAAATAAGTATCATTAAAATACAACCAATATATTGGTTGTAGGGTTTACCAACAATCTCTTACTTTCACTAACCCAATCATTTAAGTATCTCACGCTATATTATGATATGATGATCATATTACTATTGAGACATTAGTTTAATTAGAGAATTCTACAAAATTTTCTATAGTGAACACTTGCATAAATCTTCCAACTTTCTTCGTAATTATTATTATAGTTTAGATAAACTACCTAAATACATATTTGTATCTTTGATAAGACCTTAGCTCCTTTTACATGCGTAATGACTCTAATGTTTATAGTAAATTACAATCTTAAACAATGCAAGGAACTGTACCAAGTTTATTAAAGAAATTATTGATTCAAATAATTATTTCCACTAAATAAAAAATGTATTATCTCGGTGAAATCCATCTACAGTAGGCCAAATGAATAGCAGCCTGGACCCTCAAGTACATCTGGCCCTATCCTAATGCTCCAACCAGTTTTGACTCACTAAGAAGGAAAAGATCCTCCCATTCATTATGTTAAACTTGATGGACAACCTGTCTACATCAGCCATCACCGTGGACACTGTATCTAGGATGTAGATCCATCCATGTGTGAACCATATTGAATTAGACAGTGATGGTGAGATCTATGCTCGAAGACGGAAGAAAAATAGAAGAGGAAGACAACAACTTAAAGAAATCCATCGTTGTCTACCTACTCGATAATTTGATTCTTTACATGATTATATAACTTGGATTCCAACCTGTAGGTTGGGCTTAAAAACCTAAAACTAAGACCTCAGTTACTTCAAGCTATTAGCAAGGAATAGCTGTTCCTTAATGATCCAATTTCTAGCAAATCTTAGCCAATAATTCCTTCAATTCCTGTTATACCTCCTTCTACTCCAATACCTTGCATGATGGTGAGGCCATATGAAGAGGAATTTCCTCCTTTAGAGCGACGCAAAGATGAACATTGTCGGACCCCGTTTTCGGAGTCCAACTCACATGCAGAATATCTTAATATGTGAGTTATCTCCCAAGGAGAACACCTTGACCCTTATCGGATTATCTTCTCATAACTCCC
>JAOQMS010000180.1:15384397-15399576 GCA_027563885.1 Erythroxylum longipes | reverse complement strand
TTTCTACAACATCTGATCACTAATAATCATCAAAACTAAAATAACACTATAATCAAAATTTTCATCCCATCAACACTATGTTTATGAATATATACACGTAAATGCCATGATTATGCAAATGATAGAAATCCATCAAATTTATTTTATAAATTCACAACTATAAAGGATTTATTCATTACTTACCTGTTAAAAAAATCCAAGGGCTTCAACTATCCCAAAGCCTTAACTCCATCCAAGAACACGTAATCCACTGTGAACACTAACCAACTTCTGGTTTTTCTTAAGACAGAAGAAACACTTAGTAGTGGGTAAGTGGTAAAGGATATGAAAAGGCAAAGTGAAGGAGTTTGATGAAAAACTCTGTGTATGGGAAGAAATTCGGAAAAGGTGATGATAAGAAAAGAGAAACTTAGTTTTTTAACTCTCATATATTAAAACTTACTTTTGACAAATTATAAAAGCAACTTAACACTTGTTACTTTTCCTGCGTTCTAACTCTAACTAAGTTCCTTCTTGACTAATTCCTTTAACTCCCATCTTTACAATCCAGTTATCTCCAATATTCCTTTAACTCCTTTTTCCATATTTTTCATAAAAATTCATAATTTCTGAATATCGCCAAAATTTACCAAAATTCAAAAATATCACAATTCCATAATCAATAATATTTCCAAAATACATAAATTCAAATTCTAAAAAATTCCCAAAAATCACAACTTAGTCCAATTATACCTGGAAAATGTCAATGAATGCATGTACAGTCATATGAATGTGCAAAAACGTGCATGTCCTAATTAACTTATGCATGATGTGCATTTTTCCTAATTTCTCAGAAATTTCCCATAAATTAGAATTCTAGCCCTAACATGGGTAACAGAATGTTACAGTGCTAGCTCCAAAATTTTCTAATTTTCCTTTTATATGAAAAATTATATTTTTCATGTCCTTGGATTTTATCAAAATTACAACTAAAGTCAAACTTTAGTCATAATTACGAATTAGTCCTTATAAAATCAAATATCACATATTAATCCTTAAAGTTTCTAAAGCCTCTCAATTAAGTCCAACTTAATTCAAATTTCAATTTCTACTTTATAAACCTTTTAAGTCTTACTCATTAGGTTCTCAATATGTTGGTAATGATTATAAATTACAATTCTACTTCATAATTAAAATTAGATAAATTAAAACTCCTTTTAATTCATATTTAATTCTCTAATTAAACAATTTATAATCACAGATCACGATTGACGTCTAGCAACATGTCATGACCACCCAAATATTAGGAATGTCAAAGTGGTTTGACTTAATCTGTCTATACATGGCTATGATGTATAAATTAATCCTTTCGTCATCTAATGTTGCAATTGGACTTAGAGTATAGAATTCGTGTCTACTTTAAATAATCCAATCATATTCGTTCTTGCTAATTAGTAAATGATTTATAATTGATATTTGGAAACAACTTTTCCAAATTTCAATTTACTCTGGCTAGAGATTCCTAAAATCATTACTAATTAAGAACAGTAGAACATTCTTCCTAATTACTTTAGGACAACGAATTCTTTATTGATTTACTCAGCTATCTCCATATAGTTCATACTATATCTAATAACTACCGAATTGAATTACTCCAATAGTAGAACATAAGTAGCATCAAAACATAGTAATTCCTATATGAGATAACTTTGGTAATCTCAAGTTTAAGGACCAATTATACAACCATCATAATGAGATAATCCACAGACACGCAAGTAATGTTCCATTTGGGATTCTCATAATTGGGTCAGTTCAGTGAACTTATTCCCTAATAAGCACCCACTTGTTTGTTTAAGTGTCTCCACACTTTAATCTATGAGATCAATTACTTTCTTTATAAAAAAGAAAAACAATGTGCTAGTCTAACCATTTCATCAATACCACGTCTTGATAAAACTACAACTAGGAACATTTTAGGAATAATATAACAAATGCAATTCAAATCTCATAATTATAATCGCATTATAATTTCTAATTGCATAATAATTATTCCATGGATTTTATCTTTATGACTAATAATTAAATAATTAATAAATACACAAAGATAAAGAATGCCTTTTTATTGAATAACATATTGTCATACAAATAAATTTACAACCAACATAAATTGGCTGCAAGGGCATACACCAACACATACCCGAGAAATTGTCATTAAACATGTATGATACACGATACATTCATAAATGTATTTATGACTGATTATTCTTATGAAAATGCACATGAGTGACATATAAATGTATATGATTGCATATAAAGGAGCACATCGAGCGACCACTTTTAGAAATTCTCGGGACTTCAAGGAAATAAGCTAAAGGGAGCATTTGTGAGTCAACCTAAATGATCTTCCTAGGATTGATTGATTGATTATGTTTAACTTCCAATTATTGAATTGTTTGTGATCTGTATGTGAATCCTAGACTTTAATGGTTCAAGGAGTTTGATACTCAGGAATGTATTGGAAGTGTTCTATTTGTATCTTAAATTTGAATGATATCTGTTTGCAACTAATTTCTGAATACTCAACTAAAGTTGAATGCCGAACTGAGATCCGATCTTTTTGTGCATCATAAGTGGATGTTATTTATGGCCTATTCTGTTATTTGATGCATTTCATAAAATGCATGCTCAGATAAAGGCGTTGTGATCATAGTAGCCAATCTGGAAGAGCTATAAGCTTAGAATTCTACACGTAGAGATTATGTTTGATCCATTTAAGAGATTAGGTTTGATCCAACATACCATTGTCATAAGATATGTACTTGAATATCCTCTGGCTGTTCGGGTATATACTCTATGGTAGTAGGATGCAATATAAGTGGTAGATATATTGTTTGGCAAATGATTACAGATACAACAATAAATAAACTTTAAAGTTGAGTTTAGTTGATTGACTCGCTAACTGACAATGATATAATTTTTTTTTTTTATTTCAAATAACATGAGAGTCAGTAAAGGTAAATGAGTCCTTGATGTCTAGATTCCCCATAAGGGTCCTTGCATGTTCGAATACACCAATTGAAACAATAACAGTTGTTCCCTGAGCAGTAGGGTTTTTTTACACTCTCTTGCAACAACTTTTCCACTATAGCTAACTGACATAAGGATGGAGTGAATAAGTCGCTAGATTTAGTACCTAAAACATAAACACTATAGAAGTTAGATATTGTCATATTAGTAAACTGTTAAATGAACTAAAATTGGAGTGACATGCATACGTGCATGCGTAGATGAAGTATTTGAAATTGACGAATTTTCCCAATCAACCGATTTTCCTAATTCTTTACGAAATGTTGTGACATTGCTCCCGCCTCCACGGGCATACATGTCACCTTCAAGACTGAAGGTAGCTTAAAACAACATGTAGTATAAACCATCAAATGTGAATATATATAATAGCTTCATAAAAGGAAATGAGAGGTACATAATACGGAAAGTGACGTTGATCGGATGATACTAAACACTTTGAAGCAGAAGATCCGTCATGGAAGGAAAACGATGATTAGTATATAAACTGGAGATTTCTTTATCAGTGTTGGTTTACTGAGCAGGGACAATTTTACCATATTCCTCTTAACGGTATGAATTTGGGTCATTCGGAACTAGTCTCCATGTCGACATTCCTTCATGTGATTAACTTCTAACGTCAGTAGGAAGATAGACATAAAGAAATAACAAAGATAGACAGTAAATCATCTTCAAAACATAACCATAAACATAACTCATACATCAAATGCATAATTAAGAACTCACAATAAACACCTAAAGGTTTTTAGTGAATAATCACAATAAGCATGAAGTCATATGAGGTATAAGTACTAAACAATGTAACTTTTCCGATGATTGAGCCCCCTAAATCAGGACAATAACACACAAAAGAGTCGCAATCTACCTATTTTGAGTAGTCTAAGAAAATACCCCTGTGCTTCACAAGACTAGAGGAAAGCCCAAACTGACAAATGGCAAGCAGGATGCATTTACATAAGTTCCTTAGTATGCAAAATCCAGAAACATGTTGAGAAGATTTAGTAACAGTGAGGTCAACAAAACCGATAAGACTCTGAAAACTAACTTAGCATAATCCAAACTGTCCAACGACAATGTCCAAATAATTATACACAAAGAAATAACATGAAAATTAGAAAACATCATATACAAAAGACAAAGAAATCAACTTTAGCACTGAAAAAAACGTGTGTACATATCTTAATTACAAAAACGTCTAGATCTACCATAGAAGGATAAAAATCACAATTCTTTTATTTAACAATGGTAAAATACTTTTTTTCTTTGAAAACGTTATCTTAAGAGCCAAATGCAAACATCACAGATCTAGTACGTAAAAGTAGACTAAAAATTGTGACAAACCAAGATTGACAAACAAAGATTCGATCCCATCAGTTAATTAAAGATGTAGAAGAGCTTGATAACAGGACATTGAAAATACAAGTGATAGTAAAAAAGAACTGACAGGAATATAAACCATGTTTTGATGAAACCAATGAATTTGATATGTAAGTAAGGCGTCGACGATGGCTGGTATGTAGGAGAGGCTTTTGGATTTCAGAAGACTACTTGAACGAGAATGTTAAGAAGGCTTTTATGTTATGTGAATTTGAAAACCTAATACAAAATTATGTCGTTTATGTATTTTAGGTAAACAATTATTTATTGTTTGCTGTAGTTGTTTGGAAGTAGTCGTAATTAATTTGCTACGATTTGCTGTATTTGGTCGACAATTATCAGATGGATGTTTTAAACATGGTTGTCGCTAAAGGATAATTTTTAATAAATTTATTTTCCTATTCTAAATAAAACACAATTTGAATTAAAAATTAAATGATTCATTTGAAAACTATCTGGAAATTAATAGGTTAACCATTGAAATAAAATAACATTGTCTTAAAATTATACATTTTCATTAATATAATTTCAAAAAACGTATTTGAATAACTAAACATTGTAACACTTGTAATTAATATATGAACACATTGTAATATAATTATAAAACTATTTGTAACAAATTATATTTAAAGATTAGTCATTCCCAAAAATTAAGCAAATGAAGAACAATTGCATAACTAATTGAGAAGATTAATTTTTCTTTTTTTATTGGTAATAGGAAAAACTAATATATGTTAATTAATTAAGAAGAAAAGGGTTGGGTATATTTTATGAAGTTTATAATTATTCGTAGCGAATATATTAAGATTAGGAGACGCTTTAAGAGATTAGTAGCCAAATGTTGTATATTTTATGACGCTATAGATGTTTTGTAGCCAAAGTGTGTCGTTTGGCGACGAATATTGGTATCGTCGCAAAATTTGGCCTATCAGAATAATATAACTACGTCGTTTTTTGCCTTTTTCCAAACCTATTGGCGACGATGATTATATATCGTAGCTAAAGGTTTGCATTTAACGACGATTAGTGGGTTCGTCACTGAATATTACGACGTCGTTCCACTTCAATTTTTATTAGACCCTCTAGCCTTCCCTTCCTTCTTCCTCTCGCACGTCTCTATTTTCTTTGAAACAATCTTGAAGCTTGTCGTCGTTTCTTCACCGCATCTCTCTCCTATTCTTGTCGATTTTCTGTCTCTATCTTCGGTAATTTTCTGTTCTTCACCGTATGTGGTAAGTTTTCTTTCATTTTTTTTGGGTTTGGTTGTGAATGTGTTAATGTCCCGAATAATGAATGTGTGCTGATGTCTTCGAATTTTCGAGTTCTTTCCGTGAATTGAACACATGTATTGTTAGGTTTGTGTTGCATTGTGTTAGGGATGGTGAAGAAATGGTTATGAATGAATGAATGGTTAAATTTGGGTGTGTTTTATGTTGTGCTCAGAAGGTGTTCGATGAAAGTCCTCACCCAACATTTTTATGAAATGAATATTCTGAATACTTCCTCTTCTAATTAGCTGTTATTTGAATAGACTCCATTATTCTTTCTATTGCAGAGTTACTCATGATTTCTGTTAGCACTTGAAGAGTAATTAGAGAGGATCAAGCCTCAAATTATAGGTGAACTCATTATAATTGCTTAATACTTGCCTTTCATAAGTTCATTTTCCGTTAGGTCCACTGAAATGTGAAAATTTAAAACTATTCAACCAATACAAAACTTTACCCTACTAAGTAGAGACTAAAATTACAAATATGATGCCAACCATGGGTTCGCTTCAATGTAAACATTGGCTCCCTCCAAATTTTGAAAAAACCTGTTGACATTCTATACCAATGCAGCATCATTTTGTTGGACATTTTTCTGAAAGTAAGAAAACAGTATATTATTTTAGTTGTAAAAGAAAAATTATTAACACGTTGCTAAACCAATATGAATTAATGCACATTAAAAACAAAAATATCCATCATAAATTGGACTCCTAAAAGTCGAATACAATACAAAATTGATAACAATTTGGCTCTTAGGTGTAAAAATTGGTTTTTAGAATTAGTTAAGAAAGTTACTACTTACTAATTTAATAACTATGTAGAATGAGAACAGTAACATCAATTCAAATTTATTTCATAGTTTTCAATTTATTTATAATAGAATTTGTTGTTCACCAATTCTATGGCCATACTATTGTGCAGATTCTGTGTTCCAGTTGTATGCTTAGAGTCAACAATCACATACAACTATACATCTTCAGGTATATTATTAATAACCTTCATCGTTTTATATATTAGTTGTCATTTCATTTTCTTAATGTTTATTATTATTATTATTATTATTATTATTATTATTATTATTATTATTACTACTGCTACTACTATTATTATTATTGTTATTCAAATTATTATTGTTGTTGTTGTTGTTGTTGTTGTTGTAGGCCGTTTAACCTTTAATTCATAGTTTTCAATTTATTTATAATAGAATACATTGTTCACCAATTCCATGACCATACTATCTTACAGATTCTGTGTTCCTCTTTTTGCTTGGAGTCAACAATCGCATACAACTATACATCTTTGGGTACGCAAATTACTAGTAACCTTCATTATTTTATATATCGGTTGTCATTCCAGTTTGTTTTATATTGTTTACTTAATTGTTGCGTGTGAACCGGAACAACGTTGTTGACTGCATATAATATTAAACATAGGTTTTTAAAACCTAATATAAAACAGAAAATGCATGTTATAACTCTGTTATCTTCTTATATTTTATAGCTAAATGGATAAGAGTTGGATGTCTTATCGAAAATGGTCAGCTGATTACGTAGAAGGAGTAATTTGTAAAGGATCAAATGGGTGAAGATTGTAGTATTCGTTTTCCATGCATTGATTGCTTAAATGTGGAAATATAAAGTCAAGATGTGGTATATAATCACTTGCTCATCTGAGGCATAGACAAATTCTATAGTCCATGGCTTTATCATGGTGAACGTAAGGAAGCAAGTAGTAGTAGAAGTGTCAGTACAACTTATGATGAGAGTTACAATAATGATGTTGATGATTATGATGTGAATGATGATGGTGATGATGGGATTGATGAGATGTTAGACGATTGTCAGAATTATATGGAGACTATGAATGAAACAGGAATGCCTAACATAATTGGTAGTATGACCGAAGATAATTTTAGGAAGTTATTGAAAGTTGCTCAAGAACAACTATATCAGGGGTGCTCTAATTTTTCTCATATTGTGAAGTTGCTGCATTTGAAGGTTTATAATAAATGGAGTAACAAGTCGTTTAACATGTTAATTGACCTACTAAACAATGCATTACCAAGGGGACATAACTTACCAAAATCTTACTATGATGCGAAGAAACTGTTAAGGGACCTTAAATTGGGATATATTTCAATTCATACTTGTAAGTATGACTGTGTTCTTTATTGGAAGGAAAGTAAAGAACTTCAGGAGTGTCCTATTTATGGTATATGAAGGTGGTAGGTGGATGTGGGAGAGGGAAAAAGATACCAATGAAAATCCTTCAATACTTTCCTATGAAGCCACGATTACAAAGGTTGTTTATGTCAACAAAAACAGCCATAGATATAAGGTGGCATAAAGAGAACGCATTGATGATAACATTATGCGTCATCCAACTGACTCAATAACATGGAAAGAGCTTGATAGGAAGTTCCCATGGTTTGGACAAGGTTGTCGTAATGTTCGATTTGGATTGGCCTCGGATGGATTTAATCCTTTCGGGAATATGAGTAATTAATATAACATATGGCCAGTGATTCTAGTCCTATATAATTTACCTCCATGGAAGTGTATGAAGGAGCCTTTTATGTTGTTGTCTTTGCTTATTCCAGGACCTACTACTCCTGATAAGGACATCGATGTTTACTTGCAACAATTAATTGATGACTTAAACGATCTATGGGAAAATGGATTAGAAACTTTTGATATTATTGAAGGCAACACATTTACAATGCGTGCTACTGTATTGTGGACTATTAATGATTTCCCAGCTTATGGGAATTTGTCGAGATGGAGCACTAAAGGGTATATGGCTTGTCCTGTCTGTAATCATCAAACATATTCAACAAGGATATGAAGTAAAATATGTTATACAGGTCATCATCTTTATTTGGAACATGAGCATAGATGACGAAGAAGTAAACAGTTTAATGGGCACAGTTAAGCTGGGTGAAGCTCCATTGCAGTTGTCAGGTGATGACATTGTTTACCAGCTGTCACATTTAGGTGACATTACCTTTGAGAAACATCCAAGTTATAGAAAGTGTAAGAGAAATGATATTGAACTGAATTGGACTAAATAAAGCAAATTTTTCAGCTTGCCATATTGGAAGGGGTTACTATTGAGGCACAATCTTGATGTCATGCATATTGAGAAGAATGTTTGTGAGGCCATTTTAGGGACTGTTATGGGAATTTATGGGAAATCCAAAGACACTATTAAAGTTAGACTAGACTTGGAAGACATAAATATTAGAAAAGATTTGCATTTGTGAAGAAGAGATGATGGATCATACTTTATTCCCCTTGTTTGTTACAACATGTCAAAAAGTGAGAAACAAGCATTTTGTCAGTTCCTCCAATCAGTCAAATTTCCTAATGGGTATGCATCTAATATAGGCCATTGTCTGAATGTTAAATAGGGAAAAGTGTCAGGGTTGAAAAGTCATAATTGTCATGTACCTTTGCAATAGCTACTTCCTATTGGAATACATGGGTGTTTGCCGAAAGATGTGTCCCTTACTTTGGGTCAACTCGGAGAGTTTTTTAAGCAATTATATTGCAAGACACTTAAAGTTCAAGAGTTTGATAATTTGGAGAAAGACATAGCATTGATTATGTGTACGATTGAACTATTATTCCCCCCATCGTTTTTTGATGTTATGGTCCATTTGGCAATTCACTTACCATATGAAGTAAAACTTGGTGGATCGGTTCAATTTCGATAGATGTTTCCGATTGAAAGGTAATTCATATTAAATTGAGCATGTTTCTCTTATGTTATTTGTTTGTAACAATTCCTAAGTTATTAACTTTTTATGTTCAAGTTTTTATGCTCTCTTAAGCATTATGTATGTAATAGGGCTCGACCAAAGGGGTCTATTACAGAGGCTTATATAGTAAATGAATGCTTGACTTTTTTTTAATGTACTTAACTGATGTGGAGACGAGATTTAATAGACCGGTACATAACTTTGATTTCAACAACGATGGTAGGTTGTCCATTTTCTCCCAAAAAGTTAAGCCACTTGGTGCGGGTAAATATGTCGAGTTAAGTAAGGAAGAATTCAAAATTGCCTATTGGTATATTTTGAACAATTGTGAGAACATCGATACATACATGAAGTACGTATATTACTTTTCATTCAAACAATCATATTACAATTTCCTTCATTAACTACGAGATCTTACTGTGTTTTTTTCCCAATAGAGAGCACAAGGTTACAATTCGAAGCAAAGGGATAGTTAATGTTGAAGAAATACATAGGCAGAAGTTTGTGTCATGGTTTAGAAATTGAGTAAGTTGTTGTATTAATTACAAATCATGAAAATATGAGAATATGATGAGATCCTCATATTTATTTTCAATTTGTCGTACAGATGATGCGATTACATAACCGTACGTGCAAAAAGTGACAACAGCATTATATAGTTAGGCATGTGGGCCTCATATACGTGAGAAGAAATACTCAAGTTGCATTATTAATGGGGAGTGCGATATCACATAGAAGATCAAGGTGGTCGAGTTAGAAGTCAAAATTGTTGGCCTCAGGTCTCGATTCAGACATAAAATTTTAATAAATAATTTACAGAAAAATAAAATTAATGAATTCATAGTGGGATTTTTTTAGCAGCCAACTAATAATAAGAATAAATAGCACAAGACTATGATAGCAATAATAAACGTATTTATAAAAAAATTAATGAAATCTCACATGTGAGTTTTAAGTCTCACACCCGTGAGACTACAATAATAAAAAGAACGGGCGTGAGAGAAAATTCTCATACTCGTGAGAGTCAACAACGCATGGGCGTGAGAGAAAATTCTCACACTCGTGAGAATGAAAATTCACTCAGCGAGTCGCGATCACGACTTTACACGAATTTTCACGATCGCGACTTTCATGCAACTCTACAATCGCTCACCCTCACTTCAAACTACCATAAATTTCAAACCACAAATCCAAAAAATTACAAACTTTATGTCTTTAGAAAGTTAAGAAAAAGATCTACAACTTTCATGAAGACACTTTTATCTAATTTTGCCTAGGTCAGTGTAGTTTATTCCTCAAAGTTTTCAGATGTCATTTTAACCCTTATTCACTGTTTACGTTCATCTGCTATCAACATTTATATATATATATATATAACCAATAACTACAACCCTAAGACCCGAATCCAACTTTCAATTCTATACATACAACTTTTATATAAACAATTTTACGCAAGAAATTCCATCCCAAAAGCCATCACGCAAGCCACATTAACATTTGACAGAACATAACATTTTATACATACATATAAAAGTCTCTGCAACTTTTCTCTCAACTTTCACTAACAGAGTTTTTGCACCACTCCATATTACAAATCCCAAAAACCACATCAGTAGTAAAATGTAAAATAATTTCATGGATACTCATGCTTGAAATGATTCTAAGTGCCAATAATTTCTAAACTACCTAGATAAGTTACAAATGATAAAAATCCTTGGAGTCTGCCGAAGTTTTACAAAGTTTATTGCTGATCTGCTTTTTCTTCACTTGAGGAGTGGAAAAATACTAGGGAGAGTAAGGAAGCTCAATGGCTAATATGTTTATAGCCAAGGATAACGAACCACACACAATCAAGATTACATATATCTATATATATTTATAACCACATGCTAAACTTAGTAGATCACATTCAAAATTAAAAACTTTCACATATATTTGAAAACACATTGCTACACAATTCAGCACATATTTTTCATTCAATCATCACAAAATTTTGTTCAAATATCTTCCATATCCAACGATTCAAGATGCATGCACAAACAAAATGGCTCGAGAGAATCACATAAAATGAAATGGCAAAACTGAAGTTTATACTATGAACGAAGTGAGCCCATTATTCAGAGCTCATATGCCACAAGCGGGCAGCCGAGAGAAAGCTTTAAGTTGACGTGCACGTAACGAACGAAATGGTATCTCTCTTAACCACATAAACATATTTTAGATGCATACTTATCAAAATCATATTTTTCATGCTTTTAATTTTCTATTTTTCCTCAGCATAAAGCAATATGATTATACAAACAAATATAATATAAATTCAGAGAATGTTTTTCCCATATTGTATTCTGAAAGCAGTATTTAACACATCGGACTCCTTTATTCGCAATTGATGATAACCCGATCTTAAGTCTATCTTAGAGAAGACTTTTGCTCCTTGTAGTTAATCAAATAAATCATCTAGCATGGGAGGGGATATCTATTCTTAATAGTAACATGATTGAGCTTCCTATAATCCAAACACATCCTCAAGGATCCATCTTTCTTTTTAACAAAAAGAACTGGAGCTCTTTAAGGCGAAAAGCTAGGCTTAATAAAACCTTTCCCCAATAATTCTTCTATCTGCTCTTTACATTCCTTCAATTCTGTCGGCGCCATTCTATAAGGTGGAATAGAGATTGGTGCAGTGCCTGGAAGAAGTTATATGGTGAACTCGATCTCTTTGTGTGGTGGTAGTCCTGGTAATTCCTCTGGAAAGATATCTAGAAATTCCTTCACTACTGGAATATTTTCTAACTCTTCTTCATCTGCTTTCGTGTCTACCACATATGCCAAGTATGCTTCATTCCCTTTCTTCATCATTTTCTCTGCTGTTAGAGCCGAACTAAATTTAGATGGGCTTGCTCTCTTATCTCCCACAAACACTGCCTTTTCGCTTTTTTCCAGCACAAACTCTACTGTCTTTTGTTTACAATTTAAGTTGGCACTATATTTTTTAAGGTATCCATGCCCAAAATCACATCCAACCCTTTCATTTCCAATGGCATTAAATCTACCACTAATGTCACCTCACCAATAAGGATTTCACACCCTCAACAAACATGACCACTAATGACATGATGACCAATCGGGGTACTAACTATCAAATGACTATCAAGGAGACTCAAATTTCTATCATGCAAAATCATACTTGATGAAATAAATGAATGTGTAGACCCCGAATTGATTAAAACAATAACATCATCATGAAATAATTTAACTGTACCAGTCACAACTTTTGAAGCTGCTTCTGCTTCTTCCCTCTTCATTGCAAATACTTTAGTTGGTGCTTTCCCCTTCGGTCTTCCTGGAGGATTTACCTTTTTGACTACACTAGAATTGCCCATTTCAGTTGCAGACTTAACTTCCACGGCCTCAGCCCTCTTTGAATTTTTCCTCTAAGTTTCCGCCTGTCTAGCGTACTGTGGACACTGTCTGGCCATATGCCCTCTTTCTCCATAATTAAAGCAAGCTCCAGTCAGTCGATAGCATTCCCCTTTATGGAATTTGCCGCAATGATCACATTTTGGAAAGGATGGCTTGTTCCCCTCTCCTCTTCTGCCTCCTCCTGTAGTCGAGGCTTGAAGAGAAATAGTTCTCGTCGGTTACTGTCCACTTGAGCCACTGCTTCAAACCTCAGATAGTGTAGGGAAAGTCTTGGCACTCCTTCTTAGCACAGGCATACTACCTCCCTTACTTAGTTGTTCCTTTCCCTTTCTCTTTCTATTCACTGCACTCTTTATGTTCTCCACATTTTCAATCCTCAGGGTAGCCTCTACCAAATGTTTAAAATCGCAAAAATTCTGCACTACCAATTTTTCTATGATGGCCAAATACAAACCTGCTTTAAATCTTCGGCACTTAGCTGCTTCATTTATCATCAGTTTGGCTGCATATCTGGATAACTGTGTAAACCTGCGCTCATAATCACTCACCGTCATCTCCCTCTGAGTGAGGCTTAAAAACTCCCTCTGCTTCTGTTGAATGTACACCTAGGACAGATACTTCTTCTTATAGGCAACTTGGAAATTATCCCATGTTAACATTAGTGGTTTAATCTAGCTCCCTGGTACGCTTTCCCACTAATGCAAGGCATCACCCTATAGCAAGCTCGCAGCATACACCATCTTTTCTTCATCTTCACAATCCATCAGCTCCAATATTCTTTTTGTCTTCCTTAACTAAGTCTCATCTTTCTCAGGGTCAGTTGTTCCATAAAAGTCCACGCCGCCATACTTTCTCAGCTTATCAAATTGTATTCATTTATTGGATGGGGTTGGAGTAGACGTGGATGGCATCTGACCCATCGCTTGTACAAAAGTGTGAGCAAAGGCTCAAAATATTCTGGATCAAACAGATTAGGTACTTGTGTTTGAGGGAGAGGTGGTTCAGGCATCTGAGGTGGAAAAGGTTCACTATCCTGCCCTACAGTTGCCTCAGCAATCACTGGGGCTATGGATTCGTCAATACCCTCCTCTCTCGGTGGAGAATCAAGTGCAGCAGATCCTTGCAAAATCCCTCAAAGTGTTCTTCGACGAGGTGACATTTTACTCCTTCAATAAAATATTAACATTTAGCTTATTTTCATTTTAAATGTTATGTCTTACCGTATACATGATATGCATGTCACTTAATACAATCAATTAATTTAACACAATAACAATTAATCATATAGCATAATAATTCATAACATAACATATTCTAAGCCTAGGAATCCTTAGAAACCGTGGGCTCTGATACCAAAGATGTTAGCCTCGGTTCTCGATTCGAACATAAAATTTTAATAAATAATTTATAGAAAATAAAATTAATGAATTCAAGGTGGGACTTTTTTTAGTAGCCAACTAATAATAAGAATAAATAGCACAAGGCTATGATAGTAATAATAAACGTATTTATAAAAAAATTAATGAAATATCACAAAAGTCACGGGTGTGAGTTTTAAGTCTCACACTCGTGGGACTACAATAATAAAAAGCATGAGCGTGAGAGAAAATTCTCACACTCATGAGAGTCAAAAGCAATGCACGGGTGTGAGAGAAAATTCTCACGCCCGTGAGAATGAAAATTCACTCAGCGAGTTGCGATCACGACTTTCCTGCAACTCTGCAGTCACGCACCCTCTCTTCAAACTACCATAACTTTAAAACCACAAATCCAAAAATTACAAACTTTATGTTGTTAGAAATTTAAGAAAAATATCTACAACTTTCATGAAGACACTTTTGTCTAATTTTGCCCAAATTAGTGCAGTTTATTCCTCAAAGTTTTCAGATATTATTTTAACCCTTATTCACTGTTTACGTTCATCTGCTATCAACATTTATATATATATAAAACCAGTAACTACAACCCTAAGACCCAAATCCAACTTTCAATTCCACACATACAACTTCTATATAAACAATCTTACTTAAGAAATTCCATCCTAAAATCCATCACGCAAGCCACATTAACATTTCACAGAACATAACATTTTACATATATATATGAAAGTCTCTGCAACTTTTCTCTCAACTTTCACTAACAGAGCTTTTGCACCACTCCATATTACAAATCCCAAAAACTACATTAATGGAAAAATATAAAACACTTTCATGGATGCTCATGCTTGAAATGATTCTAAGTGCCAATAATTTCTGAACTACCTAGATAAGTTACAAATGATAAAA
>JAOQMS010000180.1:15371637-15384297 GCA_027563885.1 Erythroxylum longipes | reverse complement strand
CCCCCCCTCCCAAAAAAAAAAAAAAAACCTAAACACTGATTATTTTCCTTTCAAAAGCTTTACACACACTCTTTATGGGATTGACCTAAATTCACGACTGTTATAGTTGTAGGTCTAGTTTATTTTGAGTAATGTTACGACATGCTACATCAGATTATGAAAATGGTTAGAGGTTTTATCATTTTTCTTATGTATGTTCACTTTATGTATTAAGTGGAATAATGTGAACTAAGTTGAAATTTAAAGAATTATGGATTGAATTAGAATGATTTATAATTTGGTTCAAGTAACTAAATGCTTAACATTTCAACGAACTTTGCAATTGAATGAATAATAGAGAATCTTGACGGATATACTTTTTTAATGCTTTTTTTAAGTTTTTTCTTATTAAGCTAAGAGTAATGAAATTGATTTGCTTGAGAACAAGCAAATGCTCAAGTGTGGGGAGTTTGATAAATGCTAAATAGACTATATTTCTAATCTCATATTTAATGTATTTTGTTTATTTATTTAAGAGTTTTTATTGTTTATAGTGCTTATTCTATTCTATCATGTTTTAGGTCACATTTGCCTTTATGGATTAAAAGGTGAAGAATTAGGGTGAAAACAGTATAGGAAATGAAAGAATTGAAGCTATTTTGGTGGTTGCTCGTATAAGTCTACACATCTGTATGGGTTTCTATGTAAGTCCACATGGCTGAGTGGTAGCTTGTTTAGCTCTCTAGGACCATGTTTCTTCACAATTTTCAAATATTGAAGTAAATAGGGACATGGTCATACAAATGGCCATGGGAGTGACCATGTTTGCTCCAAAATAAATTTGATTATAAATGGATAAAATAAAGAAAACATTTCTTGCTTGTTTTTGGTTGAGTTGATAACTTGATGTATGTACCTGATGAAATCATTGTAATGTTGTAATGATGGTTTTAGCTTTACTATAGTTGATAAAAATTTATTAAATTTTCAAAAAAACAAAGAAAAAAGAGAGAAAATAAAAAAAGTGAGGCTCAAGGAAGCTTAGGAAGAGGCATATTGACAACCCAAAATTGTAAAGAGAATGAAGAATAGTAACGAAATATATTTGGAGCAAATTTTCATCAATCTAAAGTGGATCATAATGGTTCTTTTAGTATTCTGTTTTTCCTTTAGTCTTGATGTTATGATTATGAGTTAAAACTTTTATTGGTACTTAGATTAATGAACCCTGGGATAGACCTTTTAGTGATTTTATTTTAACTTAATTCATTCTTTAGTTTCATTGAAATTCAATTATATGTTCTTAATTATTCTTGAATTAATATTGCTAGCATATTATTTCAAGTATGATTGCCTGAAATTGAGATTGAGAAATATTTTTGTGTGAATAGGCCTACCATAATTAAAAGGATTTGCATACGGAGTTACAGATAGGTCAACATAAATTCTCTGAATTAGGGTTAAACTTAATAGTAAAATTTATGAATCGATTAATACATATATTAGGGTTTTTAACTAGAAAGAGATTTCAGTTAATCAAACAAGGGTTAGTGTCAATAGAAAAATATTAACATAAGATAAGTAATAGATTAATTTGAGTAGTGAAATCATGACTATATGAGATATTTTAGAGGGTTTCAAAGTCTAGGTACCACTGCTTTCCTTAATTGTTTTTTAGTTTAATCTTCATTATAGTTACTTAATTATCTTGGTTTATTTTAGCATACTATTTTAATTTTCCATTTGGTTTATCTTAAACACCATTGTTTGTTAGGCTAGATAATAAAAAGACAATAAGTACTTATAATTATATTCCTCATGTGATTGACCCATATTTGCCAATGCTAGTTACAACTACACTGTCTACTTATAATTTGAAACATAAATTACACATTAATGGTGCATTTACGTATTAAAGTTATGGAATCATACCAATTAGTTTCCAAATATGGATTTATTTAGATTTATAAAATGTTTTAGAAATTCTAATATTCTCTAGATATTTAATTATCATTTATAAACTAGATATGTTAGGTTTTAGCATTCATTCATGAAACTTCATATTTGATCCTTTTAATCAATAATAAAATATTTAATTTTAGTTACTTTGTGATGGCTTATCTAATGTTGATCTTGATCTCACTCAAAAATGAAATATATATAATAAAGTCAATAAAAATCAAAGGAATATTAATAAAGAATCTTTTCATTTGTGGTATATGAGATTGATTCATGTCTTCATTTAGAGAATAAAAAGGCTTATTAACTACATCATACTAACTACCATTGATTTTAATGATTTTGGTATCTATATTTATTGCATTAAGGGTAAATAAACAATTAAGTCCATTAAGGTGCCATTATAAGCAAGGAGGGGGATTCTTCTAAATGTGCCCTATTTTTCACTCCCTGTTTGAATGTAAAAAAATACTTTCTTTTATTCAAAAATGATCATTTATGGTTCATATATCTCTATCATTTTTATAATAAGTTAGAGGCACTAGAAACCTTTAATGTTTTTTAAAATAGAGAAACAAAAGAATTAAGATAATAAGTTTTGAGAGCGATGAAAAATATTATGATAAGTACTTAAAGATAGGACAACAAAAGAGTCTATTTTCTAAGTTTCTTTAAAAGGAAAGCATTGTTACTTAATATACAATGCCAAACATACAAAAAAAAAAAGAAGAGGTAACAGAAAGAAGAAATTGTAACCTTATGGATATGGTGAGAAGTATAAGTAATAACTTCAATATCCCATCAAGATTAGAATAAAACAATAAAGACTAGAGTTTATATCTTAAACAGGGTCCCATCAAGATCTTTTCCTATAACTCCCTTTGAGTTATGAAATTAAAGAATTGTTAACCTTGTGTTAATATACCTAAAGACAATTAGTACTTATTTTACTAGTTGTAAAAAAAACTTTAAGTTTCTATTGTCACATAAATAAATCAAAGATAGTTAAAATTAGAAATGTGAGTTTAGTGGAGCATTACTCAATTTAATTAAAAAATATTAAGATCTTATAAAAGGCCATTAAATTTAGATAGATAAATTATTTTGAAACATGCTTATATAACTATAAAAGAACAATAAATTGAAGTATTAGCTCCTCATGATTAATCAAGTAATAATGTTACTGAACTATCACATCCACAAGTTAACAAGTACACAAGCCTCTCTCTCTCTCTCTCTCTCTCTCTCTCACACACACACACACACAAAAACACGGTTTAGTAATCTATAGTTCTATACACATATACTGGAAAAATGCAATTTTCTGTTAAGCTCACAAATTGCAATTTTGGAACATGACAGTGCAACATAATACAAAAGGGTGATGAATGGCAGCCACTAGCAAGCAACTAATGGCAGGTGGAGGAGAGGAATTGGCATTGATTAGTGAGCTGCAAACTACGACTGTCAATTAGAGGCAGAGGAGAGGAGCAGGTGCTTGGCTGGTGATTTGTGGGTAGTAACAGGGAGCAATTGGTGGAGGAAAGCTGGTTAGCGATGGCAAGCAAAGAACTACAGGTTATTGGTGTGACATAGAGAGATTCCGGGGGGGATGCTGCAGTGGCTAAAGGGGTTGCAGCTATTGTGGGGGAGGCTATGACGATTATGTGTGGGAGGCTATAACATTGCTCTTTTGCTTCTATTCTACCATCTACATCTGCATTTGATTTTATAGTTAGGCTTAAATTCTTTTTTTTTTGCATTTAAGTCCCTAATCATTTTGAATTTTATGGTACGAGTTAATATTCGACTAGTTTTTTAAATACTAATTGGTAAGAAATTCTATAATTTTGTACTGTTTTCTAACCGGTAAGGTACTTACCAACTAATACTGATCTGTACGGTATAAAATCCTATACATTGGTATGCATTGTATCGAACTAACCATTTACTATCTGAAATTGGGTAAATAATACTTGCATCTAATAGATTCACTGTTTCCTTCTTAACTACTTCTTTCAAGTGAAGGTCTATTATTTTTTTTCTTTCCCTCACTACCTTGCTTCCTTCTTCAAGATTAATCCTATGCATCACCACATTAGGAATTATTCCTCTTATGTATCTATCTTCATTCAAGAGTTTCTTTCCTTCAGATTCTTCGATACTTTATTCATATTAAATTCCACTTGCTCATCACCAATTCCAGGGATGAGTTTGCCTTTATGGACATCTACCAATACTCTTATGGTGTTCATAAACAATCTGCTAAGAAGTAGTAGGCAATTCCTATCCTCTTCAAATTTTAACATCACAAAGTCCACCAAATTAATGAATTTTTCCACCTTGTTTATGACGTCCTCCACCACATAAAATGATTTTTTGTGGATTGATCCACTAATTGGATGAGAATGGAATTGGACTTTACATCTTCTAGCTCCAATTTTCTTAAAATTGACAAAGGCATAAGATTAATACTGACACCTAAGTCGTGTAAACATTTAGCAAATTCCATAAAGTATAATGAAACTCCCTAGGTTCTTCAATTTTGAAGGTATATGGCTGGTAATTATGGAACTGTAGCTTTTGGTCAGAGAGGCAAAAATTAATTGATTTGTAATTTCTTTAGATTCTCAACAAGCTTTGTAAATTGTGCATCCAAATGGTTCTTCTATAGCTTATGTGGAAATGGAATCATTGGCGCATATGGAGGTAGTTACTTGTCCTTTTCTCTTAGTATTCTCCTTAATGGGATTAAGCTTGTTTGTTACATGGTTCTTCCAACTCTTTTCCACTCCTAAGTATGATGGCTTTGAGTTACTCCTTTGAATTTGATTCTCTTGCTCAAGAGACCCCTTACACTTTGTATCAACAATGCATTGGCTAATTGGCCCACTTGAACCTTCATATTGTTAGTGAAAGATGCATGGTTCTCTATATTTTGATCAAAATTAGTTTTCATCCTTTTTTTGGTTCTCATCTTGACTTGTGAACTTGAAATTAATCCCATCCATTAGCTTATCCATCTTTTATTCCAATGAACCAAGCCTATCTTGTTAAAATATCGGTGAGCCTTAAGCTCTTAGAGGATTACCTCTATTGTTAGATAAAGAAAATTTTAAGTGGTTCTTCCACCTATGATTTTAAGTATTGGAATAGAGATTATTACCTCCCTAACCATATTGTGTTCCCATAAAGTTGAGTTGCTCCATGTTGATGTTTTCCACTAGGAAGTAATCAGTTGAGACATGAATTTCTTGCCTACATAGTTGGCATCCATGTTGAATGATAACTGTAAATTGCATCGTGTTTTAAGGCATAGTTTGATATGTGTTTAGTTATTAATTCAATCATTTAATATATGTTTAGGTTAGAATTGTGTTAGTTTGTTATTATTTATGTTTTAAGTGTTTTATGGGTTAGTACAAGTCTTTGATCTTAATTATATTATGTGTTTGCTAGTGTTTCAGGGTCAACATCAAAGAATGGAGAAGTTTTAGAGACATTCAAGCTGAAACAACGGCTCACGATCATGGCATAATAGGACGCAATTGTGACAGAAGCACCAGAGTTGATCATAAGAGAAGTGTAAGGAACAGCTAGCCACGATCATGACAAAAGCCCAAGAAATGGCCTATGATAATAGCATGCATCGGGAAGACGCGTAGACACTCAAAAAAGTCAAGTTTTGAGGGATTTTTTGGACCTTTCATACCCTGAAAAAACCCTAGGGGTTGCTCAGAACATAAGAGGATATTTAAAAAGTAAGAAAAATAGGCAAAGGAGCTTTTGCATCAGCCACCTTGAGAAACCCTATAGAGAATTCATCGAGAGATAGAGGAAGAGAATAAGGAAGAGAGAAGAGGAGAAAAAGTTGACTTGATGTACTTTCTATATTAGGAGGTTTCTCGACGTCGTTGCCTTCCATCCTTTATTTAGATTGTATTTATTGTTTATTTTCAGTTTTATCATTGTATAGAATTAGATTGAATATTAATGATAGGATCTAGAATGTTGAGGACGTTCTAAACCCACCTTCGGAGTTTTATTCTTGAATTAATGAAATCTGATTGTTTATATTTTTGGATTTGTTGTGGTTTGATTCTACAATTACATAATTCGATAGAAAAATGAGAGGGTGAATTGAATGAAAAAAGATTAAATTAGACTAACAATAGTTAGGTGATTTAATAGAATAAGAATTGAATCAAATCAAGAAATTGTGCGAAGAGAGATCTTGCATAGGTTTTTAATAGTTTAGTAGAGAACTTCAAAACTAATTAGAGTTTTGGATAGGTTGTGAATTGAGAGATTGTAACTTCCATAATCTGATTAGGGTCTATAATTAAGGGTTAACGGTTATAACTCAAGAGAGAGTAATCAACCTTAGGGTTAAGTGGGCTAGAAGAAATGGCTTTCAAATTGTCTAATTGTTTGGCTAAGTTCACTACTTCAGCCTATAATGTTGTCAATGAATCTACAGCAAGCACTCCCTTTTGATCTCTAAAGGTTAGTTACTATTTACTTCTTTCCAACATCCCTAGATAATTCTTGTTTATCATCTATTCTAAAAATCATATGTGGCTTCAATTGTTTTCCTCATTAACAAACAATTACCTAATGAATCTTTGGTGCCTCATATGGGTGGATTCATACTATTGAAGAATGTTTGTAGAAGGAACTTTTTTGGCAATTTATGATGTAGGCAGCTCCTTTGTAACTCTTTGAGTCACTCTTATACTTCATATGATGACTTCCCTTTGCTTTGCTAGAAATTTGTGATTTCCTTAGTAAGTCAGTGGCTTTCGTTAAGGGGAGGTATTTAGCTTAAAGGACTTGCACCAACTGCTCTCATGTTTTGACGCTCTATTGGTTGAGAGTTCAACCATCTCTTAGTTTGATCTTTAAGTGTAGAAAGAAAGAGCCGTATCTTGGTTGCATCTTTCGGCATCCCATTTTATCAAAACATGTCATATATCTCCAAGAAGTTGGCCAAATAGCATTAGGATCCTTATTGGCCAGTTTATAAAACTAAACAATAGTTTGCAGTATATTCAATAGTGTTGGTTTGATTTTGATTGTTGGCCTGCACTTGTGGTCTTGTTATTCCTTGTTAATTTGCATTGAACTCTGGCCTTATAAAGTCCAAAATGTTATTCGTTATTTTACTTGATTTTGCTCCTTCACCATTGTTCTTTCTATTGTTTCTTACCATTTCACTTTTTGAATCTCCCTCTCTTGCTTGGTGATGTCAAAAACTTATGCATCCTTTACTTTGCTCAAACTACTTATAGATCTGGTGTTCAAGCACCTACAATCACACAAGAAAAGTGTTAAAGTCCTCAAAGCAAGGTAACTTGAACTGCAGTAGGTGCTACAAAATAAATTATCGACAACGGTGCCACAAAATTGTTGAATTTTATTTTTAAAAACTTTTCAGCTATAAGTATACAAATCGTGACCTATAGCATAAAAGATAACGTCCCATAAGGATTGTAGTAGTCACCTAAAAATTCTTGTAAACTTTGTTATAAGATGAATAATTAAGAATTAAACTAAAAATAAATAATTAATAACTAAGCAATAAACTAAATTGCAGTAAAATATATTGATTGATTAATAATGAAAGATAGGAATTACTTATATCCTTATTTGTTTTCACTTTACCTTCTTAATTTAATCGTACTTAATCCTAGATATCCTATGATTGTGATTATCCTCTCTTGAGATTTAATCAAGTAATCCCAATTAAAATATATAGAAATTGAATTGTGATCTCTCAATCTGTTAGAACTCTTCCTAACTATGTAACTGAATTTATCGCAATCCTATGGATAACTAATAAATAATTAAGAACTCTCTTCAATTGCCTATTAATTTGATTTTTATAGGTCTATTAAGGTACTAGCTCTTGTTGTGTAACACAACACAGATGATCCAATCCAAACTCTTGATTCAAATTGAATATAAAAAAAATCGCAAGCATATTAATTAAATCATCATTGTAAAGTTCAACAGATAAATTAAGAGTAATTCCTAAAGAAGAATTTATAAATCCATATGTGTAACTAAATATCCAATTTTAATCATTATTAGCATCTAACAACAATAAGGAAATAAGAAAAGAGGAGAGAATTCAAAATGGAATTCTTCTCATTTTTGCCTTGAGTTAGAAAATCTACAGCCTTGTTCTTGAGAATTCTTCTCTTTTGATCTTCTTTAATTATGTTTATGTAGCTGTCAAGTGTTGTTTTAAACTTCTTTATATACTCTTGAGTCTTATAGGATTACGTCTAGGCTTTTCCACGTGTATATCTTCCAAAAATAACCCTAAAACTTTTAAATTATAAAATGCGCGCATCCTAGAAAACACCTTACACAATTATGCATGGACATGCATAGTCTTGTATGGAACTACTCCAACACTTTCTGCACGATCGTGTCAGAGACTTCTAAACTACTTCCTTGATGCACAATTGTTCATAACCATGCACGATCGTGTGAGACCTATATCTCTAGCTTTTCTTTATCTTTTCTTCACTTTTTCCTGTCTTCACTCATCACCAAAAACCTGAAACATTCCTTGAAATATATAATTAAGATCAAACTAAACAATAATTAACCAAAAAAACACACAAAACACTATTAAGAATATAAATCTAAGTACTAAACACATAATTATTCTTTAAGAAAACACTAAAAACACACTCTAACACCTATAAAATACACTATGGTTTACACCTATCATGACTTTGTGTTATTGTCTGGAATTGGAGCAATATTGAATGAAATATTGGTCTTTATTATAAATTAGGTTATAAATTATAAATTGGATCACGTAATCATACAAAATTGGTTAGTTAATTTATGTTGAATTATGTGATTACACAAATTGAGTTATAGGTATGAGTTTATGATTAAATTATATAATCACATAAAATGAGTTATATTTGTAATTTTATGGTTAAATTATGTAATCATACAAATGAGTTATAATTATAAGCTTACAGTTGAATTATGTAATCGTAAAAGATAGGTCTTATTTGAAAGTTTATTTTTGGACTTTAAATTATGTAATCACACAAAATGGATTATAGCTATGACTTTATGGTTGAATTATGTGATTACACAAATTGAGTTATAAATGTGAGTTTATAGTTGAATTATGTAATTATACAAAATGAGTTATAGTTTTGAGTTTATGGTTGAATTATATAATCATGCAAAATAGGTTATATTTTTTCTTAGTTTATGTTGGAATTATGTAATCATATAAAATGAGTTATAGTTGTGAATTTATGGTTAAATTATATAATCATACAAAATGGATTATAGTTTTGACATTATGTGTAAATGTAACTATATAAATTGGGTTATAGTTATGAAAGTGCAACAATCAATGTATATATTTAATGTTTGGGTTAACAAACATGAAAATATCTTGGATAGAATGTGCTTAAGTATTGAATTTTCTTAAGGAATCATTTATATAAGTTCATGAAGTTCACTTGCATGTTTATATCATATGATTGTTGACAAGTTGTTGTTGCTTTATTTCTTCTTGTTATTTTACACAACTTTATTTTCATATGAAGTTATTAAGTTAATTTTTGACATATGTATTCATTTATTTTTACAAATAAATGGAGAGAAGTTCAAGTACTTCTAATAATTTAGTCACTTTAGGAAGATTTGATGATCCAACTTGGGCTTATACTAGATTAGTTCGTGAAATGAAGAATTATACCAATTGTTTGTATTTTAACAAACATTTGAAAGATAGGGGATCACTAGATTAAAAAAGCATTTGGTTGGAATTAAAAGTGATGTGAGGGCTTGTAAAAAAGTGAGTCGTGATGTGAAATGACAAATGAAAACGTTGTTTGAAGAGTATTAGCATAAGAAAGATAGAAGACAAAGAATAAACTACAAAATTGGTAGTGGAAGTTCTTTTTACAATGGTCATGATGATATTGGAGATGTTGAAGGTGGTATTCCTGCTCAATAAGAAGAGACTATTGCTCCTGATGTGAGGAAGAGAAGACAGGTGTCCAACTTTTTTGTAGCATGAACAACTCCAGGAGCTGAGCCTTCAATCTATAGTGCCTTATAATATAAAGAAGTTGATCATAATATAGATATGGAAATGGTTAAATGGAAGTATGATGCATGTTTATCGCTTAATGTTGTTTAATCTTGCTATTACCAACCTATGGTGGATGTTATTTCCTTTTATGGTCTAGGATATAAAACCCCTTCGATTGTTGACAATAGAGGTAAACTTCTGGCAGCTCTGTTTATGAAGTAAATAGTTAATTGTATGAAAGAAGAATGAATTAGGTACCTTACAAGTGTTCGATCATATATGATGGTTGTACAAATAGAAAAAAAATGAGCCTATTATCAATTTTTGTTTATTTCACTATGGGAACAATTTATTTAAAGTCTATTAATCCATCTGGCCTTATTAGAAATATTGATCCTCTTCTTTAACTATTTGACGAAGTTATGAATGAAGTTAGGTGAAAAAACATTATTTAGTTTATTACTAATAATGATTTTGTTTACAAAGTAGCCTTAAAAAGTACATATAGTTCTTTTTATTGAACTCTTTGTGCTACACATTGCATTTACTTGATGTTACAAAATATATAATATGCTAGATACTTTACTATCATTGATGAAACTGTGCAGAAAGTAAGAATAGTGACTAAGTCCATCTATAATTATGCATAAGTCCTAAATTTAATGAGAAAGGACTTCACAAATGGTAAGAATTTATGTCGTTATGATATTAAAAGATTTGTAACTTTTATTAATTTAGAGTTTTGTTTTAATGAAGAAGAAGATAAGACAAATGTTGATAAGTGAGTTGCATATTTGTATGCCAAGTCTAATGCTAGAGTGAAGATTTTTAGAATTATTCTTAAAGATCACAAATTTTAATCGCAATGATAATTTCTCATCTGAGCTTGTAAGCCTCTAATGAGATTACTTTGTCCGGATAATAGTGATGAGATGGAAATAATAAGTTTTTTTTGTAATTCTATAGAGAGGGTGAAGGAAGCAATTAATACCAATATGAAAAATAGACCTTCTTCATACATACCTTATCTTACAATTATCAGTGAAAGAAGGGAAAGAAAACTTTACTCTCTGTTATTTTCAATTGGGGCATTTTTTAATCCTAATGTCTATTTTAGACCAAGTTTTACAAAGAAAGTTGAAGTTAATAAGGGATGTTATCAACTATTACAACAATTATTACCCATATGATGATGCATGATCCTGAAGCTCACAAATGGAGGTTTATAAGCATGCTTCTGAGGATTTTGTAATAACCATTGCTATTTGTCAAATAAACAAAAATAATCAAGGTATATGTTTTTTCAATTTTGTTACTCAATAGAAATTAATCATCATTTATTTTGTTTATAAGGTTACTTTTATTTTCTTACAATTACTTAATGGGACTAATTTGGAAGTGGTATTCCAAACTTGCAAAGGTTTGTGATTCAAATTTTTAGTCAATATATGAGTGTAATAGGATGTGAACGAAATTGCAATACATTTGAATTCATCCATTCCAAGAAAAGAAATATATTGAAACACAAAAGATTGAATGACTTAGTCTTCGTTTGATACAATTTAAAGCTTCGATAAAGCTATGTTATTATCATTATTAAGTTAAACATAATTTCTTAATTATTTTTTATTTTTTTACCAACACTCTTAATATATTAAGTATTTTTATACATCTAATTTTCCTTAACTATATCAATCTTTTGACAGATTAGGTTTATGAGGAACTAAGTTTAAAAGATGAGATTGACTTAGAAGATAATCTTGGATGTGAAAGTATTGGCATGTCATTTGATTCAATGAATTTGAATGAAAGTGAGGATCAAACTCTTCTCAATGATGAGGATTTTGTACCAAATAAAAATTGAGATCAATACAATTTGAGGGGTTATTCGATTGAATCAAGTTTAGGTTTTTCATTACTTCTCATTTCTTTTAAAGGTTAATTACAAAAAATTCCCAAACTTCACTAAACTTTACAGTTATAGCCTGAACTTGAAAAAGTGGCAATTATATACTCAAACTTTCATTTTTTTTAATTTTGGCTAGACATTAATATTTCCATTAACATTGCTGACATGGCTTGCCACATAAGACATAAATCCTAAACACTTATACACATCATATTTAATTAAGTTTAACTAAACTACATTATTTTGAGGTGGAAATCCCCAAATCAAACTCTATCATATCGGTGCGAGACAACAACGACACTTTGTCATGCTAGTGCAAGACGAAAACGACACAATTTCTAACAATCTGAATAAAATCCCAATTTTTCACCCTAGGCCTTCTTTCTTTCTATGCGAGAATGAACTGATTTAGGGTTTTCAATTCTAGTGATTTAGGCAAAGATTTTGATTTAGGGATATTAATCCCAAAACAATATATTTTAGTTAAACTTAATTAAGTCCGACATGTATAGGTGTTTATGGTTTTTGTCTTATGTGGCAAGCTACGTCAGCAACATTAACAAAAATACCAACGTTGGGCTAGAATTGAAAAAAGTTAAAAGTTCGAGTATTTAATTATCACTTTTTTTAAGTTCGAGCTATAATTGCAAAATTGAGTAAAGTTTCAGACTTTTTTTTAAATTAACCCTTCTTTTAATTTCACTTATATTTGATGCATATGTTAAATTAT
>JAOQMS010000180.1:15358522-15371537 GCA_027563885.1 Erythroxylum longipes | reverse complement strand
CACGCCACCCTCGCGGGGCACGGATTCGGATATCACTGTCGATATCGGGTTCGGTCCGGCGGGAGTGGGGTGTTACAATGTTTTTCAATATAAGGTATTAAGGTTTAAATAAGAGCTTAAATGAATTTATTTGATGTGGAATGAAAGGATTAAGGCGAGTAAAGTATATTTTGGAGTAAAGAATGCTTGGAAGGTGTTGTAACTTGTTTATAAAGTGTATTAAAGAAACATAGGAGAGAATTTGTCATTGACCATGCATACTACATGATACATTTATAAATGTGCGTATTCATCTAAATGTGCAATGTAGTAATGTGAAAATATATGTGATTACATATAGAAGAGCACATTGAGCGACCACTTCTAGACATTGCAGAGACTTTAAGGTAATAAGCGAAAGGGAGCAATTGTTAGTAACCTAACATGGTCTCACCTTAATTGCTTGTTTGATTTTGAATTGAATTGATATGTGATGTATGTGTACTAATTTTCGAACATAAAATGTCTAAGGCATTTGGTGCATGAATAACACAATGGAAGTGTTCCTTGAATGTGAATGTGATTGAATAAATGTTTTCTCAACTTAAATGTTAAATGCCAGACCAAGTCCGATGACCATTGTGAATGAGAAAGTGAATACGAATGTAATGGACTGAATATGAAGATTGAATATGTGTAAATGCATTTTATTCCATAAATGCATAAAATATAAAGGTAGCTGTAACTAGAGTTACCAGTGAAAAAGAGCTTAAAGCTCAGACATTTGTGGTAAGAGCCTATGGCTCAAGATGTATAATGAGCCATAAGGGATAGTATGAATGAGCTCGGTATCTACAACGAATATGGGACAGTGAAAAGGGCACTCGGTCACAACAATGTAATAAATGAATTTGAGTCTCATAAACATTGCATACATATATGATATGAATAAATTGAGTGATTGCAATGTTTTGAGGTCTACGAAATATGTGAAAGTTTATAGATGAATATTTTCTGTATGATCGCAATGAAATGATGAATTGTATATATTTTTGAAATGTGACAATTGTGAAAAAATAGTTTCATGATATTACTTGATGATAATTGAGTTGATGTGAATTATATGAAACATGAATTGTTGTGTTGCATGACAAGAGTGAATCATCGAGGATGGTTACTCAACTGAGTTCGGAAAACTCAACCAAATTGCAGTGCTGACATTTACAGGTTCGAGAGAGCAACGACTTAGTTTCTAAGACTGCTTAGAAAAGATTTTGTACAACTTTTGGATAGAAAACATGGTTCAAAGGTCGGTCAACTGGGACTGAAGGGTTAGTCTTAATTTTTTTTAATTCCTTATATATGTAGCATATTTTGTAAACAGAGATGTGGACTCTGATAGGATGATATTGTATAAACATGGATGATGGATGTAATGCTACATTGTAAATTAGGGTTTATGAAATGAAATGAGGAAATTTTGGGATTTTAAACAGTGTGTTAGTTATGACTTAATTATGATGCCATGCAATGTAGTGAAAATGAAATAGTTAGCACGCCATTTTTGTTGGGCATGTGCACTTTCATTCGAGGGGCGTACGAACATGTGTCAGATGGGAGTGGGGTGTTACACCCAATGACCCTGACCAGGGTTTGACTGATATCTGCTCGTAAAACTTAGAGCATATGATACATCGAGTCTAGTATATAACATAGCGTATATGATTGATTCTATAGCCGAAGCATAAGGAATCAAACTCATGCGAGTCCTCTCATCTTGTATCTTTGGAGACATAGATTTAGAGAGTGTAATCATATGTACCATGGGAAGATAAGCTCTCTTGGACTGATCCACGCTAAACCTCTTTAGCATCTTGTCTGTGTATATAGACTGAGAAAGACCAAGCAACCTCTTATATCTATCTCTATAGATCCTTATCCCCAAAATATAAGTTGCTTCTCTAATGTCTTTCATAAAGAAATTCTTAGCTAACTAAAATTTTATTGATTGTAAAGCTGAGACAACATTTCCTATTAGCAATATGTCATCTACATGGAGTACAAGGAACAAGATTGCACTCCCACTAACCTTCTTATATACACACGGCTCATCCGGATTTTGAGAGAAACCAAACTCTTTGATTGTCACATCAAGTTAGATATTCCAACTCCTGGATGCTTTCTTCAATCTATAAATGGATTTATGAAGCTTGCATATCTCCATTCATAGATATGAAACCATCAGGTTGTGTCATATACACATCCTCGGTTAGGTTTCCATTAAGGAAAGTCATCTTCACATCCATTTGCCATATCTCATAATCATAATGAGCAACAATGGCTAGGAGTATCCTAATGGATTTAAGCATAGCTACTAGGCCAAAGGTTTCTTCATATTCAACACCTTGCCTTTGATGATAACCTTCAGCTACAAGCCTAGCTTTATGGGTAACTACATTATCCTCATGTCAGTTTTCTTCCTAAAAACCCATTTTCACCGTATAAGTTTTATCCCTTCGTGTGGGTTAACCAAATTCCAGACTTGGTTTTCATACATGGAATCCATTTCGAATTTCTAGCTTGAATCCATTTTTCATATTTTGAGCTCTTCAGAACCCCTTCATAGGTAATAGGCTCATCATCTTCTATGAACAATACATCGTTAAGTTTACTTATGAGAAATTCGTATTTATTGGGAACATGACATATCCTACCTGACCTACGAACTTCTTGTGTGTCAGAAGGTTGAACTATTGTTTCATCTTCATGAACAATACTCTCGGGTCCACGCAGTTGACCTGCGTCTATTTAAGATTCTTGAACTTCCACAAGTTCAATTTTGCTCCCACTATCTTCTCTTAGAAGAAACTCTTTCTCTAGAAAATAACATGTTTTGAAACAAACACCTTTTTTTTTCTAAAACATGGTAGAATTGATATCCTATAGTTTCCTTAGGATATCCTACAAACAGACACTTATTAAATTTAGCTTCAAGCTTATATGACTGAATCTGCTTCATATAAGGACAACCCTAAACTTTCATAAGAGAATGATAGGGTTTTTTGTTTGTCCATAACTCATATGGAGTAACATCAACAGACTTGGATGGGATACTGATTAATATATAAACAGAAGTTTCGAGTGCATACCCCTAAACGAATTTTGGTAAATCACTGAACCCGTCATAGACCTCACAATGTCTAACAAGGTTCGGTTTCTCCTCTTAGCCACACCATTATGCTGTGGTGTGTAAGGCGGAGTCCATTGGGATAATATTCCATTAACCCTGAGATAATCCAAAAACTCTTGGATTAAGTATTCACCACCTTGATCCGATCGAAGTGATTTAATACTTCTCCTTAGTTGTTTCTCAACTTCATTTTTGAATTCTTTGAACCTTTCAAAGGCTTCAGACTTGTATCTCATAAGATACACATACCTATATCAAGAATGATCATCTATAAAGGTAATGAAGTATGCAAAACCACCTTTGGCTTGTATGGACATCAGACCACATACATTAGTATGTATTAGGTATAAAAGTCCACTAGTTTGTTCATCCTTTCCCTTAAAGGGTAACTTAGTCATCTTGCCTAATAAACAAGATTCGTATGTGTCATATGATTCATAATCAAATGACCCTAAACTACCATACTTATGTAGTTTAGACATGCATCTCTCACTGATATAGCCAAGGCAACAAAGCCATAAGTAAGACGATTTCACATTATCTCATTTTATTCTTTTGTTATCATTGATATTTAGAACCGGATTAGACATATCCAATATGTATATACCATTGCACAATGTACCCAAAACATATAACATTCCATTCAAATAAATTGAACAACCATTGTTATTGAAATTTAAATTGAATCTAGCTTTATTAAGATTAGAAACATACATTACATTTTTAGCCAAAGCAGGTACATAAAAAATATTGTCCAATTCTAGTACAAGCCTACTAGCAAGCATCAATACATATGTGCCTACAACTAATGCAATAAATCTTGCTCCATTGCCCACTCGTAGGTCTGACTCTCCCTTTTTGAGTTGTCTATTGTTCCTAAGGCTCTTCATGTCAGTACAAATGTGTGAGCCATAACCGGTATCTAACACCCATATGTTGTTATCAGAAACAGTATGAATATTAATAACATAAATACCTGAAGTAGATGGGGCATCAGATGCCTTCTTCTGCTTCAAGGAATCCAAATAGGCTTTGCAATTTCTCTTCTAGTGGCCATCCTTGCCACAATGGAAGTAAGTTCCCTTCGAGGCAGTCTTCTTTGCTTTCTTGACACCTCCCTTAGGCCCTGCGAACTTCTTCTTCTTCTGGCTCTTTTTATTCAAACCAAAAGAGTCCACCAACATCACAACCTTGTCCTTGTGGAAAAATGGCTCAATTGCCTTGAGCATGTTGACTAGATCAGGAATTGTGTTGGATATATTGTTCATCTGATAATTAAGCACAAATTATGATAACTATTGGTTAAACCCATTAGAATTAAGTTAATACTTAATTCATGATCCAAAAGAAAACACAAGGAAGCCAACCGCTCGATAGGCCTTCATCTTCAGTGCGTACTGCACTGAAGACGTCCCCTCAACCATCTCTAAGCGAAAGAGCAATCGCGAAGTCTCGAACCTTTTGAGCCTTGCTTGCTTATCTAAGAGATCCCTATGATGATAGACCACGATATGAGCATCCATAGCCTCGTGCTGCTTTTGTAGCTCCGATTACATAGTGGCTAGCATAATACAACTAGCCATCTTGCTATCATCGAGATGCTTCTTATATACCCTCCCATCATCATCAGAAGCATCAGCAGCATGGGGATCGGGAAGTGGTTCTTCCAATACATAACCAAACTTCTCGTACTTGAAAACTATTCTCAAGTTCCTAAGCCAGTCAAGGAAGTTTGGTCTATTCAACTTGTTAGCTTCCATTAATGATCTTAGATTCACACTAGTACTCATGGTGTTGAATTGGGCAATAGCAACCTATCATCAAATAGAGTAAAATTAGAATTTACTTAAATACATATCTATAAGGACCTCAATACGTGGGTTGATGTCCAATATCCCTAAGAATGACCTTAGGTTTGCCCAACAAGTCACGTTAGTTCAACTGGTAGGTATCAATCATACTAATTGCATCTCCAATGCAACTATCAAATCTAGTGCTTTCGACTGTTGATGTGTGTACACTCATTGGGCTATCAACTCTTAACACATATATGTCTAATGTACACTACCCAACTCCACTTCTGTCCACGTTGATCTTAGGTTTTCCCAACAAACCAATGCTTTTAGTTAAAACCAACTCAATAATCCGGAAATCCTATATCTATGGTTCAAAGATATCTGTGTAGAGCAAGCTTGGGTTTGCCCAACAACCATAACTTTAAAAGGACTCTGGTTCTCACCACATTAATGGAAGGCATTAGTGGATAGGATGTTATGGACTACCTAATAAAATTGGGCCTAAGCCCATAGCCATCCATGCAAGCCTTCACAGTCTCCTAACCATGCATTCTCTAATGCATATATGTAAACACTTCATCTTGGTTATGACATCTTATGTATCCTAACATGGAAACCCAATCCAACACTTGGATCTAAGCCCAATCCAACACTTAAATTTACTTTCTTCCTTTTACTAACTTGGCTAAAATTACTAATGTATGTTATTTGGATTGGAATTAATATTAATCTAATTAACATGAATTCCTAATTTCAAAAATTAATTCATAATTAATTTACCTTAAAATAATTATTTGTTGTCCAAAATTAAACAACTTCAATTTTGTCATACGTGCCAATTTTTCTACTCTTACTAAAAAATCTATTGCTCTACTAAAATTAATTCAAAATTAATTTATATAATTTCCCAAAATTTTCAAAACATCAAATCATCATTCTAAGCATATCTAGGTCATTTCATGATGATCAAAATAATTTAGAAATCACCCAAAAATTATTATGATCACTGAAACATCGATAAGACACAAAAGACGACAAATATGACTTCTAAAATTTTTTGGAAATAAAACTTCGAGAAAAATCATTTACGCATGCAAAAAAACATCAAATCAACACATTTTTATCATGTAAAAATATTTTTAAGGTTCTGGAACAAAAATATAAACATACAAAAACATCAAACAAAACATATCCTACAATTTCTGGAAATTTGTCAAGATCTGGAAAATTGTTTGATAAAATTATTAAAACATTTTAAATAATTCTAAAAAAATTACAGAGGGATAAAAACATCCCAAATATATTCAAATAATTTTTCAAGAATCAAATTCCATGAAAATCATATGTAACCTCATCAGTTTAACCAATAGAGACACATGCCCAGTAGAAAGACAAATATCATACATGTTCTTGTAAAGTCAAAATTAAATATTTTAATCACATTAAAATTATTTTCAATCACACTGAATAATCCATATACATATTATGAACATATTGGTGAAATAAATTCTTGAAAATCATTTTTATATAATTAAATTCCAACAAAACATTACAAGACCCTAAGCTGTCATAAACATGAAAATAGTTTTCACATGTCATGTATTCTACATTTAACAAGGCACAAGATGGCTCTGATACCACTCTTAGGTTCTGATCATGCATCTCATACATAATATATATCAAATATATGCATTAAAAATAAAATGGAACCTCAAAAACTAGATTTACTCATGCATATAGATATAGAAAAACAAAAATATGAAATGTAAGATGTTTACATACCTTTCTGACGATCTCCTTCATTCTTTAGTCTTCTCCATGTTCAGTTGTCGTAAACCACAACGATTAATGCACTCTATCTCTAATGAAAGTACACATGAAGATAGAAGGATGAAACCTCACTAGGAGATGGCTAGAATTCTTTCTTTTTGCTAGTAAAGACAAGAACTCTTGAGAGAGTTAGAGAGGAAAAGAATGTGTGTAAGAAAAAGAGCCTATCTTTTTCATTTTTTTCGTGTCTTACATAAGATGCACGAAAATCATCTAAATTTTCTGCACCATTTGGCCTTCCATAACCCCCATCACTAATGGAAAGTTATGGGAAGTTAATGGTCATGAATAGCAAGCATTAATGGAAGTTGATGACCATAAATAGCATGCATTAATGGAAGCCAACAACACTTGTTTCTAATCCATTCCATGCAATGTTTTCCACCACTATCACATAGCAATACAATCCCAAAACACTTTCTCATATTTTGAGTCACCATTTAATACAACTTTACTTATCCTTCGAATATTCTATATGTGTGACCCATTAGGTTCCTAATTATGTTGGCCACTTGAATTAGCACTTAATTCAAGCGAATCAAGAGTGGTATCTAACAACACATCATGAAACCTAATTAACCGGAAAGTCAGTGGTTTGACTACGAACTGATACATATCCAATGTTTCCATGCTTTCACCATCTATAACCCACTTGGTTCAAAGTATGGTCAAAGTGTTAACTCCTACTAGACTTACGATGTCATATCTAGTCTAAGTGATATTAGATATTATCATGAGGATCTATTACTCTATATATCATTGAAGACTCTCTTCATGACACATATCTACTCTGGCCAAAGACTCTCGAGTAATGACCTCGACAAGTGACCGTAGGTATCATTTCCTTCTATCAGGAGTGGTGAATCCTTCATTGGCTACTCAATTCTGTATAAATACCTTAAGATGTATCTAATAACCACCCTATGAGTAACCCCTGAAAGGCACCAATGAATGGATTCAAAACATAGGATTAGTATCGGAGATATCCTTGAGTACCTCAAGTGAAAGTATACTTGCACCATTGCTATGATAAGACTATCTTTGACACTGGAATAGAATATTTATATAATTGTCTCATAGTAGGTCAATCTAATGTACTTATTACCCTTAGTAAGTTGGCGCTAAAATTCCACTTGGTGCTGAGCCCAGCCCACAAGACTCTCCAAAAATGACTCAAAAATTTTACATTCCTATCACTCATAATACTTCTAGGTATGCCATGAAGTTTTACAACATTTTAAAAGTATAAATGCATAATATGTGAAGCATCTATTGTTTTTTAGTAGGAATAAAATGAGCCATTTTACTAAACCTATCAATAACTACTGTAATTGAATCATGTCCTCTCCTAGTTCTCAGCAAACCAAGGATGAAATCCATTCTCACATCTTCATATGGAGAATTTGGAATTGGCAATGGTGAATATGGATCGTGGGCTTGTGAAGTCATCTTGGATCTTTGGCATGTATTACAACTGCTTACTAGTCTCACATCTTTGATCATCTTTGGCCAATAGATGTTTCCACTAGCCAAAGCATACATTTGATCCCTTCTAAAGTGGCCAGCAAGGCCACCTCCATGGACCTCCTTTAAGATAGCTTCCTTTAAAGAGAACTTAGGAACACAATAGGCATCATTTTTTAAAAGATAATCGTTATGGATAACAAAGTCCCTAAAAGCACCATCTTGCTTACATTTATTAAAAATCTCCCTAAAAATCCTCATCACTCTCATACATCCCCCTAACATCATCAAAACCTATAACATTTGCATGCATTAATCTTAGAAAACTATGCCTTTTACTCAATGAATCGGCCACAACATTCCTAGAACCCGGCTTCTACTTAATAACAAAATCAAATGGTTGAAGATATTCGATCCATATAGCATGCTTACTATTCAAATGTGATTGATTTTGTATATATTTCAATGTCTCATGATTGATAAACAACACAAATGAATTAGCAATCAAATAAGTTCTCCAATGCCTAAGAGCTCTAATCAAAGCATAGAATTCTTAGTCATAAGTAGAATATTTACTCCTGGTTTCATTTAATTTTTTGCTAAAGTAAGCAACTGGTCTACCCCTTTGGCTTAGGACATCCCCTATTCCTACCCCACTTACATCAAATTCTAACTAAAATGGCATAGCAAAATTTGGCAAAGCAAGAATTGGTGCACTAGTTATAACATTTTTAAGAGTGTTGAAAACAATTGTGGCTTGTGTAGTCCACTTAACTACACCCTTCTTTATACAATCAGTTATTAGACTAGTAATTGTACTAAAACCCCTTGATAAAGCTCCTATAAAAAGAACAAAATCCATGAAAGCTTCTAACCTCAAATAACTTTTTTGGAATTGTCCAATCAGCTATAGCTTTAATTTCCAACGGATCCATAGTTATGCCTCCATCTGAAATAATGTAACCTAAAAAATGACACTTTTCCACATTAGCATATAATGAATCTCGGCGTAAAACCTCAAACACCATTCTCAAATGCATGGCATGTTCTTCTAAGGTAGAACAATACACCAAAATATCATCAAAATAAACTACCACAAATTTGTTAAGAAAAGGTTGCAATACCTCATTCATGGGCTGCATAAAAGTGGACAGAGAATTGGATAATCTCATCAGCATGACCAGCCATTCGTAGAGCCCTTCTTGTGTTTTCAAAGTGGTCTTCCATTTTTCACCATCCTTCATTATAATTTAGTGGAAACCGTTTTCCAAATCCAACCTTGTGAAAGTCTTCGCTCCATGTAACTGGTCAAGCATGTTGTCAATTCTTGGAATTGGGAACCTATGCTTGATAGTAATCTTGTTTACGGCTCCCGAATCAATCACCATCCTCCATATTCCATTCTTTTTAGGAACAACAAAGGTAGGAACCACACATGGACTAGATGATACATGGATATAGCATTTTTCTATCAACTCTCCAACTTGTTTTTATAATTCCTCACTCTCTCTTGGATTCATTCTATATGAGTGTTTGTGGGGAATTTGGGCACTGGGTGTTGGAGTAGTGCTCTAATTGCAATCACCTTTAACTCTTTTGTATAAACTTTATTTTTATTAATAAAGCAAAAGACATTTTTCATTGATTTAATATTCATTTATATATGAACTGATATTGATTTTAAATCAAATTAATAAAGTTCATGATACAAAACATAGTATGGAGGAAATCATGATGAGATCATGACAATGAGATTCCTATCATGTGCAGTTATGTTAGTATATAAAGGCAATTCCTAATCATAGGATTAATAAGACTGGAAATTATTAATCCAAATAGACTAGCACATATTATACTCCTTGATTTGATCAAGCAGTGGATCTCATAAATGTAAACATGGGATGTTTAAAGTTAATATGTGGATGCTTACTAAGGGTAGTAAGTACATCGGATGACCTGATATGAGATTATCATATGGATGATCTATCGAATGTCAATGATTAATCTCATCATAGCAATGGTGCAAAAATCCTTAGACTTGAGGTACTCAAGGATCTTAGATGTAAATCCTATGCTTTGACATCATTCCTTATTACCTCAAGACAAGGTCGCTCTTAGGGTGGTGATTGGGTACAACTATTTATATTTGAAGGTAATAGGGTAGCGAATAAAGGATTCACTACTCTTGATAGAAGGAGATGGTACACACGGCCTCTTATCGGGATCATTACTTGGGAGTCTCTAGCTAGAGCAATTATGTGTCATGAAGAGAGCCCTCAATGAAACATAGAGTAATGAGATCCCAAGATAAGAACTAACATCACTTAGACTTAATGTGACATAGGCAGTCTAGTGGGAGTTAACACATAGCCCACACTCCGAACCAAGTGGGGTATAGTATGGTGAAAGGATGAGCTGAAAGGACGAATCACACGGTGATTGTCTATATAAAGGTTTATAAGCTGGATAATTAACTATCAAAGAGTTTGTGTGTTAATCCACTTATATTCTGGCAAATAGGCATTACAAAACCCTTCATGATGTGCTTGAATTAAGAGTTAATTCAAGTGCCTAAAATAACTGGGAACCTAAGGGTCACGTGCATAAAAGATCAGATGAAAAACAAGTGTGTATGGCCTATTTTAAGTAGGCCAGGCAAGGCATACCACAATCGTGGCCAGCAAGCCACAATCGTGATAAAAGCTATGAAGTGACATATAAGTGAGTTCTTCACTATGTGCACGAGGTTTGTTCACTTCTTACACACATAAGTGATAGAATAAGGTCTCAAGAAGAGTTATGGAGTGAGAGTGAAGTGTCTTAAGTTTTATTCTTGCGATTCATGCAATTGTTACATGAATCAAAGTGCATCCAACAAGATTCTTGACCTATCTTCCATCATCTTGAGCATCTACTAGAACTCATCTAGTTTGGTGCTGGAATAACCCTCATACATTGTTTCTTCTTCCATCTTTGTGTGTTCTTAGGGATCAAGTAAGGGTTTGGTGTTTGCAACTACCCAAACAAGGAGAAGAAACAAGAAAGGAGGAGATACATAAGGTAAAAATTTACATTTCGTGTTCTTTTATACATATCTTTGCATGCATGTTAGATCTTGTGGATTTGGGGTTGTCATGGTGTCAAAATGTTAATTCTGAAACTTCTACTGCATTTGCATACATGTGATGCATCCAACCATGACTAACCCAATAGTGGTATAAGATCTTGTTTTTGTATGTAATAGATGATGTATTGAACATGTGCAAAGTGTTTGCCGGGTTGTGATTGACTTACATGTTGTTTTAGAAACATTCTTGTAAATTGTATAATTTTTTTATTTTTCTTTCACAAAAATGTTTTAAAGATGTTATATTATGTTTTTGTAAAAGGATATTGTAATTGAATGTCATTTTTTATTTTATTTCGAATTTATATCCAGATAGTTCATATGTTGATTTCTGGGATTTTCTGGAAAACTAATTTCAAGTGTTGATTTTGAAAATTTCGTATTAATTCTAGAAACATTTTTTTCTATTTTTATTTCACTGAAATGATTATAAGATGTTATACTATGTTTTTTTCAAATGAAAATGCGATTTAATGTCATTTACTATTTTATTATGAATTTAGTTTCAGCTTGATTCTCGTATGAAGTTCTGGAAATTCTTGAAATCTGATGAACATGCATGCATGAAAATTCTATACTAATTTTTATAAAAATTGTTTTTATGAATTTTATGCATGCACATGCAATATGAGATGTTTCCACGTGTATGAGATGCATGACACTCCACCTGTATAAGATGCATGACACTTGTTGTTAAAGTGGTTATCTTATGCATGCATGATGTAATGGTTGATTAGTGTTAGAAGTAATATAACAAGTGTCTCACACATATGATGTGCTGGATATTTCCTATTTATTAATAAATAATTCCTAAGAATTAGGTTCTGGAACTTTTTATTAGAAACATTTAGGATGTGTACAAGACTTTGGAATTTTTCCACAATTAATTTAATTTGATTTAATTAATAAATAAAGTCAAAGTCAGCATTAGTCAACTTTTTGAAAGTTGATGGAGTTAACTTACTTAATGACTTATAATGTATGTATTTTGGTTATGGAACCTAAATAAGATTCTTATGTGATAAGAAATATATTGTTTTGATGAAAATAACATGGTTAATGTATGTGCTTGAAATTAGGGTTTCGGAAATTTTCCAAACATCGAATCAATCTCTCTAGTGTCTAGTAGGTTAACTTATTTGTCTTGACAATTTTGGCCGTCAAGATAGTTTTAGCATGTGCAAAAAAATTTTAGATAAATTTATGATGACCTAGGGATATTATAGAGAACTAATTGGTGCATGGGAATTTTTGAAACCCTAGGGATTAATTTAGAATTAATCCAAGTAGAGCATAGTATTTCTAGTGTGACTAGATAAAGGCTTATAAAATAGGATTAAAGTTTTTAATTTGGATATCAAAATAATTAATTTTAGGGTTCCTAATCGAATCACATTCTTAATTTAGATTAGCTAATACTAACAATAGTACCTGATTTGGTTCAAGAGTTGAATCGAATCACAAACTTTGGATGCATTGTAACATCCGGTTTCCGTATAACGGGTTGAATTATAGAAACGGGAACACGTGAGAAATTAGTAAAACACATCTTATGCTCATGCATTTGTGAATAAGTGATTTTGCACATGAAAAATGTTTGTACATGCATTCATGACATTTCCCGGTATA
>JAOQMS010000180.1:15339314-15352874 GCA_027563885.1 Erythroxylum longipes | reverse complement strand
TATATATGCATAATGTATATATTATGTAAATATGAAAAATAAAATAAAAAGTTTTAAAAAGCATAAATACATATATGTATAATATATTGTATATACATATGTTGTAAATACGAAAAATAAAATAAAAAGTTTATAATTTATTAATTTTAAAAATACAACAACAATTTTTTAAATTTATTTTTAAAATTTTAAAAATATATTAAAAGTCCGGGCCAAAAGCGGCCTGCGGGCCATTTCGGCCCACATGGGCCAGGCCTTCTGCGGCCTGCCCGAGCCGTGGGCCAGGCCTTCTGCGGCCTGCCCGAGCCGTGGGCCAGGCTTGCCCGACACTTTTTTTCGACGGGCCGGGCCAGATCGGGCCAACGCCGGCCCGGCCCATTGACATCCCTAATCAAATACCTACCCAAGCTAACATTAAGAAGGAATTCAAGTGCTTTTTTTTTGCAAGAAAAAAGGACACATAAGGAAGGATTGTGTCAAATATAACGAATGGTTTGAAAAGAAAGATAATCTAATCTCACTAGTTTATTTTGAATATAATATGGCTTAAGTTTGTCATGACACATAGAGGATTGATTTTAGTTGTAAAATTTATATTACAAATGTTTTGTAGGATTTGCAAAACCTAAGGAGTGGGACTTGAGCTGTATATCTTATCTAGAAACAAGATACATTTACAAGTGGAGGTTGTTGGGGATTGCAATTTAATTTTATGTACTGGTTTTATTTTAAAATTAGCAAAGACATTTTATATTCCCAATTTCTCTAAGAAATTGATTTTAGTTTCAAGACTTGTACTATTTAGATATTCCTTTCTTTTGTTAGACAAATCTTTAAAGTTAAATTATAAATCTAAATTTGATGGGAATGGTACATTATTTGATGGTCTTTACCATTTTAATTTACAAGATAATACCTATTACAATGCAACACATGTTCATGCTAGAACAAAATGTTGTGCCATGAATGAAATTTTCTCTATGTTGTGGCATCGGAGATTAGGACAATCTCTATAGAAAGGATTAAAATATTGGTAATTAACGGAGTACTTAGTACTTTAGATTTTGCTGATTTTGAAACTTATGTGGATTGCATAAAAGGAAAGCAGACCAACAAATTAAAGAAAGGTGTTAAGAGAACACTAGACATATTAGAAATCATATATACGGATATTTGTAGTCCAAATATGGACTCGTATGGTCATAAATACTTAATCTCATTTATAGATGATTATTTACGACATATGTATCTCTACTTGCTTCATAACAATAATGAAGCACTAGATGCTTTCAAAATATTCAAAGCTGAAGTACAAAAACAATGCAGTAAGCAAATTAAGATTGTGAGATTTGATAAATGTGGGAAATATTATGGTAGATATACTAAAGGTGGACAAGCACCTAGTTCATTTTCGAGTTATCTTCAAGAAAATGAGATAGTAGCCTAATACACTATGGCCGTGTTTGGTAAAAAGCAGATTGCATTAGCCGTTAGCTGATTCTATCAGCGGTTAGCTGATAACTAATTATATCAGCTAATTTGACCAGTAGATAATATCAACTGTTTATAAAGATGTTTGGTAAAATTAGTTATTTAATATTAGTTGTTGATGTGTAAATTGACTTATGAGGATATGATTTTAAAAAAATTATAAGGGCATGAATATTATATTTGTTAGTATTCCGTTGAATATTATTATAAAAATTTATGTTTATATATTTAATTTTACAAAAATTAACTTAATAATAATAATAATAATAATAATAATAATAATAATAATAATAATAATAATAATAATAATCCAAAGTTAAATTATCTATTAATATGAATGATGCAGCGAGCTACATCATATTAGTATTTTTTCATATAATTTGTATGAATTTTATTATTTAATAAATTAAAATATATATAATTATAGCATGACACAAATAAGATATATAGTAGTTATATACTAACAATATTAATTTGGTGTGACTCTTTATGTTCAAAAACTTAATATTATGGTATTTTTAAATGTAAACTAATATTATAAAATTAAATAAAGATAAAAAAGTTTAAATAACTCCTTTATTATATTCTTCTAAACTTCGCAACATAATTGTACAATCAAAAAAAGCTAACTTTGAAAACACACAGAGCAAAAGTAGACAGTAAAGTGGAGGGCAATAATCTCATTAGGCAACAACTAACTCCTAAAGTTTCTTTTATGGAGCTTTAAGAAATCAACTTATTGGGTTTAAATAAACTGACTAATAAGCCATCCACCAAACAAATCAATAGCTTTTTGAGATAGCCAAAAGGCTAACTTTTAGTCAATAAGATAAAAAACAACTGAGAAGTTGTTTGCCAAACACCTCCTATGCCTGGATCTCTGGACCAAAATGGTGTGGCAGAAAGAAGAAACCAAATATTATTGGACATTATACGGAGCATGCTAAGTAGATCTAAACTTCCTAACTCCTTGTGGACTAAAGCTCTTAAGACGGTAATGTATATATTAAACTAGGTACCAACCAAGGCTGATCCTACGACACCATTTGAGTTATTTAAAGGTTAGAAACTGAGTTTGAGACGTATATGCTTTTAGGGATATTCGTCTGAAATAAGAATTTATAATCCACAAGAGAAGAAATTGGACCTAAAGACTATAAGCGAGTTTTTTATTGGATATGCCAAAAGATCTAAAAGATATAAGTTTTATTGTCCATCACATCACACTAGAATTGTGGAATCAAGAAATGCAAAATTTCTTGAGAATGACTTGATTAGTGGGAGGGATCAATTTCAATATATAGTCTTTGATAATGATCATATGGATACTAAACTGTCCACCTCAAACAGTAAGGTGATTATCATTTGCAACGATCCTCAAGTTCAAATAGAAATTTTACAACTAACTATAAAAATTCAACAGCCTAATGTAAACATAGATAACAATCAAGAAATTCCACAAGTTGTTATTAATCTAGTATATTCAGTTATTTAAGAATTACTTGAAAACGTTCAGCAGCCAATTGAACAATAAACTCTACAAGATGATGTTGGTGCAATATTAAGGAGATCTACTAGAACAAGGAAATCAACTATTACTATTGATTATGTTGTATATCTACAAGAATTTGACTATAATATAGGAGCTAAGAATAATTTTAAAACCTTTTCATAAGCCAAGAGTTACAATGAATCAAATTTATGGTATAATGCCATGAAGGAAGAAATGAATTCTACGAAAAATAGTGATGTTTAGGATCTTGTTGAGTTGCCTAAAGGAGCAAAACTCATAGGTTGCAAATAGGTATTTAAGACAAAGAAAGAATCATTAAGAAACATTGAGAGATACAAGACAAGACTCATTGCTAAAGGATTCATTCAAAAAGAAAGAATCAATTACACAAATACATTTTCTTTTATATCTAGAAAAGATTCACTTCGTATAATTTTGGCATTGGTTTCTCACTTTGACATGGAATTGCATCAAATGGATGTGAAAACGACTTTTTGAAATGGTAACCTAGAGGAAGAAGTTTACATGAAACAATCAGAAAGATTTTCCTCTAATAAAGGTGAACATTTGGTTTGCAAGCTTAAAAGATCCATATATGGATTGAAACAAACATCCCATTAATGGTATTTAAAATTTCATGATATTATCTTATCATTTGGTTTTAAAGAAAATATCATGGATCAATGTATATACCTAAAGGTTAGTGGCAGTAAAATTTTTGTATTATATATGAATGACATATTACTGATAACCAATTATAGGGGTTTGTTACATAATGTGAAACAATTTCTTTCTAGGAGTTTTGAAGTGAAAGATATGAGTGATGCGTCTTATGTCATTGGCATTAAGATTCATCAAGACAAATGTCGTGATATTTTGGGTTTGATATAAGAAACTTATACTAATAAAGTTTTAGAGAGATTTCAGATAAAAGATTGTTCACTTAGCGTAGCTCCCATTGTGAAATGGTATAGCTTCAATTTGAACCACTGCCCAAAAAATGATTTTGAAAGGAAATAAATGAAAAACATTCCATATGCTTCTGCATTCGAAAGCCTGATGTATGCTTAGGTTTGTACAAGATCTGACATTGCATTTGCTATTAGAATGTTAGGTAGATATCAAAGTATCCCAATATTAGATCACTGAAGAGTTGCAAAGAAAATAATGAGATACTTTCAAGGGACCAAATATTACACACTTGTGTACAGACGAACCAACAGTTTAGAGGTAATAGGTTACTTAAATTTAGATTTGTTGGGTGTGTTGATTCATGAAAATCAAAATCAGGTTATATCTTTATGTTTGCCTATGGAGCTATATCTTGGAGCAATGCCGAGCAATCTTTGACTATACTTCCACTATGAAGATTGAGTTTGTTTCTTGTTTTGAGGCTACATCACATCGTGTATGGCTAAAAAGTTTCCTACATGGACTTAAACTCATGGATTCCATTTCTAGGCCATTGAGAATATATTGTGACAATTCAACTGCTATTTTTCTAGCTAAAAATAATAAGAATAATAGTCAGAGTAAACACATCGACATCAAGTTTTGATCTATAAGGGAACATGTTAAGGACAAGAAAATAGTCATTGAACAAGTCAGCATTGAATTGATGATAGCTAATCCTTTAACAAAAGGCATGCCTCTAATGAAGTTCAAGGATCATGTTGTTGGAATGGGATTGAGTTCTATTATATAGTTTTCATTGTATGGACAATATTGTTGTTTTCAAGAAACTCTTATAAGTAATGTTACTACATTTGGTTGAAACAATTATAGTATACCATAATACATGGAACATAATACTCATCTACTAGAGGACCTATTACCGTGATTCATATATTATAGTTTGATCGGATTAGGATTTGATGCCAAGTTAAACGTATGGACTAAGTGGGAGAATGTGAGAAAATTCCATATTCTTGGTAGTAATGGTCCAACGTTATGTAGTTAACATGTATTTATATCCTAGTTTTATGGTAACTGATATTATGGTTGATAGGAGCACTTTCGTATAGGCTTTCTTGCATATTTTGGAGTCCCCTAAGCTTCTTTTCTTTTCTGAAACATTCACCATCAAATTGGAAATTGAGAGCTTTAAAGAATTCCAAAACGTAAACTCTTCAAGCAAAGACAACAATGGCTAAAGGTATGTTGTTTTCTTTCGCATTTAGTTTATATGTTATTCTAATGTATACTACTATGGAATATATATATGTTAGAATTGGCTAACATGTATATTATTTGCAACTAATGATTTAGGTTTGTAAGACTAAGAAATTTTTCTCAACAAAATTTCAAATAAAAGATATAAGTTAAGCTCTTTTTCATTAGAGACAGATTCACAAAGAAAAAAATTATAATTATCTTAAAAAGCTTACATATGGAATTTTGAGAAAAGATTTAGAATGAGCATATGTTTATTATTAATAGTAGTCATTATTAAAAGGAAAATTTTTAGTTTAGATTAATATCCAAAGAATTAGTTTAAATAAGAAATAATGAAAGCTATAGTCTATACATGCTAATGTTATATATGTGGTAGGAGTGTTAGGGAGATATTTTTGACAATTGATGAAATTTTTAGATATCTACAAAGAATTACTAACTATAAGCTCACACACAAATACTCTAGTAACCTAGATGTGATTTTGCATGATAAAAAATAAAACTTTACATTTTGATATGTGTTTTTTTTTGTTAGAGGTGCAATCTCATAAAAAAAATGGTAAGCATCTATTGTGATAGTAGTGTTTGTAAAGTAGAAAGTTATAATACAAATGTTATAGTTGTCACAAATTCAAGGATCATTGACGTTCATACTCTAAATGAAAAAAGCATAATAAAAGTAGAGAAATGTGTAAAAAATTACATTCACAACAACAAACAAAATTAATGAAAGTAAATAAATACGGTTTTTAATACAATTATGATAAAGTTTCTGATTTCTTTGGTCTCTGAATTACTTTATCGTAATTTTATTAATAGAACTTGACAAATCTATTTTGGTTTAAAAATACAACAATGTAATTAAGACATATAACCATAGCTAAAGACAGACATTTTAAAGTAAAAAAATTCAATGATTTAAAAATTGAATCGATTTAACTGTAAAAGTTTTCAATTATTTAACTTATTAGTTTACTTTAATAATTTTTGTTATTAAAAATCGATTGATTTATTAATTAATTGTTAATTTTTGATAAATTAACCAATTTTATATTTTTATTTAAGAGTTTTAATTAAAATTTAATTTTTTAATAAATAAAAATAGTCTCTTCCATCAATTATATTTTAATTTTTTCAATTATATTATAATTTAAAATTTTATATTTTACTAATTTAACTTCTAATCTAATTTTTAAGATATATAAAATCATTAAGAAAAGGCGAATTTGGTTAAAGGAATGATGATTGTTAAAGCACGTTACCTAAACAACGATTCTCATACCAGAATATTACATTCAACATACTGGTCTAAACAACGAGAAAAATACGTGGAAAACGGGCCCTCTTTTTTAACTACTTGGAACTTGCAGGTCATCTAATAATTTTCCTGCTTGCCAGTCTGGCTTCTGCTTCCTATAAGTATGACATCTGGCGTGAAGGTCAAAATAAGATGAGGAGGAGGATGAGACCGTTAGATTTGTACATGTTAATGTGGATGTCTATTTCAATTGCGTTTTTTGGCAAACAAAATCTTCAGGTACCTATCTAGATCACGAAATTTGGACGGCAAATTTAAATGCATCTTCTGAGGAGAGGAATTGGTAATGTCTTGAAACGTGTCCAAGAGCGACGAACAGGGAAGGATAGAAGGTAAGGTGAGAATTGTGGGTTTCGTAACTAAGGCTCCACGTCAGTTGCCGGCGACGTGTCTTGATTACATTGAATGGCCACGCGTCCGTTACTAAAAGTACCGGACCTCAGATATTCTGCTGTGGCCAGAACGGCATCGAAACGTGGTCCCCCTACGTGTCTTAATCTCCCTTGTTACGCAGATGTCTTTCATTAGACAGCTGGAACGACCAGAATAAAGTGAATTACACCAGAGTTCTCACTCATCTCAGCATCCCACGCTCGCTGCCTTCACGTTCCGTCAAAAAACAAAAAAAACAAATTGGTAGGACTGCTAGGCTTAAAATTGTGCTTTTAGTAAACCTAAAACTGACTCTTTTCTAATTTTATAGATGTCCGTGAATTCCTTTTTTTTTTTTTTTGTTTCATGAAGAATATAAGACCATTAGATGATATTATTTATTATTATGTTTGATCGAACAAATCGTTAATTCAATGAATAGTGGACTATAGTTGAATATTTTTCATCTTTACTAAAGATTAGAAGCAGGTGGAGTTTCTCATGGCTCATTCTACTGAAGTTAATATAAACAAAATTAACTGATACTATTTTTAATATATGCGAAAATTATGTTAACGAATAGATGTTTTATAACTACATATCTTGTAAACCTCTTTTGCGAAATAGTGAAAAACTCACAAATAATAGAAAATTACTGTAATTATTTAGGTTATGAGAAACACAAATAAACAAAATAAAAGAGTTAGAAAAATTATGGAGAAGAAAGCATAAATTATAAAAACATTTATACGATATAAATATTTTATATTTAAACTTAGGCTTATAAGGTTGAAGGTCATTTATCAAAAAAAAAATGTTTGAAGGCTTTTTTGTGAGTTCATAGGTATGTTTGAGAAATAGATATGAAATAAATTAAAATAAAATATAAATGAAATTAAAGCCAAACAAAATTTTAGTATTGTTGTTTTTTTTAAAAGTAAATTTTAGCATTGTTATCTGTTAGTAAAATTTCATTGGTCATGTGATTTGAAAAATTGGTATGAATTGGCAGGGCGGGGCGTATACTCGCTGTATAGCGTGTCGTCGGAAGAATCAGGTTCGAATCTCGTATGAAAGATCTCGGCCACGTGGTCATATCCTCCGCAATACTGCAATAAAAAAAAAACAAGTAAAGAACGCATCCATTCAAAATTTAGAAAAAAAAAAAGAAGAAGGTTAAAAATAAGCAGACGAGAGAGAGAGAGAGAGAGAGAGAGAGGAGCCGTCTCGCGGGACCACATGCGGTCAAGAAAGGAAGATTGTGCAACAGCTCGCGTTAACCTCTGATTGGACCACGTTTGCGAGGAGAAAAAAAATGAAACTACACCTGGTACTCTTTGACGAAGAGAGAGAGAGATGGACGGTTGAGATAGTATCTTGTATTCACTAGTTCGACGTCACACCAACTGGACATGGCGGATCTCTGCCCGTGAAGATGACGGGCAGCCCCGACTTTGTGGCCCCCAGGTGAAAATTTTCCCTCTTCTTTGCGAACCCACCCCCATTTTTCATGGGTTCTCGTTCTTCTTTCCAAAGCTCTCACGTCTCGTTTCTTTGCAATACTTCGTTACTTTGTTTCGGAAGTCGGAACTCTGTTTGTTTTGTTCTGTTGTATTATAAATAGCTGTTTTTTTAATATATAAAAGTCGAGTACGTTCTGTGATTTTTCGAGGTCCTTAGAACTAATTAATGGCGGGTATTTGTTGTGGAGTGGTTGGTGAAACCGAAGGAGCTTCGGTTGAGCCAAGTCCACGTGCTTCGCGGCGGAGAAGGCTGGAGCTAATGCCGTTTGCTTCTGTCTCTGACATGGCTGTGCCAGCTCCGTCAGAAAACGGACGAAAGCGGCAAAAGCTTGATGTGTTCTCGATTCCGTCGTCGGTCTCTTCTCGTGATTGTCATAACGCTGTACGGAGCCGTAAAGCAAGCGAAGATGATAATGTTGAAAATTGTAAAATTGTACAGTCCGTTAGAAATCAGTGTTTATGGGATAGCGATTCAGATGGCAAGTGTGTTACTCAAGAGTATGTGAAATTGGAGCCTCCCAAGTTCGGTATGACCTCAGTTTGTGGTCGGAGACGAGACATGGAAGACGCGGTGTCTACACACGCTTCGTTTCGAAGCGACAACGCTTCCTTCTTCGGGGTGTTTGACGGGCACGGTTGCTCTCATGTAAGTATTCGATGATGATTTAAAAAGAAAAGGCGTTTTGTTTTGTAGCTATAGCTTTAATAACAACCCCGGATTTTGGGTTTGGTTGGTTCTTATAGGTGGCTTTCAAGTGCAAAGATCGGCTACATGAGATAGTAAAAGAAGAAATCGAAAACTTTGAGGACGATAAGTCTGTGGAGTGGAAGAGAATTATGGAAAAGAGCTTCGAAAGAATGGACACGGAGGTTGGCGAGTGGAGCCATGGAGATAAGAGGCCGATTTGTAGATGTAAGATGCAAACTCCTCAGTGCGAAGCCGTTGGATCTACTGCTGTTGTGGCCGTTGTTACGCCGAATAAAATTGTTGTTTCTAACTGTGGTGATTCTCGTGCAGTCCTTTGCCGAAACGGCGTTGCTATTCCGCTTTCCTCCGACCATAAGGTGAGATTTTACCCTCAAGTCTTGAAAGCCCTCTGATTGCTAATAAAAGATTAGAAGTTCGTTTACATTTAAAAAAAAGAACTGATTTAATAATCATGTACTTGTTTTTTGAATATATAGCCTGATAGGCCGGATGAGTTGGTTAGAATTGAAAACGCTGGTGGTAGAGTCATCTACTGGGATGGAGCGAGAGTTTTGGGTGTTTTGGCTATGTCTCGAGCAATCGGTATGAACCATGTTCTGAACTATTGACTCTTTTTTAATTTTGGACCAAAGCATATACATAATAATAGTGTTATTTACTCGAGTAACGGTATGTTTTTATTAGGTGATAATTATCTGAAGCCTTATGTGATATCGGAGCCGGAGGTAACGGTCACGGACAGGACGGAGGAGGACGAGTGCCTTATATTGGCAAGCGATGGGCTCTGGGACGTGGTATCAAACAACACAACTTGTGGAGTCGTAAGGATGTGCCTTCGCGCGCAGAAGCCTCCTCCGACGCCGAAGTCTCCTGGCAGCGACGCCAACTTGAGCAGTGGAGCTGTAGATAGCTCGGACAAGGCCTGCTCTGACGCATCAGTTCTGTTGACTAAGTTGGCTTTGGCGAGGCACAGTACGGATAACGTGAGCGTTGTGGTAGTTGATTTGAGAAGGAACACGCAACAAGAGCAGCTAAAGAATGGAAAAAGCTAATTAATTAAAGATTAGGGAAGATAATTAATTATTCATATAATTAAATTATTCGTATAAAAATATATAAGCTTATAGGAGTGAGCTTGATTTCTCTTGGTAATTGTAATTTTGTAGAATGTCGAGCTACGAAAGAAAATTTTAACAAGGTGGATAGTTCGGTCCCTGAAATCTGCAAAATGGACTGCATTATTGATGCTTCTCTAGATCAAAATGTGATTGTGTGAGGGAGACTATATTTGTAGTCTCTCGTTTCCAAGTTTAAGCTACCTTGAAGGCCGTTCTAACGTTGTATTGGGTGAAGTAGAAAAACAGGTACCAATAAATTAATTACCAATATCTAAACATGTAATTTTAAGAATATTTTATTATAAAATTTAATAATTATGTATAAGTGATCCAATTTATAAGTTTATATATGTAACAAAATATTGTATCTTGTAAATTATTCTGTCAAGTTTAAATTATTATTGGAATTTTTGTCACTTTTGAATTTAATTAATATCAGTAATTTTTAATAGAAATTAACATAATAATCTAACTACTAACATATTTATAAATAAATAGTTTTTATTATTATTTAAATATCATGTTTAATTGAATTATACAAATTTTAATAAATGAAATTGTTTATGTAAGCTTTGCATTGAATAATTTAAATTATTTGATTTAGTCATATTATAAATAAATTTATTTGAACCTTTATAAAAATACAAATTTAATGGTTATTACATAGAGCAAAGTGTAATGATAATTATTTATTCATTGTTTAATTATATTTTTATATATAATAAGTAATTTAAAAATAAAAAGAAAAAATACAAATAAACAAATATCATTTATTATTATGTTTTGATTTAAAATTTTAATATAATGTTCATGTTAATGACAAATTACAAATTAATTATATTATATTCAAATATTTAGTAAGTTAAAAATAAATAAAAATAAGAAATTTTACCTTTAAATTATCACTCAAAACTCAAAAAATATAACCGTCAAAATTTTTTACGACCAATTTTTAACTTGAAATATTTTAGATTCATATGTTAGTGAAAAAAAAAAACTAGAGTGTAAGAAATTCACTTAAATGCTTCAAAAGTATTTATAAATATAACAAATTAAAGTTGTATATCTAATAAAGAAAACTATTTAACTTCCAAGACTAAAAGTTAACACTAACTTTCTCGGTAATGTAGCTAATAAATGAGCTATTTATTAGTTAACGTTAACTTTTTCTTCTTCGACAACAAAAAATTTACTGCATTTTTAAATTAAAAAATGCTAAACAATGCTGCTGAAATGCATTGAAGGTAGGATCCTAATGAGGGTGAACCCTGAGCAGGTACTCTGCCTGCCCCTGCCCCTGCCTAAGGGGGGCACTGCTTGCCTTTCAATTTGTGTAATGTTTTCCCTTGAAAATTAACGGAGCGGATCCTATCCAGAATATGTAGACAATCATTGAAATAAATTTTCATTCTATGATGTTACAAAAAAAAATCGTAAGATATGGTCAATATTTTAATTAAAAAATCTTACTGGTATTAGAAAGTGATGAGCAGGTAGAATAAGGAGTTTAGAAGAGTTCTAGAGAGAGAAGAGGTCTTGAGTCTTCTTCATATAATTTATGCAATTGTAGTATAAATTTAATTACATGCAAGATTTTCTTAATCAATCTTTCCATTTGAACATCTACTTGAACTCATCAAGTTTGGTGTTCTAGCCACCCTTACACTGCTTCTTCTTCCTCTTTGTATGTTCTTGAATGATCAAGGAAAATTTTGGTGTTTGCTATAACCCAAACAAGGAGAAGAATCAAGAAAGGAGGAGAACAAAAGGTACAAGTGTTTAAATTTCATGTTCTTATGATCTGTCTATGCATGCATGTGTGTTTCAGAATTTTCGGGATTATTATGTGATTGGAATTTAGATTTCGACACTTTTGCTGTATTGTTATTCATGTGATGCATAAATCCATGACTCAGCTAACAGAGATGCATGAATCCGTAACTCACCTAACATTTATAAATATAACTGTAGAATAATATATAAAGGACTAACCTTATGCGGAAGCGTTAGATCAATTTGTCGTTTACTAGTCCACGTCTCACAGTTGGCTACTAGAGTCACCGATAATTCACGCCCCAAACTCTAAGCCTTGATGATTTGCTTAACGTGAGGAAGTTATTTTCAGAAAACTTGATTTCTGTATTTTGTGGTGTTGCGTTGAATGAAAAATTACCTTGTTTCATTCGTTAACCTTCCCTTATAAAGGGAACAAATAACTGTCGTGGCCGTTATCTCTTTGTAAAACTGCCAACAACTCCCACTCGGCCACATAAGCCACAGGTTACATCTTTCCTCTAAAATTTCACGTGTCATACTGAGAATGGGGCGTGCAACCATTAAAGAACCAATACTGTTATATTAAGTCACCATCTAACTAACATAACAATTTTACATATTCATGATACCCCAAATCATCCAAAACATCACCGAACGCATACACTATCCCTTTATGCTCATAGATATATCATATGATTATACACCAAGTATAATCGCTCGAGCTGGTATGGTGATGAAGGAAAAAATTCTTCCTTAGATACTCATAATAATCCATTTTAACTTAATTGCTTTCCTAATGTGTTCCGCTGGACTGTATACATCTTAGCCCTTAGAAAAACACACTAAAATAGCAACATCAAGCCTTGACTTCATATCATAGTTCTAAGTCGAAGGGTTTCATTCGATCAGACATTAAAGTCTATGGAATCACACAGTGACAGAGAAAGGGATTTAACTGTCACTCCACAAGAAGGTCGTTATATAGCACACACAGTATGAAATGTGTGTCATAGCATAGCTCCCACTAAGCTGGGAATGTCACTCTTCTATGCCATGCAAATCATGAATCTAGCTTTACTAAAAAAACTAATCCGAGCCACTAGATTAACATACCTAATGCTAATTTTGACACTTGAGATTTGGCTTTTAAGGCTTCAATGTGAAATATGAATCTATCACATCCGACTCATCAGAGTCTCATCTTAGACTTACTAAGGCAGCTATTCAAATAAAATAAACAATAATAAAAATAAAAATTATCATGCATACTACACAAGTATGAAGATATCACAATATTATATACACTCAATATTAATATTGTGAAGTCTCATCCTATGCGCTACTTAAGCGTTAAGGTGATTACCTGTGTGACAAGGTCAATCAAAAGCCTGGTAACATTACAATGTGCCTTATCATTTAATTGAATACCAATGAACATTGGAGAAAAACTTTTATTAAACAAATGCTCATTACAATTAAAACACGCCTAATATACAACAAGATACAATTCAATGAAAAACTAAACCCTACGTAAACCTAAACTCATCACATGAGCCTTGAATGAA
>JAOQMS010000180.1:15327575-15339214 GCA_027563885.1 Erythroxylum longipes | reverse complement strand
ATCCGTCATGTGCTTTCCAAGGTTGCCTAATCCATTGATAATTTCTGCAAAACGATCAAGCATAGTGGAAATAGACTTACCTTCCTTCATGACAAATATTTCATAGTCATGGAGAAGCATGTTGATCTTTGTTTCTCGAACTTGATTGGTTCCTTCATGAGCAATGCGTAGTCTTTCTCACATTTCTAGAGCACTAGTGCATGAGTTCACCTGATTTCTCTCCTTAACGGTGAGAGCGCAATATATCAACTTTATGGCTTTTGCATTGATGAAGGCTTTCTTCCAATCATTGTCATCATATTCCAACTCTGTCTTTAACTCACCATTTTCATTCAAAGGAATGTGTGGACTGAAGATTATGATCTTCCAATACTCCACTCCCTCACTCATGATTTGATACTTCATAGGATTTTTCCAAGAAGAGTAGTTAGTATCATTAAAAAGAGGAGGGCGATTATTTGCGTTACCTTCTTCCGCTATGTTGTTATTTGAATAGATCTTTTAAATTTTTCGCGAAGTGCTCCTCTACCTAAGCTCCTACTTAGGATTTTGTCAAAGCTCTTTACTGCACGCTTTTTAGTTTAGTGTGAACTCTTCCAATCAACTTAACTTCCGAATCAAGCTACACCTTATAGATGATTTGTTTTCTAGGCAAAAATCCTACCTCCCAAGTGATTCTTCTCTAATCAATTAACTCACAATAATAACAAGAATGGTAATGAAGTAATAAAGCTCAGTACAGCTGGAAACAATCTGGATATGCTATATATGTAATATGAGAGCAATAAGAGAATAATTTTTTCACTCTAGCACGTATGCTTCTTTCAGAACTTGTATATCATTCCTCTGAAGTCAAGATCTTTATTTTCAGGCTGCAAGACTTTCCTAGCCATTATAGAATGCTCCTAGGCGTCGTACAAAGATTTGCTCCCATTTAAAATCGTTTGACAAATTCAAACTCTGTTCAGCTGTAACTGATAGTCGACTAGTCAATATGTAATAGTCGACTAGTACATCATAGTCAAATTGTCTTCCAAGTGTTAGTCGACTAGCACACTCTTTTTATATGAATCTTCAGCTCCGTACTTCGAATAGTCGACTTATAACATAATAGTCGACTTGTCAAGTCCTCCAACTAACAGATCTAATTAATGATAGTCGACTTATAACATGATAGTCGACTTGTCCAATTCTCCAACTAACAGATCTAGTTGATTCTCCAATCTTTGACTTTTGAGATACATATTTAAAATCCTCATGCAGATCTTCACATGAATTCCACATTTTTAATTCTGATACTCATTAGTCGACTAGTGTAATTTTGATCAAAACATGAGAAGGATTTAATTTGTCAACCTCCATTGGTCCAACATGAGGAGCATCATGGATGCTAACAAGTTAACTGGAACTAACTTTTTAGACTGGTTACGAAACTTAAGAATAGTTCTTACGCAAAAAAAGAAGTCATACGTTCTTAATACGCTTGCTCCATCAGAGCCTTATTCAGATGTGACTGATGAAGATTGGGAGAAATATCAACGTTATGTTCATGACGTTGAACAAGCTACATGTGTGATGTTAGCTAGCATATCTCCCAAACTTCAGAGGTAGGATGAAAACATGGATGCACCTACTATGATATTACATCTTAAGGAGTTATTTGGTGCACAAAGTAGGGTGGAGAGATATCAAATCTCCAAAGCACTGTTTCAATGTAAGATGACAAAAGGATCTTCAGTTAATTTGTAAGTGTTGAAGTTGATTGGGAATATTGAAAAATTAGCCCAATTAGGTTTTGTCATGGACCACGAGTTAAGCGTTGATCTAGTGTTGCAGTCTCTAAGTTTGAGCTTTTCACAGTTCGTTATAAACTTTAACGTGAACCAGAAGGACATGGCATTGCCTGAACTGTTAAACATGTTTAAGACTGCAAAAGGGTGCCTTAAGAAGGAACCCAGTTTTGTACTTGTTGTTAGTTCTTCTAAAAGCAAGAAAAAGGGATTTAAAAAGAATAATAATAAGAAACAGAAGGCTTCTACTAATGTAGTAAAGGCCAAAGGAGGTGTCAAGAAGAAGAACAATGACAAGGTCACATGTTTTCATTGCAGAGTCAACAGACATTGGAAGAGGAACTGCCCATCTTATCTTGCTAGCTTGAAAGATAAGAAGCTTAAGGAAGCTGTCTCTTTAGGTATGTTTATGATTGAGATCAATCTTTCTACTTTTGTTCCACATTCTTGGGTATTAGATACTAGTTGTGGTTCTCAAATATGTAATAACGTGCAGATGTTAACAAGGAGTAGATCATCGAAGAAAGGCGAAGTGGACCTATAAGTTGGCAATGAAGCAAAAGTTGTTGTATTAAGCAAAAGTTGTTGTATTAGCTGTAGGAACTTGTAGTTTAACTTTGCCTTCTGGCCTTATATTAGAACTTTATAATTGTTATTATGTTCCTGTTATTACAAGAAACATCATTTCTGTTTCTTATTTGGATTTGAATGGATTTGTCTTTGTAATTAAGGATAACAATTGTTCTTTTTATAAAGATGATGTTTACCATGGATCTGGATTAATTACAAATGGTTTGTATGAGTTAGATCTTGAAAGGCCAATTCTTAATATAAATAGTAAGAAAAGAAAATTAAGTAACTAAACTCTATCTTATTTATGGCATTGTAGGTTATGTCATATCAATGAAACTAGAATCAAAAAATTACATAAAGAAGTATGTTTGGATCTTTTTGATTATGAATCATATGAAAATTGTGAACCTTGTTTATTAGGAAAGATGACCAAACTACCTTTTAAGGGAAAGGGAAAACGTGCTAGTGAGTTACAAGAATTAATACATTCAAATGTATATAGGCCTATGTCCACAACCGTTAGATGTGGATTCTCATATTTCATTACGTTCACAGATGACCATTCTAAATATGATTATGTGTACTTAATGAAAAAAGTCTGAATCATTTGAAAAGTTTAAAGAATTTAGACTAGAGGTTGAGAAATAGATCGGTAAAAGTATCAAGACATTTAGATCAGATCAAGGTGGTGAATACTTAGACCACAAGTTTCTTGGTTACTTAAAAAAGAATGGGATTCTCTCACATTGATCTCCTCTTACAACTCGACAATATAATGGAGTTTCTGATAGGCGAAACCATACACTATTAGATATGGTGCATTCTATGATGAGCCATACAGTCCTTCCTATGTCCTTTTGAGGATATGTAATTGAAACCGTAATATATCTTATAAATAGAGTTCCATCTAAATTAGTTGATAAGACACCATATGAGATATGGACTAGTAGAAGACCTAAATTATCACACTTAAAGATTTAGGGATGTGAAGCTTATGTGAAGCGTGCTATATCTGATAACCTTCAAGCTAAATCAAATAAATGCAAATTTGTGGGGTATCTGAAAGATAGTTTTGATTATCAATTTTATGATTTATAGTTTCGGTTATCAATTTTATCATTTTATTGAGTAAAAGGTGTTTGTCTCAAGACATGTTACATTCTTAGAAAGAGAATTTATTTTCAAAGAAAGTAGTGGGAGTGAGGTTGAACTTAGAGAAGTTCAAGAGCCACAAATTCTCATCTAAATGGAACAAGAACCTTAAGTTAATACATACGATGTACAATTAAGAGTTAAAGAGATATATCATCTACGAAGAAATAGTAGAATACGTCGTCCTTCCATTAGATTATATCTACATATTGAGCAGGGAAAGGATAATGAATCGCTCATACGTGATGAGCCTACTAATTTTAAAGAAGCGATGTCTGACATTGATTCTTTTAAATGGCAAGAAGCTATGAGATCTGAAATGGAATCCATGTACACTAACCAAGTATGGACTTTGGTTGATGCACCTGCTGGTATTGTACCTATTGGATAAAGTGGGTTTTAAAGAAAAAACTGACATGGATGGTAATGTACAGACATACAAAGCAAAGTCAGTGGCTAAAGGTTACAAACAAAAAAAATGGGTTGATTTTAATGAAACTTTTTCGCTAGTAGCTATGCTAAAATCCATCAGGATCTTGTTAGCCATAGCAGCATATCATGATTATGAAATCTAGCATATAGATGTCAAAACTGCATTTCTCACTAGAAATTTACAAGAGGATGTGTATATGACACAACGTGAAGGTTTTGAATCCAAGAAATTTCCTAACCAAGTATGCAATTTGCAAAGGTTCATTTATAGACTTAAGCAAGCATCACAGAGTTGGAACATCTATTTTGATGAGACAATCAAAGGGTTTGAATTTATCAAAATGTGGATGAACCATGTGTCTATAAGAAGGTTAGTGAGAGAGCAATCGTTTTCTTAGTACTATATGTGGATGACATATTGCTAATTGGAAATGAAATACCTATGCTACAATCTATAAATATTTGGTTGTCCAAGAACTTTTCTATGAAGGATATGGGAGAAGCATCTTTTATTTTGGGAATAAAGATTTATAGAGATGGATCAAAGAGGTTACTTGGATTATTCCAATCCACGTACATAGATAAAGTACTAAAGAGGTTTAGCATGTAGAATTCCAAAAGGGGATTCTTACCCATGTTGCATGGGATTTCCCTCTCATAGAGTATATGTCCAAAGACACAAGAGGAGAGAGATAAAATGGATTATATTCCATATGTTTTAGCAGTTGGATCTATCATGTATGCAATGCTATGTAGTAGACCAAATGTTTCTTATACTTTGAGCATAATGAGTAGGTTTCAGTTTAATCCTGGTGAGGGTCACTAGACAACTGTGAAAAATTTCTTAAAGTACTTTAGAAGAACTAAAGATGTTTTCTTGGTCTATGGAGGAAATGAACCGAGAGTTTAAGGATATTCAGATGCTAGTTTCCAGTCAGATCCCAATTATAGTAGATTACAATCAGGGTACATCTTCATTCTAAATGGTGGTGCTATAAGTTGGAAGAGTTTCAAACAACCAACCATTACAGATTCAACGACCGAAGTAGAGTACATTTTAGTGTTAGAGGTGGCAAAGGAAGTAGTTTAGATTAAGAAGTTTATCACTGAACTTGGAGTGGTTCCTAGCATTGTTGAGCCTATAGTATTGTATTGTGATAACAACAGTGCTATTACGCAAGCAAAGGAACCTAAGTCTCATCAACGGTCCAAACATGTACTCATTAAGTTTCACTTAATCTGGGAGATAGTGAAGCGAAAAGAAATAGCATTGGAGTGAGTTCCTACTGAAGAGAATCTAGCAAATCCTCTTACCAAGTCATTGTCTCAAAAGAGACATGATCGATGGATGGAGATGGTATTAGATTCATTGGGGATTAGCTTTAGTGCAAGTGGTAGATTGTTAATTTTTGCCCTTGCAGCCAATCAATTAGATGCAAATTAACGTATGACATTATTTTAATTAATGAAAAATTCTTTATTTATCTTTATGTTTTAATTTAATTAATATTTTATGTTTTAAAACTAAAGGTAAAATCCTTAGAATAATCACTGTGTAATTGAAATTGTGATGAGATGATGATTATGAGATTCAATTTACACTTATGTTTTATTCCTAAATGTTCCTAGTTGTAATTTCATCAAGATAGGACATTGTTAAAATGGTCAAACTAGCACACATTATGTTTTTTTTCTTATGAAGAAAGTAATTGATCTCATAAATTAAAGTATGGAGATACTTAAACTAATGTGTGGGTGATTATTAAAGAATAAGTCACTGAACTGACCCGATTATGAGAATTCCGAATGGAATATTACTTATGTGTCTGTGGATTATCTCATAATGATGGCTATATAATTGATTCTTAGACTTGAGATTACCAAGGTATCTCGTGTGGGAATTATTGTGTTTTGATGCTACTTATGAATCGTCCTAGGATAATACAGTCGGTAGTAATTGGATATAGTATGAACCATATAGAGATAGTTGAGTAATTCAATAAAGGTTTTTGTCACTCTAAAGTAATTAGAAAGAATATTCTACTGTTCTTGATTAGTAATGGTTTATGAAATTCTTTGGCCAGAGTGAATTGACATTTGAAAGGTATTTTTCAAATTTTAATTATAAATCAATTACTAATTAGCAAGAATGAACATGATTGGATGATAATAGTAGACACAGTATCCATGCTCTGTCTAATTAGAATATTGAATGACGAAAGGATTAAATTATACATCATAGCCATGCATGGACATGTTAAGTCAATGACTTTGACATTTTTTATATTTAGGTAATCATTGTTAGACATTATGAATTGTTGAATTGAAGAATTAAAGATAAATTAAAAGAAGTTTTAATTTATTTATTTCTAATTATGAATCATAATTGTAATTTATAATCATTGCTAATTTATTAGGAACCTAATGGGTCATACATCAAAGAGCAATTTGTGAAAGAAAAACTAATTTAATTAAGTTAGATTTAATTATAAAGTTTGAGAAACTTTGGGGATCAAATATAAGATATTTGATTTTATTAAAATTAAATTAATTATAATTATAACTTTATTTTAATTATAATTAAAGAAATTTAATCTTGATTAAAGACCTTCATAATTTTTTTATTTAAAAAGGGAAGAACATTTTAGAAGCTAGTACTTTTGTCTTTTTCCTATCAAATTAGTCTTGAGGATTGCTCTATGAATACTATTAGAGGCTGGATATTTGGACAACTCGTGATTGATCAATTGGAAAAGGTTCAAAGGTTTTTCAACAGGAAGAAAAACAAGGTACAATTTATGATTCATTTTATGTTTTATTCAAGTTTATTCAATTATTGGGATCTACTGGGAATCTATAAAAGTTTTTTTTTTTGCTGCACCCATGACTTAATCATGGTTGGATTCAAACAATTTAGCCCCGCAAAATAGCCAATCAACATTATCTTCATTTCTTTATGGTGGGGGAGTTAATTTGTTCTACTTAATAACCCTTCACAACATTGATTTAGTTACTTTTTGAGGGAGTGACTTTGCTGGATCAAGTGTGTATATTTGATTGTATTACACAGCATTAATTCTTGAGTTTGCTAGACTCAAAATTAACCCCGTATCAGTTCCGAATTTGATTTCATGGCATTAATTTCCTAATATGTTCTCATAACAAGTTTTTTTTCGAAAAGTTGTTCTTAAAACAAATTCTTCTCTCAATTTCAATTCCAGATCTTTAAGATTATATAAGTATCATCTGCTTCTGTGTTTTTCATCATCCACATTCTTCTGAGAATTATCCCTACACTTATAAGAAGTACTCCCACCATTGGGTTGCTTGTACTCTTTCGGTAACACCCCACTCTCATAGGACATGTGCTCGACATCCTGAGTGATATCCGAGTACGAAGCCTGCAAGAGCGGCAGGCTAAAACAATCATTGGTTAAAACTTATTGCAAATTGTTTGAAACAATGTACCTATATGTAGAAAATCAATAATCAATTTTGATCCAATTTATTTATAAACAATTTCAGTCACAAAAATTGCAATCATTATTGAACTCATTAGAGTTTCAGTAATCACTTGGGCCCATTACAAAACAAAACACCTGCAATCATAAAGTCATTTCATTACCAAATCATAAACATATAAACTTTGTACAATTCTTGTGGAACATAATTCAAAACCACAAAATTCACTGAATACATATGCAGGAGCACACTGATCCCGACCTGGAACTCTTACTCGGAGCCTCTTTGGAGTTCTTTACTAAACCCTGAAAGCCACGTTGAAATTTTTGATGAGTTTTGTGAACTCAGTTGAGCAACTATCCTCAATGGCTCACTCATATAACAAAATTCAATCATTATATAATCATACAGTTCATATAGTCAAATAGTTCATATCAATTTATCATTACATTTTAGCTTTACAAATCATTCAATAAATGATTCAATGAATTTCAATCTTATATGAATGCTATATGCATGAGACTCACATTCGTTTTTATTATTGTGACCAAGAGCCTATCACATATATATATAGATACTGGCCCATTGGGCTCAGCCAGAATAGAATCACGGAGCATAGCTCTACGTGCAAAAACAGTAATCACAGAGCAAAACTCTATGTGTAAGCATTTTCATACTGGCTACTCCAGTTACAACACCTTTATCTGAGCATACATTTATGAAATGCATCAAATACATAATTAAGTCATGTATAGCAAACATTCATAATTCACAATCAAAATCTCATAGTCATCGGACCTAAGTCCGGCATTCAACTTTCATTGAGAATTCAAATATCATTCAGAGGTTATCGGACATGAATTTGGCATTCAACTTTCCAGTTAAGAATCAAAATATTCAAGTAGGCAGTCTCATTCACATACAAGTAGCACTTCCAACGATATTCACATGCATCGAACACCTCAAACAATTATTTTCTGGAATTCAGTACACAATTCAGTACACATTCATTAATATCAAATTTAATTCAGTAATAAACAAAACAAATCAATGTGAGACCATCTTAGGTTACTTACAGTACACTCCAATATGTTATTGCCTAGATGGTCTAGCAATATTTGACTGGCATATAATGTGCTTCTCTATATCATACAAAACACATTTACATATATCACAATTTTGCACAAATGTATAAGTCTTTCTTTATGCACATCAATGTATAGACAATATGCACAATGCATGTTTAACAACAATTCTAGGTATCTTATCGAGATTTTGTCGCCATATCATTCAGATATCAAAACCCTCATTAATATAATTTGTACTTAGGGTTTATACCATAATGAAACAATGTGAAACTAATTTCATAATCCAATTAATCATTTCAGATTGTTTTCTCATAATATGCTTTTGGGTCAAATTTACATAATTATTCTGATAAGGTAAACGACAAAATTAGGCAACACTTCCTTCTGAAAAGTTTTTCTCCAATGTTTTAAGTTTCTAATGATACTAAGGTCATTCAATTTGGTTCATTATTCTAAGATTTATGCTCAAATACCACAGATTATGTACATTTGAAATTTTGGCTAATGCATGATCATGTATTCAAGTTGTACACCTCATATCTCTGAATTCTAATATCCAAAACTTACAAACTTTATCCCAATCAAAAGCTAAAATAATAAGCTGTAATTTTTGTGAAGACATATTTATCTGTTTAAGCCTATATCAATACAGTTTATTCAATAACAACAGGACCTGATTTCTATCCCTGGTAGTGCTACCGCCTAAGCCAAGACTTACTTTCAAGCTCAATTTCAAGACCCTTAAGGACAGAATTAAAATTCAATTTCTTCTTAGCATTTGTATCCAAATGTCTGTAGTTCAATTTAAATTAAGAATCATTTCATTTGTAAATCTACTGATCAAAATATAGCCAAAATACCAAATCATGTTCAGTAAAAACATTCCAGTTCTCAAATTCTAGCACACTTTAACATTTTCATCCTAACACCCCGTTTCGGGATAACTTTGCATGATCATTATGACAAGGAAAATGGTGTATTTTAGTAACACTTTCTTCTAGACAATTGTTCCACTGTGTTTCCAGTTTCTAATAACACTAGAATCATACAATTTGATTCAGTATACTAAAAGTTATATCCAAAAGAGTTCAGACTGTTTTTAAACTGTAACAGAACTCCTAACTCTACTTCTAGCAAGAAATGATTAGAGATAGAATTAACATTCGGATTCTTCACAAAAGTTCTAGAAATATGTCTCTAGTTTAATCTGAATTAAGATTCAACTCATTCAGAAATCTACATCTCAAGTTATAATCAGAATACCGAAGTCTATTCAATGAAAATTCTCCAATTCATAATATTCCAACAACATCTTCACCAATATCTCATATATGTCATTCCAATTTAGGCATAATTCTCATACTACCAAACATATCATAAAGATCAGATTGCCACTTACTTGTTAGGATTTCAATTAATCTCAAACTTCAGATTAAACCAAGTCTCCATGCAAGTAAAATTCATCACAAACTTATGATGAAAACAGGTTGATTTTGGACAGCAAGATGAAGGTAACTTTCAGCTGGTTTTCTTGGATATTTTGTGTAACGTAAAAAGCTGATTTTGGTGCAACAATTTGGCTAGGGTTCAGGCAAATTATAGAGAAGAAATTTGGAACAATTTCATGTAGAAAGGTGAGAGAAACAGTAAAAACATTGCCGCTGGAATTTGTTCCATGAACATGCTAGGTGTCAACTTTACAGCACAACATTTGTCCTAAGGCATGTCTTACATTTGCCTAATCAAGATGCTGTCACTAATCCACTCTAGATGCTACCATATGTCACCAATTAATTAGTCTACATGTCTCCTAATTATTAGTCCACTTGTCACACAATAATTGATCCATTTGTCGCTTAATTACTAGTCCATTTGTCACCAATTAACTATGGCAAATGTCACTCAATTTTAGGCTTAATCATCCAAATTTTTCATGTATCAATTTATCCTACCACTTGGCATTTGTCCTAGTCCAAATGTACCTCAAATTCACTAAAAATTCTGAAATAATGTTAATGGTCTCCAAATAAATTTTTAACACAAATAACTCACAATTCACATTTTAATCACATTTATAAATCAATTATACCCGAAAAATGTCAATAAATGCATGTATAATCATATTCATGCGCAAAAATGTGCATGTCATATTTAACTAAAGCATGATGTGCATTTTCTAATTTCTCAGTACTTTCTCATAAATCACAATTCTAGCCTTAACATGGGGTAACGGGATGTTACACTTTCGTTTTAAAGAATAGTGAAAGAACGAGATGATCACCAAGAAAGATAAGAAATAAGATGAAACAAAGTAATAAAACAAGCAGAATGCAACTAAATAATAAGTTTCTTTATCTATATCTTCATAAATAAAAAACCAAACCAATTACCATATATTCGCATCACTTTGTAGTTTGAATCTATGCTTTGTCCAAGAAACCATTCAAATATACTATGATATATTTCCAAAAGATAGAAGACTCTTCAGGAAGAAAACTGTTGTTCTTCTGATATAGACATCGCTTACAGCGTGATTATGTTAGGATTTCTTAGCTTAGCTTTCATATATAGCTTACAAGTACCAATTAAACACAAATATGTTATAAGAAATAAAAAAGACAAATCAATAAAAAATAGCTTCGTCATAGCTAAGGCCATTGCCTTGAAGGCGATTTTCGACAGATGTCAATGCAATCTAGTTTTTGATAACTTCCCAAGGTTAACACATCGAACCCTTGCACATATGCACTCATGGGCGAGAGAATGGAGGATGCATAGCAGTTGCTTAAGGGGGAGAACATAGGAAAAGAAAAGAGGATGTGGAGTATTTCAAAGCAAAGATAAAGATGAAGGTCTCTATTTTTGTAAGACAAAAAGAAGAATAATTGAAACATAAAATCTAAAGAATATCAAGCAATTCTAATGTTTAAAAGGTCACAAAAATGAAGAGTCTAAGTCTAGGTTCAATGAATCTGCAATATAGATTACATCTAAAAAGATAATCATATTAGCTCACAACCTGCAGGTCGAACCCAACCCAACCTAAGCGGCGTGTGTAACACCCTACTTCCGCTGGACCCGAACCCGATATCGATGGTGATATCCGAATCCGTGCCCCGCGAGGGTGGTGTGCCACATCACT
>JAOQMS010000180.1:15296029-15325222 GCA_027563885.1 Erythroxylum longipes | reverse complement strand
AAAAGAGTAGGTAAATAAAATTAAAATAAATATAAAATAAAATAAAATTACTCAATATGAATGAGTAAAATCACGGATAAGATCTTTAGAATTAAAAGTAGAATATCGGTCAAAAATTGGAGTTTAAAGCCATTTTTTTCATTATTAAAAGAGTAGGTAAATAAAATTAAAATAAATATAAAATAAAATAAAATTACTCAATATGAATGAGTAAAATCACGGACAAAATCTTTAGAATTAAAAGTAAAATATAGGTCAAAAATTGGAGTTCAAAGCCATTTTTTCCATTACTTCAAGCTAGAGAGAGCTAAAAGCCTTCAAATATATTATAAAAACGTTCAGGGATGATTTGCACTTTTTTGAATTGGAGGTTTTCTCTAGTACAATACAAGCATACTTATGTGATCCTCGTCGGGGTTGACTGTTTGTAAACCTGGGCATTTTGGGTACCTTAGAACCCTGAAAGAAAAATGATACCAGCGTGTGATGGATTCCTATCCAGAACCATATAAACGACTCATCTACACAATACACGGCTATCACACACAATCATAATGCATATGCTTGAAAGAGAGAGGCCACAAATTCCTCCTCAGTCTTCACATGCCACCATCATGTCCAAACTGAAGCTAGTCAGAAACCTTCGTACAGTATTTAAAGGCACGTGGAGTTATGCATCCGTACCATTTTCAGGAATACCAAAATTATATTCAAACTATGAATAATGTGTCCAATAAAAGAACATGTAAACGTGTCGAAAAAAACATCATAACCAGAATGAGGCAAAGGATTTTTTGTCCAATTTTATAGCGTCTTATTCTGTCCTATAAATCTCAGTCATTTATTTATGCGGATCTCGCGTGAATCCCGTGTAAATAAATATGAAACTCACATAAATGAATGGCTGAGATTTATGGGACAAAATAAGACATTATAAAATTAGACAAAAGAACCAGTCTCTTGTAGCGAATCTGATCCAACCGCAATGCCACTAAAATACGTTTAAAGATTGAGGCCATCGAACGCTGATATTTCAAATCTTGCTTATCCCAAATCGGTAGCTATGTTACTGCAGCTATTTAAAAATAAAAGCAGTATGGATTATTTCGGTTGGGTCAAAATAATTGTCGAGATTTTTGGCTTTATGCATGCAAAATTTAACGTCCACTATATAAAACAAAGTAGAAATTATGCACATGAAACTTGAAATTACAAGAAAGAATAGTAGAATATTATTAAGATGAGAGAACAACTTGTAACTTTGCCTTAAAGGGTGACCCAAATGGTTTAGGTTAACTCCCAACATGACTTCCTCACTATCTCATGAATGAATGCATTATTTAATTCTAAATTATTGATTTTATTAGTTAATTGATGCATATATATATGAAAGATAGAACTAATAAGGAGTAAAAGTGGATGATATAGAATTGGATCGTGGACTTAATATTCAAAAATTGCAGGACATGTTCCCTTTTAATTGGTCAGTATATTTGATTCTGTATAGCAAGTCCGCAAATATTTAGTTGTGCTTTCACGTAGGTCAAGTCGCAATGAAAGTTTGTGAACGGCAGCAATCGGTGTGTAAGTTTGCCTCGGTCTTCACTTTGAAATCTGTAAAGCTCTGGCAAATCATGCGTTTACTCTGATTAATCATTAGAACATTTAATTTAATATATCCAGAAAGAGAGTTTTACATATCCATCGAAAGCCGATTTCACGCCCACTATTAACCTTATTACCTAGGTAGACATCTATACCTCACAAAGCCACATTAGTATGTACGACACAGGTGATCCACACTACACTTACTTCACTGCCATTGCTACACTTAAGATGTACTCGATCTCCTCAACAGCTTCTTTCATAGAAGGCCTGTTCTCTCTCTTTTCCTCCACACAACTTAAGCTCAGATATGCCAATGCCTTGATGGTCTCAAAATCGAATCCTTTTGCGCTCTCTATCAATATCGGGTCTATCACATCCATCAGTCTCTCCTCCTGAGCCATCCTTTGCACATAAACAGCCAAGTTGACACTATCTTCCATTCTGTTGAAATCGATTGCCTTTTGCGAAGTCAACAGCTCAAGCAAAACAACACCGAAACTATAAACATCGCTCTTATCTGTCAACTGATATTTCCTGTAATATTCCGGGTCCAAATACCCTAACGTGCCCTGTGCACAAGTTGAGATATGACTCAAATCACCATAGGCTAACCTCGACAATCCAAAGTCCGAAACTTTAGCATTTAACTTCTCATCAAGAAGTATGTTGCTTGACTTGATGTCCCTGTGATATATTGGAGGAACAGCCGCAAAATGGAGGTAAGCTAGGGCCTGAGCAGTGTCATGAGCAATTCTGAGACGATGAATCCATGAAAGCTGTCCTCGTCCACCAGGTCTTAGACCTTGTAAATGATCAAGAAGTGTACCATTGGGAATGTACTGGTAAACCATAATAGGTTGGTCAAGATCAACACAACAACCAAGCAAGCTAACAAGGCCACGATGATTGACCTGACATAGAATTCGGACCTCGTTGATAACTTGGTGAGTACCTTTAGTGTTTCCAAGCTTCGCACACTTGACAGCTACTAGCGTGCCATCTTTAAGAATACCTTTGTAAACTTCACCATAGCCTCCGACGCCTAGAAGGCGTTCTTTGGAGAACTTGTTGGTGGCTTCCATTATCTCCTTGCCACTGAAGATTTTGGCTACTCTGTTCCCACCAGCATTCAGGATATTTTGGCGCTCTCTTCTTAGGCGATCTTGTGAACTGCGTTCATGTTTTCTGTAGATGGCAATGCTGCTTATCGCCGCTAAAAATGCTATGCCTAAGCAGGACATTAAACCTAAGAAGAGAAATGATTTTGTTTTTTCAGAAATGACATGACACTGTTTTCCACAATTCAAGCCATTCTCTACTAAATTAAAAGCTTAGACTAAAATAATTATAAGCATCTATCATTGTATTGGTATGGTGTAAATACAGATACATGTTATATACCAGATATTATTGCAGTCTTCTCGCTACGGTGCCTAGGGTTATCTGCAAAACAGAATTCCAATGGTCAACGACTCTTAATAAATAAGTGTAACATAAGTCAAACACCAAAACTTACTCTCTGCACAAATCCCCCCAAGCGGGTCCCACCGCGAACCTTCCTTACAAAAACACCTCTTGGTCCCACCACCACTATCATTGATGTTGGGCCCACATGTTGACTTCTCATCGCAATCCACCTGGGACTCACACTTAGGCTCCTGAGGGAGTGCCCACTGCATCTCTACTCCTGGGTTTGGCCACTGCTCCATTTCCATGTTCGGGTTCAAGTCAACAAAACTCGCATAGGCTTTGCAACCCACGTCGCGGACACGTATCATATGCTCCGTTGCTGAGCTACCGGCTCTCAGAGTACAGCAAATAGGCGCGTCGCGACACGACAGCTTCGCTTTGGTGTTGTTCACGTACAAGTGGCACAAGCTGTTGGACGTGCAATTCAACGGTGATGACAATATCTTCTTGTTACAATTCAGGTACATGATGGTGTTGGAACTGGTGATGTTGAAAGGGAGGGTTTCGTTTAACTGTATGCCGTGGTGGGTATAATCTGTTGTAACGCAGGTGTTCGGTGACAGAGTTGCGGGTTCGATCACGATGCGTTGGCTTGTTGAGTTGACGGAAATGATTGGGTAGGAGTTGTTTACTGTGTCGAAGATGAGTGAACCTGAGTTGCATCTGATCTTGTATGATTGGTCGCCGCATTTTGGTCCCGTGCTGAGTGGGTACGGAACGGCGATGGGTCCACAGTTGGGGCACTGATTAGCTGATAATACCGAAACGGCGCACGTTAGCAGCAACGCCGCCAGTAAGAAGAAAGAAGATGGTGCCTGCAACGACATATCGGCAAGACGGTGGCTAATGGTTTTGAGGAGAATGAGAAGCCTGGTGTTGGTTCTGGCGTTGTGCTGGGCTATAATTACATGGACCTCACTCGAGTCAAATTCTTCAATTGGTTGTTCTTTACCGGACTTTCTTGTTTATACAAAATTAATTAATGTATAATAAATAATCTTTTATTAAGTTATATTTTTTTATAAGGATGATTTATTAGTATTTACTTTCTAGAATGTAAAATATAATTCCTATATTTTATCTTCAAATAATAATCTATTTGTTTAGACACAACATCCTTTTAGATTTTACAGGCTGGTAATCTTGTGGCATGTCTCCTAAAATGCATATTTCTCTTCATGTTTAGCTTTAAACATGATATGTAGGCGGACGCAATCTTTGACTAGTTGTATGATATTTAAAACATATAAGGTAATGGTTCAACTACCTAATAAATATGTGTGGGGTGCTCTATAGATGTTTGGATTATTCACCAATAGTAGACCGCAATTAGATGTCAAAAGACGTTATCCAAAAATGCATACGTACTTTTTAATACTGGGAGTTAGCTAGAGTTTAAATTTTATTAATTTTTTTATGTATTGAGTAGGATTTGTGACGTGCGACGCAGGTTGACTGAAGTTTGTATCTATGTGACTACCTCTGGTCAAGTTAACCAAATTTGAAGTTAAAGAGCAATCATATTCAGGTTGCCAAAGAGTTTGAGAAACCGAATGCACAGACTGCAAGTCGCCTTTTTTAGATTAACTAGGGTTTTTGTTGACTTTTGAAGAGCCAACTTTGCAATCAATCAACATACATTTAGAAATGTCAATGGGTCAAGTCGGACCGAGCCTTTTGTATCCTAAAAGATTGGGATGAGTCAGCCCGTAGCCCGACCTAATCATAGGTTGACTGGCCTGTGGCTCGGGCTATAATTCAACAGGCTATAGGCAGGTCGGGCCAAACTTCTAAAATAATGTTGTTTTTGACAAAACGACTTTATTTTGGAAGTAATAGTCAGGACAGAGGCTGGGCTGGGCCAACCTATGACTCACCTGACCTTGGCCCGTGGCCGGTCGGGTCGACTATGGTAGACCAGACTTCGGCCTGTGGCTCGGCTGGGTCAACCATGATTAGCCGATGGCCCGGTCAACCCAGGCTAAAATCAGGCAGGGCTGGACCGACTCTGACATCTCTATATACAATAATATTGGAAATAGGTCTTCATGCTCTAGAAAGGCAATTCTATTATAGTTTCAATAAGCGGTTTGATGGATTATGGTGTAATATAATATTAATGCACTATCATGGCAACCTCAGTCTTATCACAAGTCAACCAAGGTTTATTACTATGCTCACAAGTTTTCATATAGTTTTTATAGTTGACGATTGTTTCATCAGGACATTGCCATCGCCTCCATTTTCATCTGTGTTCTCTTGAAGATTCGAGCAAGCTTTACACAATACATAATATATACTGTCACACGTTCATCTAATAACTTTTTAAGAAAAAAATGAGATGAAGATAATAAAGAAAGAAAGCTAATTCGATTTTTAGAAGAAAAAAATGAGATGAAGATAATAAAGAAAGAAAGCTAATTCGATTGATACTAAAAATCTTAAAGAAAAAGATCAACCATTGAAGGCAAGCGGTGATTAAACTTTGGTAAGTAGATTTGTTGTGCATCGATTTGTTCTTCAGCAGAGAGAATTATGTCAAATACCTCTCATTGAAGCTCATTTTTGCCATCGAAAACTATCTATCACATCGACATTTGATGATGAATTTATGTTAATGATTTTATTATGAAAATGCAATAGAAACAAAAACAAGTCATATATATAATCAATATAGAAGGAGAGTGTACAATTAAATAAGGAAACGACAAATTATACAAAGGTATATGTAATTAACAAATATTCACAGAAGAAACAAAGATCATCGGAACATAATTTCCAAAAATCCCTTAAATAAGCACCTTTTAAGTTTGCCACTAACCCTTAAAGATTAATAAAACTCATAGCATATGCCATGAATTAATAAGTGATCTAATATCTTTAAAAATAAAAGACTTCTTATTTGAATGTTTTCCAACACACTTCTAAGATTATTAAAGGACATCAATAAGTCAATGTAAATGGTTAAAGTTAAGTTTTTAACTTATTCATATAAAAAAAAGAAAGTTTGATTCCAAACATAAGTCACAACCTACATAAATTCATTGCCAAATTATACATCATATACCATATAACGTTTTTAAATCTTCTATCATCAAACTTAATACAAAGATGCTTATCAATCAAGGTAAAGTTTACTACTTATCTTTGTAGCTGTGATGAATCTAAGCATTAATTTTGAACATGGGTATACTTATAATGCATTTTTATAAGCATCAGCAAGAGATGCCATCTTAAACATGAACTTATAACAAAAAATAGAAAACATTGTAAATGAGAAGAAAAGCTAAGGAAATGACTTTGGAGGTCTTGGATAATCATTCACACGCACAGATATCCCATTTCCCCACAAATTTGTTCCAACATTCTATCATTGTTAATTTTGTGATCTATTAACCAAGACAACTTTATATGATAAAAGTGATATGACTAAGAAACATAAAAACATATAATATTAATGAGCCTCCAAAAAAGAATACAAATCTACAACCTCATTACTAACAGTGGTAGTGTTAAAGGAAAAAGCATTAACAGTTAATTCAATCCTATAAGATGAAGTAGAAGCAAAAACTAAAGAAGTGAACAGAGTTGAACAATTACCTAGAAAAGGAAGAAGATGAAGACGACTGAGAGTAAAGGGTGGGTATTTGGATAAGGCCTCGGTTATTACTGTTGCTACTACTATAGCCTGTTGAAGTTGAAGAGAGGTAAGAGTAAGTTTAGGGGGTGATATTAACTTTATTTCCAAATAAATGCTCTTGAACCTTCCAGTTCATCTGGACCGTTGATGTAAATCCTAATGGAACTCTCCAGAATGTTTGTTACTTACAAAATTAATTAATATCATATAGATTTATACTTTTGTTTTTTTCTTTTTAAATATATGATTTAACAATTTTATGTGATGTCATAAAACTCTATTTATTATATATAAATACTATACTATTTTATAAAATTTCTATATTACATAAAATTTGTTAAATATATAAATATATATGATAAGACTTGGCAACAAATTTATCTTAGATTTAGCCACTCTGTAGTGAAAAAATTGCTAATTGGTTAGCCCAAAACTGTTGCAAATGGTCAACCCTTTAGTAATGTTTCTTAGAATTCATCACGAATGGTCTACATTTGGCAATGTTTTTTCGAATTCTTCGCCAAACGGTTAGCCCTTTAGCAATGGTTTTCATAAATCGCCACCAATGGTCAACCCTTTGGCGACATTTCTCTGAATTCATCGCCAATGGTCTACATTTAATGACGTATTTCTTAAATCATCATCAAATATTGGCCATAGTCTTCATAATTTAACAAAAACGACATCATTTGTTCCATAACAAATAACATCATTTTCATGTTATTTTTAACCTAATGACGAAGTTGTCTTTGTCTTTGTATATTGTTTTTCCCTTTGGTTTTTGCATTCAAGGAGTGTTTCATATCGTCTATCTTCGTCGTTTGTTATGGTTGTCTTCGGTTGTCCGTTCATCTAGATAAGTTGTCCACCTTATGTATTGTTTTTCTATTATACTTTCATTTTCTGAGTTTTTATGTTCTACTTTCATTCTCTAGGTTTTTGTATTATGCTTTTATTATCTTGGTTTTCGTTTTTGCTTTGCTAAATTATGTTGTTTGGAAAATGGTGAAAGCTTCTTCTTTGTTGGTCCAGAATGGGCTTTTTTTTACCACCATGTATGCTTGTTTGATGTTATCCTATCTAGTGTTTGATGAAAGTTCTGTTAGATACGTCCTTATCCTTGATTTATATTATCCTATAGATGTTTTAGTATCTAGAAAGAGAGACTTATAAGTTGTGTATTAGCTATTAGTTTAACGGTTGAAATGGATTCAATTTGTTTTGAATGAGGAATTTTTATTAATCTTGTATACCTATTTAATTCTACTAGAATAACGAACACTTTGAAGATAAATAAACTTCCATATGTCATTCCTTTTGCTAGCATGAATTCCCTCATTACAAAAATCTTCTTTTTATTTTTAGTAATATATTTTGGTGAAGATGTGGATAAAAATACTCAAGGTAATGGCGTTAGTGAGGTCAATGAAGAAGAATCATTTTAAACTTCTTAAGAAGCCTACTTTTGGTTTTGATCATCAAAATATTGAAGAAATTCATAAGATCCTTCCATTTAAGAGATCTAATCTTATTATGCTTCTTCATCAAATTTAACATATCTTAAAATAACAATCTTACGTTAATGTATATTGTTGATGGTTGAGTTATGTTAATGCAGATTGTTGATGATTGAGTTATATTAATATGTATTGTTAATTATTAATTTATGTTAATGCAGATTGTTGATGAATGAGTTATAATAATGCGGATTATTGGTGGTTGATTTATGTTAATGTAGATTGTTGATGGTTGGGATATGTTAATGGGATTAATGTTAATGATTGAATGTATGTTTGTAATGATGATTTGATGTATCGTAATGTTAATAAAATTTATGTTATTTTTATAGATATCTAATATAGTGGCACCTAGTGGAAACAAAGGCAAGAAGTTGGCAGGTATCGAAATTATAGAACAGAGGGATCTATAACTTCAACCAGATCAATCATTTCCTACCCAACAACAACATTCAAACTCAACCACCAATGAAATTAGTTAGGAACAGCCTCATCCTTCCTCAAACAATAATGAATCAACTAGTATAGAGGGATCTGCAAGTTTGTTAATCTTTAACACATATAAATAGACTTGTGTTCAAATATATATTTACATGTTTAATTCGTATTTTTTTATCTTTATTGATTTGTTGTTAGGTTCTAATGTTAATATTAAAAAAAGATGTAGAGGTATAACTAGAGGTTGTGAATTGCAATGAATGAATGTTGATATGAATAGCAAGTTGTCAAGAAACATTGACATTTTGTAGGTCATCCTGTAGACAAGATCCAATTTGCAAAATTTTCAAATGAATCGGGGATTATTATGAGAACAGAATTACCTTACTTAAAGCATAGTAAGGACTTGAGAGGAGATAACTTGCTTGAAAATGCTTTGGATAAAGTTGCAGCAAATTTTCAATTTATTTAACTATATGCAATATTGTTTCACTTATTTTAAGATTAATTATACTTTTACTTATTGTTCACAAATGAAATTGAATATTGTTGATATCGAGAATCCTGATGTTTCAAGCTGTGTGACTTCATTGTTGAAACAAAATACCAGGTTTAAGGCCCCAATATATACCCTAGAAGCACTATAGTATGGCTAGGGTGTATTAAGAAGTGAACATAAAGAATTAAGTGTATCTAAGCATAGTAAGGGACATAATGGTAATAAATTTAAAAGACAAGGGTAAATTCGTAATTTCATCATTTAGAAATGAACATGAATAATTATATATGAGTTATGGACTAGAATGAAATCAATTGATGATATATGCCAATGTGATAATTAAAGGAAGAAGAAAAACCAAATGTGAATTTTGCCAAAAATCAACATATGTCAATAGGATTGAAACATGTGTGTAAGACAAAAAACTTCTTGAAGTAGGAAATAGAAGAGTGGGGAGAGGAACATGTATGGAGTGTTTTAACTCCAAAATTTTCTCTTCTCACCTCCTTTCCATTCCATCTCCTTAATCACATCATTTTGCATAAGGAATTAAGCCAATCCTAGATGAAAATCAAGGTAAAAGTTTGTAGTTTTTCTTTTCATATTCATCTTTCTTGCTTTGCTCATGAAGAGTTGAAATTATAAGGATGGATATGAGATTGAGATATGAATTTGTGGTGTTCTAATTGGTGAATGAAGAAAATCCAAAGGGGAAGAGAAGGAAGAATACTAAAAGAGGAGCTAATTGACAAATTTTAAGGTTTGAGACTACACTTAGTCTAATTTCTATTTATGTGAACGTTTGAATGGATGCCAAGATTCATTTGGATGTGGAATGGTTACTGGGATGATGCTTTGATGTTATTTTTATGTTACCTTGCATAAAATTGGTTGGATATTATAAAAGAGTATCGTGCAGTGGAAATCTGTGTAGGGTTTCTGAACTAGTCACATTGTTTAGTTCATAACTCAGCCTAAAGACCTCTAAATTGGGTGATTTAAGTTACATATGAAAACTAGGACATATAAATAGAGATCTATAGAACAGGACTAATTTTGGATTTATGACATTGAAAATTGAGATAAAAAATGGTGACCTTGTGTTGCCCCTGTTTTGGTGTAGCTTCTGATGTTTGGTTTATATCTCATGATTTATAAGTCCGAATGACTTGATTTTTAGTGATTTGGATACTAGAGACATAGGAAAAAATTTTCAAGAAGACCTAAAAACCTATTCGTAAATTTTCTATATGAAAATTTTGAAACAAGTGGAGGTATGAATTTTGGGTAGGGGACATGACAGAAAGGAAATTGCACTATTTTGAGTTTGTTTTCATTTTCGATTTTTACTGAATCATATCTGAACCTTTTTGGATGTTTATGAAACTTTTCAAACACCTCGAAATAAATGAAATAGGACTTACCTTATGTGAATTGGGTTATTGAACATTGGAATTCAAAATTGAGAATAATGCATACTAAAGAAAATTTATATGTACACAAATGATTTGTATGCATATTTAACATTCATATGTGTATGGTACGATTATACAAGTGTGATTTTAATACCCTTATAACGGTGGTAAGTTATGACTCGCATATATGAACACAAATACATCTTTTATGACTTGAAACATGTTTTATATGTAGGCATGACAATTATGGCCCGACCCGCCCGGCCCGGGTTGGCCATGGTTAGTCCGCCCATTTTTTCCAAAAAAACGTTGTTTTAGATTTTTTACTTTAAAAAATCAATGGGTGGGCCGAACCAGCCCAGGCCACGGGCCGGTTAACTCGTCGACACCACGGGCCACCGTGGCTCGGGGCCAGGTCAGGTTAGGTCGGGTCGGGTCGAGGGTGTCCCGATCCCAGCTCGTCCCATTGACATGCCTATTCATATGATTTGTCAATATATGAATTATAAAATTGGCAAATGGTTAAAGGAAAGTTATAGTGCCTGCGCTATGCGCTATTGTCTTAGTGGTGGATAGATAGGCATGCCTATAAGGTTACATTGTAGTTGCTACAATATTACACCAATGGTGTCTTCATTTCGAGACTATAGTGTCTCCACAGTTTGATGCCTTCAGGTATCCACAGTTCGATACCTTTGAGTATCCACAGTTTTGATATCTTCAGATATTTACAACTCCTGTTATCCACACCCACGAGAATGTGCAGGCCTAACACAAAAAGTAAAGTAAATATTTATAAATAAGAAATACAACATGACAACATAAATAATTGGTATTGATGAGCATTTGTATTTGTATTAATAATTTGTAACAATGAGCTTAGAATATCAATGTTTGATTCATGAATGTGAATTTCTGGTATATGAGTTATTATATTTCTGAATGTATGTGCTTGGCGGATGACTGCTGTGAGTAGTCATCCAAACTAAGTATTTCCACACTAAGCTTTCAAGCTTAGCAAGGTTGTTAATCCATGTAGGTCCAGGTCATAGGAGTAAGGTACAAGGAACATCTGTAGGGATCAAGGCCAATCGTTAGAAGTAAAAGTACCTTTAAATGTGTCTTTTGATTAAAAAATAGTTGCATATGTACTGAAGAAAATTGTAGTTTCTTAAAAATTTGTAATTAAGAATTGAAGTTGTGTGTAATATCTCTTTTGGATTATCATATAAATGTAATGATGTAATATTACTTTTAAATGATAATGTTAAGGGATATGAAGTTTTATAATATGTATATGTATAACATTGAATAGACAAATGAGTGATGACAATCCCTATAAATGAATAGAATTGTATGCCATGAATGTACGTATAGGAATTTAGGTGCCATATATGTAGGTGGTTGTAGGTTCTGTATAGGGGATGTTACACTCAGGATCATCATTATTGGTTGCATCAGTTTTATAAATCTTTTCCTTCTGATGCGGAAGCAAGGAGACGTGTTCCATAACAAATGTCTTAAGAAAATTGGAATAACTTGTATGATTATTGGGCCTCTCCCAAAGTTTGGGTTTGTTTTCTTTCCCTTTAAATCTGCTTCCATTGATATTGTTAGATGATTTAATAACTACCTAATCTTTTTTTCTTTATTTAGGAAAAATGTGAGAAGGCAAAGGTCAATAGAGGAAAAATGAAAACACCTCAAAATCAAGGGTCTAAATCATTTGTAATAGTCGAAATGAATATGTAAGATCTTTGTTTACAACTTATAATTATATCAATAAACATTATATTGTTTATTGTGCTTTGTATTCTTTCATAAAACAGAGTAAAAAAGAACTACATAGACAAGGTTGTGAAAGGATCACATTATATAAAGTCACTCATTATAAGGAAGGTCAAGGGTGGATGTCAAAAAAAGCAAAAAATAATTATGTAAGTACAAAATTTTGTTTATTTTGAGTTTATTTATTTATGTAGTAGTAACTAATAATATTTACATTGAATATTGGTTTTGTTTTTTAATTTTAGAATAAGATGCAAGAGTTGTTACGAAAATCAATGTTTGAACAGAATGAGGTCAATGTAGAAGACATTTGTAATACTGTGCTTAGTGCATGTTCTGGTTATATCAAAGGTCTTGGCTTTGGCCCTAAGCCAAATATGTCATCCTTATTAAGATCCACATATATTCAATATCTTCAAGAGGAAAATAAGATGCTTAAGGTTGAATTACAATATACTCACAAAAAGTTAGCCAAGCATAATAAGCACTTCATAAAAATAACTGGCCCAGATTATAATAAAAGTGAAGATGAAAGTGAATGGTATTAGTTACATTGCTTATACTTTTTTCATTCCTATTGATATTATAATTAAAATTTAGTACTTTTTTTTATTACAGATTTGAAGAAGATGCAACAACGGAGTGATTTGTATTAAACTAGTCTCAGTATTTATTATTATTTATATAAGAATTGTTGAAGTTGTAATTAAATTCTTGTATACAAAGAAGTTTAATAATATTTTATTTTTATACACAATGCTTCAAATTATCAATTATTTTTGTATAATAAATTAACAATAAAAATATATCAAAATATTGTATATAATAATATGGATTTAAAATGCAGTAAATATTTTATTCGAAAATGGTATAGCATTTTGTTAAAACGTAGATAAAAATTTTGACTATATATTTTAAAAAACATAGCTAAAAACATTTGGCTATGTTTTTAAAATATAGCTAAAAACTTTTAGTTACATTTTCAGAAATGTAGCTAAAAATATTTTTCTATATTTTTAGTAACATAGCTAAAAACATTTGGATACGTTTCTTGTAACACCCCAATACGATAGAGTATACACCCGAACATCTAGAGGACATTCCAAAATATACCCTATGATAATGGCATGTTATAGCAGTCATGTTCTCTTATATGGCATCATATAGAATAACAGAATACTTAAAAACTCAACTTTTCTTTTCATTTGCAAACATGATTTACACTGAAGTCATTGAAACAAATATTTACATTACCAAAACATTTGAAAATTTACAACCCTTTATACAAAACATCCTCATGACGTAAGAAACTTACACAAAACAATCTACTATTCCTCAGATGCCAACTGATAGACCTTTGAGTCATATCTTAATCCAAAATATTCTTCTAGAGAATCTTAGGAACTAGGTCTCCTCTCTTGTACCTGAAAAGCCACGTTGCAATTTTTGATAAGTTTTGCAAACTCAGTAAGTGAACTATCATTAATGATCTCACTCATGGCAAATACACAAATATCTCACATCCAATCATATTCATAACATTTCTCATCTCAATAAGACATATTGAATGTCACACATTTCATAGACTCTTTTGGAACATGCATATTCTAATCAATCACTTTATCAACAATTACATAAATATGGCATATCACATTATCATCAAAATTTTAGAAATGAATTCATAATCATAAATGTAAAAAGGAAGATGCATATAAGACTCTACATTTATATTATTTGTTGTGACCGAGTACTTTCTAGATACAGATACAGATACTGTCCTATATTGGACTCATTTAGATACAAAAATCACAGAGCTAGGCCTTACATGCAGATTATAGATTTCTGAGCTTAAAGCTCTTTTAGACTGGCCACTCCAGTCACAACGCCTTTATCTGATCATACATTTAATGTAATGCATCAAACCACAAAATATGCCATCAATAACATTTATTTATGATGCACAGACAAAATCTCATATTCATCGGACCTAAGCCCGACATTTAAAAATTATGTTGTATATTCAAATATCTTTCATAATTTAAAAGAAAACAGAACACTTCCAATACATTCCCAAACATCGAACTCCTTGGACCATTAAAGTCCAAAATTATCACAATCAAGTTATTAGCAGTTAAATATATGGGAATTAAATAGAAATAAATCAATCCTAGTGAGAACATCTAGGTTACTTACAGTACGCTCCAATTTATGCTATTGCCTGGATGGTTCGGCAATGTCTTTTTGATGGCGTTCGACTTGAGCTTCTAAATACACATAGATTGTACACATTACTAAAGTGATTAAACAAATACATATTCAATTATGCACATATATATGTCCCACATTCAATGCAAGCTCAATGACTTTCCTGGGTATGTTTTCCTTAATCACAATTCATGCTCATTCAAACATTGTCACTTGAATATGTATTGTTTGCATTTATGTTAATACCTTAGGTACATTTGATCATACTCAATTCATCAACCATACATTTACTAACTCTTTTTTTAAAGCATTACAAGTATTCACATAATTCCCAATTCTCATTCTTTCATTCCTAATGCATTATTATTTATATCCTTTTGGAATACATTTGCATTCATATGAACATTTTCATTCCTTTAACACTCCTTTACTCCAAACTTAGATACATTGTTATCAAACATTCTTTTCCTCAAAGTATAACATCAATTATCAATCAAAACTTATCACACATTTAACCAACTTTTCCAACATCAAATTGGGTTCATTTTAAGCCTCAATCAAGTCCAAATGCATCATAGTTAAGTACCTTATCCTTAATTAGTTCAACCATTGCATAAATCAAACATTACCATGTAAAACCACTACCCATGATCATGGGGTACCTCCCTACAGAAGCTACTGTATTTGTCCACGATTGTGGGATGGGTGCCACAATTATGGCCTACCCTTTTCCTGCGCATTTTCTAGATTTTTGACATCTTTATACCAAAGTTAACACATCTTCTTTATAGTTCACCAATTATACCTTTATTAGGCCTGAATCATACCCCAATTCCTCATCAATGTCATCTTCAATTTCAGCTCAAATTTAATCAATTAACAACTCACAAATCATAGTCTTTCATTTATCAACAAATCAAACTAGAAATTATCATACAATGTCATATATATAGTCCTAATTCTTTCCTAATTCAAGAACAATATATTGGCATCTTAGTTTAGAATAAATACACCTTTTTTATACATCAAATCTAGATCTAATTCAACCTATAATTCCACGGTTTTCATACTCCAAAAAACAAGCATAAAACTTCCAAGTTCATGCAACATTTTCTAGCACATATCATCACCAATATCACATTCATTTTATTGCAATTCAAGCATCATTCTCATTATATTAATCATGCCGTAAAGATCAAATTGCCACTTACTTGTCAGGCTTTCAATTCAGCTCAAAATTCCATGTTAACCAATCCTTCCAAGCAAACAAAATTAACACAATTATAAAGTGAAGATGAGCCAGTTTTTGGCAACAAGTTGAAGACCACTTTCAACAGATTTCTTTGCTAATTGGTGTAAGATGTATGTATGGTTTTAGTGTAAAAACTTAGCTAGGGTTTAAGCAAAATTTAGAGAGAAAAAGGAGCAATTTCGCTGAAGGAAGTAAAGGAAAGAAGCAGCAAAACTCAGCTGCGGAAACTTGCTACATCATATGCTAGGTGTCACCAATTTACCTAGGCGTGGTTCTTATGGCAGGTTAACCATTTGTTCCTTAATTAAGCTGCCACTAATCTCTTTAAGATGCTGCCATTAGTCACCAATTAATTAGTCCACATGTCTCCTAATTATTTGTCCACATTTCATATAATAATTGGTCCATTTGTCAATTAATTACTAGTCCATTTGCCACTCATTTAACTATGCCAAATGTTACTTAATTATAGGCTTAATCACCCTAATTTTACATGTATCAATTTATTCTACCACTTGGCATTTATCCTAATCTGAATGTACATATTAATTTAACAATCTCCCAATTAATCACAATCAATTCCAAATTACCAATTATAATTCAATCAAACCATAATTCAAGTCATAACAATTCAATTCACATCATTTTCACTTAACATCTTTCATACCCCAAGACACGTCAATTGAGTGCATATACTAACTTATAACGTGTACAAATTACAATTCATGTATGTATGCTATGAAAATGAAATGCATTTTCTTAAATTCTCAATTCTGTTCCTCATTCACAATGATTTGGGGTTGAACCCTACATATGTTTCGGAAAACCAAATATTACAATTCTCCACCCCCCCCCCCCCCTCAGAAATTTCTTCCTCAAAATTCTTACCTTATTGATCAAATAGGAAAGGGTATTGTCTCCTCATGTTCTCTTCAGTTCCCTTATAGCTTCTTCACTCGAATGATTCCTCCAAAGGACTTTCACCAATGGGATCACTCAGTTTTTCAATTGCTTATTCTGATAGCCAATTATCTTGACTGTTTCTTCAATATAACTTAGGTTACTAACAACTTCAACGTCCTAAGCCGGTAACACATGAGTCGGATCAGATCGATATCTCCTAAACATACTGACATGGAACATATTCTGAATCTGAGACATCTCAGTAGGTAAGGCTAACTAATAAGCCGATGGTCCAACTATCTCAATAATCTCATATGGATCAATATATCTAGGGCTTAGCTTTCCCTTTTTACTGAACCTCAACACTCCTCACCAAGGCGATACTCTCAGAAATACTTTATCTCCTAATTGATCTTCCATGTCTCTGTTGTGCTGATCCACATAACTCTTCTGTCTATCTTGTGCTGTTTTAATTCTACTTCAAATCCATTTCACTTTATCAACAGTATCCTGAATTAACTCTGGGCCTTTAAAATCCTTAGACCCTTTTCATCCTAATATAGAGCCGAATGACACTTCTTGTAATATAAAGCCTCATACAGAACCATATCGATACTACTGTGATACTGATTGTTATAAGCAAATTCAATCAGAGCTATATCCTGATCCTATGCTCCTTGGAACTCTAATATACAAGCTCTGAGCATATCCTCAACGTTTTTAGTAGTTCTCTCACTCTGTCTATCTGTCTGAGGATTAAATGCAGTATTAAATTTTAGCTTCGTACCCAATGCTATCTGTAGACTACCCTAAAATCTGGAGGTAAATCTAGGATCCCTGTCTGATACAATGGACACTGGAACCCCATGTAACCTCACAACCTCATTCACTTATCTCTGAGCTAACAAATCTGGTGAGTTATCCTCTCTCAGTGGCAAAAATAACTCGACTTGGTCAATCTATCAACAATGAACCATATGGCATCATGTTGCCTCGGAGTCCTAAGCAAACCCATTACGAAATCTATAGTGATCCTCTCCCATTTCCACTCCAAAATAGGCAAGGACTGTAACTTACCAATTGGAGCCTGATGTCCTGCCTTAATCTGTTGGAAAGTTAAAACACTTAGCCACATACTTAACCACTTGCTTCTTCATCCCTGGCCACCACAAATGTTGTTTCAGTGTATTATACATCTTGGTAGTACCAGGATGCATAGCATAAGCTGCTACATATGCTTTCTCCAGAATTTCCTTCCTCATATCATCTACATCAGGAACACTCAATCACTGCTTCAACCATAATGTATCATGTCTCAAATCAAACTCATAATTCGGATTCACTTTCAACTTCTCAATAAGCTTTATAAATTTATAATCTTTACTTTGGGCTTTTCTGATCCTCTCATATAATACTGGCCTCAGCTTCAATGTAGCCATCAATGCCTCATTTTGCCCTAATTTTAACTCAAAATTTAATGCTCTCAATTGAATTAGGTTAGACATCCTCGATAATTGTATTTAAGCCACACTGTTATTGGATTTACGGCTTAGAGCATCATCTACCACATTTGCTTTACTAAGATGATACTCAATTGTACAATCATAATCTTTCAACAATTCTATCCACCTCCTCTATCTCATGTTTAACTCTTTCTAACTCAATAAGCATTTCAAACTTTTATGATCAGTGAATACCCGAAAAGTTTTGCCATACAAATAGTGTCTATAAATCTTTAAAGCAAATAGTATTGCAGCAAGTTCTAAATCATGTACTGGATAATTAAACTCATAAGGCCTCAAGTGTCTCAATGCATAAGCTATCACTTTACCATACTGTATCAGAACACATCCTAACCCCTGGTGTGAAGCGTCACTATACACCACATAATCTCCAGACCCAAATGGAATAGCTAACAACGGTGCTATAGTTAACTGATGCTTTAGCTCCTAAAAAATTCTCTGACATTCATCATTCCATCTGAATGGTATATTCTTTCTCAAAAGTTTTATCAAAGGGTTTGAGCGCAAAGAAAACCCCTCGACGATAGTGTCCGAATAGTCCAAGGAAACTCCAGATCTCTGTCACATTTCTCTGAGCTTTTCATTTCATTACTACTTCTACTTTCTTTGGGACAACCTAAATACCTTGTCCAAACATGATATGACCCAAAAATACTACTTGATTAAGTCAAAAATTCACACTTACTGAACTTAGCATACAACTGTTTCTCCCTCATTATTTGTAGAATAAATATTAATTGCTCAGAATGATCTTCTATGTTCTTTGAATACACCAAAATATCATCAATAAACACAATCACAAAACGGTTTAAGTAGGGTTGAAATACCTTATTCATCAAATCCATAAAAGTAGTTAGGGCATTCGTCAACCCAAATGGCATCACCAAAAACTCGAAATGCCCATATCTTGTTCTAAATGCACTCTTCGGTACATCAGCCTCTGCTATCTTCAACTAATAATACCCTAACCTCAAATCAAGTTTAATGAACACCTGAGCTCCCTGTAACTGATCAAACAAATCATTTATCCTTGGTAGAGGATACTTATTCTTCACTGTCACTTAATTCAACTGTCTATAGTCAATACACAATCTTAAAGTTCCATCATTCTTTTTTACAAACAATATCGGAGCTCCCCAAGGTGACATACTGGGTCTAATAAAACTCTTATCCAACAACTCCTATAACTGTTTCTTCAGTTCCTTCAGTTCTATAGGTTCCATCCTATATAAAGGAATTGATATAGGAGTGGTACCTAGAACAAGGTCAATGATAAACTCTGCTTCCCTTTTTAGGGGTAAACCTGGTAATTCTATAGGAAACACATCTAGGAAATCCTTAACAACAGGAATATCCTAAATGGTTTATTCATTCCGGGTATCAACTACGTGGGCCAGGTAAGCTTCACATCCACCTCGGATTACTCCAAAGCACTAATGAATGAAATTAGTCTGGATGGCACTACTTAACTAACTCCTCAAAATATTACTCTTGAATAATTAGGAGATTCAAGAACTACCTTCTTAGTATAATAGTTCATCACAACCCTATGAGTAGTGAGCCAATCCATTCCTAAAATAATATCTATTTTCTTTAACTGTAATACAATCAAATCAGCTTCTAAATCTTCCTGATCAATCCGAATGATACATCCTTTACATACCTCACTAATCACCATAGTAGTACCTACCGGTGTACTCACCTCTAATCCACATTTCAACATCTCTCTCTCACAATACATTCTAGATGCCAGATGCAGTGTGATAAAAGAAAGTGTAGGTCCTAGATCTACCAATGCAAATGTTTCAAAATTAAAGACATTCAACACACCTACTACCACATCTGGAGAGTTTTGTGCCTCCTATCTGGTGATGGATTAGACCTTGGCCTGAGATTGTGACTAGTTACTCCACTGATAGTTGTGCATTAGTCTATATTTTTCTAAGTATTTGGCACGTATTTCTTGCACAATATTTTATTATTGTTGTATTTTAGGATTCATTTTGTATGTTTTCGTTTAGTTTGATCTTCATTGTTGATCTTTTTTTTAATGTTAATTTAAGGTAAGAATTGATAATTTTTATATAGGAATAAGATTGAGCAACTTAGATATTGAGCTAGAGATCAAAGCGGAGAAGAGAAGAGGAAGCATTCTGTTGCCAGATTCCGCAATTGTGGGAATCATGCCAATTCCCACGATTGTGGGATGTTTTATCCGAGAACATATGTAGGGTTTGATAAAATTTTACGTTTTTTGGACTATATAAGATATTAAACTCCTATTGAGGGAAGAGGAGGTGAACCCTCAATAAAGAAGAGCCTCCTTGAGTGAGAAATCCAAGTTTTGAGTCTTGAGGAAGGTCGAGATTCAAGGATCATCAATCACAATTAGGAAAACAGCATATCAACACCAAAATTTCCAACTTTTGGCAAAGAAGAGAAGGAGTTTTCTTTATTTAATTTTATGTCATTTTTATCTCTTCTAGTCAATGTAATATGGAATATTTGAATGTTGGTGATGTTATAGAGACCATGTTGGTGACTTTGGGATTGATGTATGCTTTTTAACTATAAGTCACGACCCGTATACTTACAGTTTTTAAGAGTAAAACGAGTAGATTGTGTTACAAAATCAATCAACATCGCACCTCAGTCCTGACACTAGGCCCTGCTGATTGTGTTCTGCCTCTACCTCTTCCTTTCTGTACTAATCCAGTAGCTCTACTTTGCAGGATCGTCATCTCAATCATTGTTCCTCCTCTCACTATAGAATGTGGTCCCAAAGTCTCGGGACAATCTTTGAACTAATGCTTAACAGAGCCATAATGGAAATAAGCTCCCAATAACCTCCTACACTTCCTACAATGCTTCTTACCATAATGTTCACAATCAGGCATCTGTTGTGACTTACAAGAGGGTACTTATTCTCTACCTCTACAAGTCTAAACATAACCACCTCTCAGCTAAATCCGGACTGTCTTAATCTAGTCTGGAATTGAGATGATCTGTTCTGGCGTTTACTAAAGCTTCTATCAAAATCAGCCTGAGATTCACTTTGTCTCTTCACTCTAGACTTCTGTCTGTACTCACCCTGACCATTCTTCAACAACTATTCAATTCTGATTGAGGCGCTCATAGTTCTGTAAAACTGCCCAAATTAGAAATGGTTAGCCTTGTTCTGATTTCCATGTTCAACCCATCTTAAACCTCCTATGCTTGTCCTCTTCAGTTGGGATTAATTCAGTTGCATACCACATTAATTTATTGAATCAAATCTCATATTTAGCTATAGAGAGACTGCCTTGTTTTAGATCTAAAAACTCTTTCATCTTCCAATCCAGATAAATCTTCGCAACGTAATTCTCTTTAAACACCTTCAGAAAATCTTCCCACTTTAAACTACAAGGCCTAGTGCCACTTCTTGGTATAGTCTTCCACCACTGATATGCGGGACCTTGTAGCAATGAGACCGCGTAATCAAATCTTTCATCTGACTCACAATCCTTCCGATCAAATACTCTTTCAATTCTTTCTAACCATCCCTCGACCTCTGTAGGGTCTGTACTTCTGTAGAAGTCTACAGCCCCATGCTTTCTCAACATATCATATCTCCTTTCTCTCCTCGCCAGGATTCTTAGAGGCATTTGGTCAAACTAACATACAAGAGACTCTCTATTGGCTCCTACCGACTCTATGTCAGTCGAATCTCCAACTTTATGTCCTATAACGGATGACCTATAACAAAAATAATTGTGATCACTATTTGAGTCTCTCACTATATATCATGTCTAAATGTCCTTATATGTCCCTATGGATGCCAAACCATGCTCTTATACCAAAATTGTAACACCCCACTAACATAGAGTATATACCCAAACATCCAGAGGATATTCCAGAATATATACCCTACGACAATGGCATGTTAGAGCAGTCATGTTCCCTTATATGGCATCATAAAAAATAACAGAATACTTAAAAACTCAACTTTTCTTTTCATTTGCAAACATGATTTTCACTGAAGTCATTGAAACAAATATTTACATTACCAAAACATTTGAAAGTTTACAACCTTTTATACAAAAGATGCACATGACATAAGAAAACTACACAAAACAGTCTACTACTCCTCAGATGCTAGCTGACAGACTTTTGAACCATATCTTAATCTAAAATTTTCTTCTAGAGAATTTTAGGAACTAGGTCTCCTCTCCCGTACCTGAAAATCCATGTTGCAAATTTTGATGAGTTTTGCGAACTCAGTAAATGAACCATCATTGATGATCTCACTCATGGCAAATACACAAATATCTCACATCTAATCATACTCACGACATTTCTCATCTCAATAAGACATATTGAATATCACACATTTTATATACTCTTTCGGAACATGCATATTCTAATTAATCACTTTATCAAGAATTACACAAATATGACATATCACATTATCATCATAATTTCAGAAATGAATTAATAATCATATATCTCATAATCATAAATGTTCAAATGCAGATGCATATGAGACACCACATTCATTATTATTTGTTGTGATCGAGTACCTTTTAGATACAGATACAGATATAGATACAGATACTGATACTGATACTGTCCTATATTGGGCTCATTTAGATACAAAAATCACGGAGCCAAGGTCTATGTGCATATTACAAATTTCTGAGCTTAAAACTCTTTTAGACTGGTTACTTTAGTGACAATGCCTTTATCTAATCGTGCATTTAATGTAATGCATCAAATCACAGAATATGCCATCAAAAACATTTATTTATGATGCACAGAGAGAATCTCATATTCATCGGACCTAATCCCGGCATTCAAAAATTATGTTTTGTATTCAAATATCTCTCAGAATTCAGAAGCAAACAGAACACTTCCAATACATTCCCAAACATCAAACTCCTCAGACCATTAAAGTCCGGAATTATTAAAATCAAGTCATTAGCAGTTCAATATATGGGAATTAAACAGAAATAAATCAATCCTAGTGAGAACATCTAGGTTACTCATAGTATGCTCCAAATTACGCTAATGCTTGGATGGTCCAATAATGTCTTGTTAATGGCATTTGACTTGAGCATATAAATACAAATACATTGTACACATTACTAAAGTGATCAAAAAAATACATATTCAATTATGCACATATATATGTGCCATATTCAATGCATGCTCAATGACTTTCAGGGTATGTTTTCCTTTATCACAATTTATGCTCATTCAAACATTGTTACTTGAATATGTCTTGTTTTCACTTAGGTTAATACCTTAGGTACAATTGATCATGCTCAATTCATTAACCATACATTTACTAACTCTTTTTTTAAGCATTACAAGTATTCACATAATTCCCAATTCTCATTCATTCATACCTAATGCATTATTTATATCCTTTGTAATACATTTGCATTTATATGAACATCTTCATTCCTTTAACACTCCTTCATTCCAAACTTAGATACATTGTTATAAAACATTCTTTTCCTTAAAGTATAACATCAATTATCAATTAAAACTTATCATACATTTAACCAACTTTTCCAACATCAAATTGGGTTCATTTTGAGCCCCAATTAAGTCTAAATGCATCACAGTTAAGTACCTTAACCTTAATTGGTTCAACCATTGCACAAATCAAACATTACCATGTAAAACCGCTACCCATGATCATGGGGTACCTCCCCACGATCATGACAAAAGCTACTGCATCTATCCATGATCGTGGGATGGGTGCTATGATCGTGGCCTGCCCTTTTCCTACACATTTTCCAGAGTTTTGACATTTTTATACCAAAGTTAAAACATGTTCTTTATAGTTCATCAATTATATCTTTATTAGGCCTAAATCATACCTTAAATCCTCATCAATATCATCTTCAATTTTAGTTCAAACTTAATCAATTAAAAACTCCCTAATTATAATCTTTCATGTATCAACAAATCAAACCAGAAATTATCATACATTGTCATGTATATAGTCCTAATTCTTTCCCAATTCAAGAACACTATATTGGCATCTTCCTTTAGCATAATACATCTTTTTTTATACATCAATTCTAGATCTAATTAAACCATAATTCAACCTATAAAGCCACAATTTTTTATCGCAGTTTTTTGACATATCTAAGTTTTAATAATTAACCTCGATATTCTACAAGTGTGCCTAAGGTGTCAATCCTACAAGGAGGGTCAATCTAATCCTAAAATCTAAGGACAAAAATAATTCGAAAAAATTCAAAATGAACAAAACCAAAGTAAGAATTTATTTCAATCACGCACTTAATTTCAATAATCAATTACGGAAATATTAACAAAACAAAAAATGCAATGCCCAATCAAAAATTAACCTAAAGAACTACTAATTGAGAGAAAGGGGAATTTTATCTATCTTTAATGCTAACCTAACCCATTATGAACTATTGAATTAATGGTTCTAGACGGTCTTAAGGTTAATTACTCTCTCTCACGTTATAACCACTAACCCTAATTTATAAACCCTATTTAGATTATGGGAATTGCAATCTCTCGATTACCAACCTATCCAAAACCCTAATTAGATCTGAAATTGTCTGAAAACTACCAGGAATCCTATATAAGATCTCTCTTTGCACAAATTACTAATTTGATTTAATTCTCGTTCAATTAAATTACCTAACTCTCGTTAGCCCAATTTAATAATTTTCACTCGATTTACCCTCTCAATTTATCACCAAATTATGTAAGTGTAGAAATTAAATCATAATTAATTCAATAAAAACTCAACCAATATAATTTCATTAAATCAAAAATAAAACAACCCAAAGGGGAATTTAGATATCCTCAACATTTGTACAATCTTATCAGCAACAGCTATCCCAATTCTATACAATAATAAAAATTGAAACTAAACTAGAAATAAGATTGGAATGGATGATGGAGGCAGTAACAGTGCTAAACCTCCTAGTTCAAGAAGTACTTCGCGTAGGCTTCTTCTTCGCGTCTCTCTTCTTTCTTCTCTTTCTCAATCTCTCGATAAACTCTGTCTAGGGTTTCAAAATTGTGGCTGATGAAAAAGCTCCTTCCTCTCCTTTGCCTTTTTCTTTATATACCTTTTGTGTTCTAGGCAGCCCTAGGGTTTTTTGAGGTCGAAAAGGTCCAAAAATCCCTCAAAACTTGACGTTTTTACTTGTTTGTGGGCTGCCCGACGCAGGCCATGATCATGGCCTTGCATCCCATGACTGTGGGCTGTGGGCTGTGTCATAGGCTTCTGTCATGATCATGGCCTATATGTCACGATGTTGGGCTGTGGGCTGTGTCATAGGCTTCTGTCATGATCATGGCCCATATGTCACGATGTTGGGCTGGCTCCCACGCTTATGTCACGATTGTGCCACGATCGTGGGCTAGTGTCTCCGAAACTTCTCCGTTCTTCGATATTGGCCTTGAAACACTAACAAACACATCAAGGTATCTCAAAAACATAATATTTAAGCTCAAAGACTTATACTGACCCATAAAACACTTAAACTCAGTTAATAAACAAACTAACACAATTCTAACCTAAACACATACTAAAAAATTAAATTATCACTTAAATACATAACAAACTAAACCCTAAAACATGATGCAATTCACACGTATCAACTTCCCCACACTTAAATGTTTGCTTGTCCTCAAGCAAACAAAACAACAAACACATAACAAATACACAAAACACAATGCAGTAATGAGACATTGGCTTTAACTTCATGAAATAAATTTAATTTTAAACACAATCATTCAAGTTATATCAAATCATTAACATGCAAAATTTGTGTCTAGGGGCTTTGAGCAAAATATACAAATTAATCCAAATCTAAGTATTAATTTATTTAACCTTTTCAATTGTACACAGACATTAATAATTCTTTGTTCATTTAGACTCTGTAACTATTCTTAAGTACGTTTTCATGAAAAGTGAAGCTATTACATGTTCGGTGGGTTTTTATTAGGAAATATTTTTCTTTTTCTTTTATTATTATTTATTTATTTAAACAAGGACCTAGTCTTTTACTCAAAGGTAAACATTGGTGATGAATGTCCGGTTACTCAACTAAGTCATTTTTATTCAGCTTCTTGGTTCAAACGTCATTGTAGCTTTTTGACACGGAGGCACATATTTGTGACGCATGTCGATCTGGTTACTCAGCTATATCATGTTCTCAACTGGCTACTATCTCTATTTATAACCTGAAGGTTAGTGAAATAGTTATTTATTTAGCAACATTTTTTATTTTTATTTTTTTATTGCCTACCTTGTTGTTTTAGCCGCTTGTTTCCATGAAAAATACTAGTAAAGCTACTTAAGTCGAAAGGCCTTAAAATCTGAATGGATGTAACAATTTAGAGGGTGACAACTCACACTAATTCCTAATTAAGTTGCATATTTAGCCGAAGAACCCAATTCACTACTTTTGCGAGTTAATGATTCTTCACAATCTAATAAAATATGTTAAAAAATTAATTCAATTCTAATCCGTCTACGCAATTGACACGTTCACACAATTCACAAAATGTAACCTAACAACTGTTATACCATATGAAAAATCACATTCAAAGCGAAACACATACCCTCCCCACACTTGAACAACACATTGTCCTCAATGTGAGAAGGGGACAAGCACACATATAAGGAAATAAGAAACATAAATGAAAATAAAACAAAAAATAAAAATAAAAATGAAGAATGAATTTAAAAAAAAGAGGGTTAGACAAAGTCTCATGGAGATGAAAGTGGGAATGGTGTTGGAGGTGGCAATTGAACGCCCTGAGCCTTGAAATAATGATGGATACGACATATATCCCAGTTCTGACGTCGTTGAGTTCGGGCCATCTCCTTCATCATTTTGGAGTTCTCCACAAGTGTATCTGTAATTACTTTATTGTTTGCGGAGATTAAGTATAGGACTTTCTTCCAACCCCATTCTTCTGTTTCTTCTTCCTCCTCAACCTCTTCACTAGTTAAGTCCTATTCTGCCTAGGACTTCAACCCGCCATAGATGGTGATGATTTACGGATTCTAGGAGATGGATAGTTAACCCACTACAGTCCACGCCATAATATTCAGCAATGGTAGAAACTAGGTGCCCCACACCTAAATTGCGGCTTCTCTTACGTAGAGTTCTTGCATTTTCTCTATTCTTCGATGTTGACCCTGAAACACTAACAAACACATCAAGATACCTGAAAAACATAATATTTAAGCTCAACGACTTATACTAGCCCATAAAAACACTTAAATATAGTTAATTAACAAACTAACATAATTCTAACCTAAAAACATACTAAACAGTTAAATTAACACTTAAATATATAACAAACTAAGCCTTAATACATGATGCAATTAACACTTATTAGTTTTCATACTCCAAAATAAGCATAAAACTTCCAAGTTCATGCAACATTTTCTAGCACATATCATCACCAATATCACAAGCAGTTTATTCCAATCAAGCATCATTCTCATTTTATTAATTATGCTATAAAGATCAAATTGCCACTTAATTGTTAGGCTTTCAATTCAGCTCAAAATTCCAGATAAACCAATCCTTCCAAGCAAGTAAAATTAACAAAATTCCAAGGTAAAGATGAGCTAGTTTTTGGCAGCAAGGTGAAGACCACTTTCAACAGATTTCTTGGATAATTGGTGTAGGATGTACATATGGTTTTAGTGTAAAAACTTAGCTAGGGTTCAAAAAAAATTCAAAGAGAAGAAAGAGCAATTTTGGTGAAGGAAACAAAGGAAAAAAGCAACAAAACTCAGCCACAAAAACTTGCCACATCATATGCTAGGTGTCACCAATTTACCTAGGCATGTGTCTTAAGGCATATTAAACATTTGTTCCTTAATTAAGCCGCCATAATCTCCTTAAGATGCTGCCATTAGTCACCAATTAATCTGTAAGGCCCCAAAATATACCCTAGATGAAATGTTACATATTTATGGCAATACACGTATGATTGGTGCAACATCCCACTACCATAGGGTATGTACCTAAGCTTTTAAGAACATAACCTACGATAATGCTATGTTGGAGCAATTACAAAACTAACTTATATGTGGCTTTAACCAATATACTCGAAAGGTGTCATCATTTCTCTTAAAACATTCATTTATTTCATTCACTGATAAAGTTTACACTATTCTTCTCAACGATTGTTTACAACACTCTATACAGATTCTAACAACATTACAAAATGATAACAACTAGTTTCCTTCGGGAGTCAGCTGACGGACCTCTAAGCCATCTCTTAGTTCTCAGACACTCTATGTTCTAACTACACCTTAAGTCTCCTGTCTAGTACCTGAAAAGCCACAATGCAATTTTTATGAGTTTTGCAACTCAATGAGTGAACCATCATTGATGGATTCACCGGATCACACAAATATAATACATCTCAGGGTTATTCATTTAAACAGATGAGCATATATTCAGGAGTAAGCATAACAGAAGATTAGCTAGTTCAGCTTGCACATCATTCAATCAGTGCACATGTACTTGCATGGGACATGCATGAGACTCATACTCATTCTTATTATTTTGACCGAGAGCCTTTCACAGACAGATACAGATGTTTTGTCCCGTAGGGCTCAATCAGAACATATTCACGGAGCATTGCTCGATGTGCAGAACAGATTTATCACAGAGCAAAGCTCTACGTGGAAGCTCTTCTAACTGGCTTCTCAAGTCACAACGCCTTTATCTAAGTTTGCATTTTATGAAATGCATCAAATCCTGAACAGATCACACACAAAATCTCATACGAATGTTCAGATGATGGTTTCATACTCATCGGACCTCAGTCCGACATTCAGCTATTGCTAAGAATCAAATATCATTCAGAAATTCATATCAAATATCAAATCAAACACTTCCAATACATGCCCGACTATTAAACTCC
>JAOQMS010000180.1:15262755-15295929 GCA_027563885.1 Erythroxylum longipes | reverse complement strand
TTTAAGATAATTATACTTCTTTTGGTAACAAAAAACTATTAAATAATTAAACTTTGCATTCATCCGAAACAGCAATCTTTAACAATCCCAATAGAAAGCAAAGACTCAAGAGAAAATGATAGGAATGAGACTGTAAACACAAAGAACAAAATTGGCATTGGAAAAAAAATTAGCTGTTTGATGAAAATGCTTCTGTACAGGAGCGTTTTCATTTTTAGCTTTTTGAAGACAAGCAATTATTGGATCATCTGCTCTCCAAACAGCTTTTATAACTGTTTGAAAGGTCAAACAGCTGAAACATACCAATCAGCTAAAATAATATCTGATTGGTAACTAACGAAACGAGGCCTTAATTTTTTGCCTAACAAAAATGAATTAAACCATAAAGCTGTTTCGATAAAGTCCGACATCCGGTGAGGGTTTGTTATAGAAAGTGGGCTCAAATTGCACATAGAAGCCCGCTACTAAAACATCCCACGTCATCGATCCGATGAGCGTCGCCTTGGCCAATCAAGTGCTTACCCAAATGAACGGTCGATACATTATCCATCGACGGCTATAATCCAACAAAACTAGTTTACACGGATAGCTCCTTCACAATATCGATGAAAGTCCAATGAGCTCTCCTATATAAACAACCATTTTCCCCTACCCTCTGTCTATCGCATTATAGTCAAGTCTGCTAAATCCTGATTGCTCTTTTCCTCGTGATTTTTCATTACTTTGTCGGGAAAATGTCCGGAAGAGGCAAGGGAGGCAAGGGTTTGGGCAAGGGAGGAGCAAAGAGGCACAGGAAGGTGCTGCGTGATAATATCCAAGGGATCACCAAGCCTGCGATTCGCCGATTGGCCCGCAGAGGTGGGGTGAAGAGAATTAGCGGTCTAATCTACGAAGAGACTCGTGGAGTCCTGAAGATTTTTCTAGAGAACGTCATCCGCGACGCCGTTACCTACACCGAGCACGCTCGCCGCAAGACCGTGACTGCTATGGACGTTGTATACGCTCTCAAGAGGCAGGGCAGGACATTATATGGATTCGGTGGTTAAAGCTGATATATAACCACCGAATCCAATACACCGATGTACTTTTATTGCTAGCATTGAAAGTATTGTTTTTTGTTAGTTTTTGAAGGTTGAACAATGAAATCGATCAGATTCAACGTTTTATCTTGCCTTGGTTTTCTTCAATGCTCAATAACGTCAGTGATACGGTTGGAATTTAAAATGACCTGTAAAATTTTGATTAAATCAGCCATCATATCCAAGTCCAAATGGGTTGCCCTACGCGTGTTTTGTATTTTTCCTGACGATTCGTTGCTTTGATTAAAAAGGGATATTAAACAGATAGGAAAGGATCTGTATGTAGTTACTAACTTGAATATCTAGTTTGATCAATCTAAATCCAGATATATCAGAAAAGAAATCATTTTAAACATTCCTTTTCTCTGGGAATGGAAACCAATCTAGCAAGGATATATATAATATATATACCAAAGCCCAGAACCCAGAACCCACTTACAATTAATGACTTGTGCTACAAGACTGACCAATTACAAAAGAAGCATAACCTAGAACCTCCTTCGTACACGCCTGCTGTTGGCGTTTGCTGCTTCTGCCCCATCTGTAACTATTAGTCCATAAATGCTGCTACCGCTCCTCTTCCTACTAGATTGCATGCTTGAGTTCTCATCTCCTGATGCAAGTGTCTTTAGCAATTCAGATAACAGAGAAGGACAGCTCTCTTCTAAGTGTTGGAATCCCTCAGAGTCCATTACGGCTGGCCAAAAATGAGAATGACATGAGCCAACTTCAACACTAAATGTAAACCTGACATTCATATAGGTGCGACATCACACGCCCGATATAGAAATAATTACCAGTATTACTCATTTAAGAATCTTGCACGGTTAGATTTAGAATCCAGGAGAGAATTGAGATAATGTGACGCTTACATCATTAATTTGGGGAAAATGAAAGACTTCTACAGCAGATTAACTCTGGGTTCAATCCCAGTTCAGATTAGACAACTTAGCAAGACTAGTAATTGCATACTGTATCACATTCAGTTCCTAAAAGGATGTCATCAAGAACCACTTCTAAAGGACACAGTGAAAAAGAACTGGAGTAACAAGATTCAGAAAAGCATCTCCAAGCTAAGCTCTACAGTGTTCAAAGCTTTCAGCACTCTTTATCCTTCACAAAACATTACCCACTGAGACTGACTTTATTATCATATTCCTAAAGTAGAATGGAAGTAGCAAAAGCTGCAATATTCATTAAGACTACTGACATTATTACGATTCCTTCTTTGATAAATATGTTTAGTTGGGGGCTTCATTTATACTTACTTGGTCTAATAAGCACAATATTGCATAACCTGAAACTTTCATCGATGACACCTACAAACAAACTTACCTCCCAAATTTCCTGGATTTGCAGCAAATTTCAAACAGATAGCCTTGAGTTGAGAAAAATGATGCTGTTCAGCTAGTGCAAGTGTCGTCGCTACCGTATCTGCAGTGAGTTCCTCACACAACTTTGATGCACACAACAATTTCAATCGATCTAAATGGTAAAGGTCAGCAGCAGCTAACAGATGCTGCAACATGTTGAATGATGTGCACGTAGATGATGAGCCCGTTATTTCAAGTACATCTGGAAGTTTGTCCGTGTATATAAAAACAAGCATTGCCTGCAAATAGACAAACTCCTAAGGAAGTTAATCTGCTAGTAACCTAAAAATAGTTTACTTCAGGAAGAAAAACAGTAGGATCTACCATGGGATAGGGTTTGATCCTATTTATGGGGATTCTATTACAAGACTAGTAAAAAGAAAAAAAAAATTCAGTCCTGATACGTTTACTTGAAAAGTATGTTTTAAATTATCAAGTATCAAATCAAGTATCAAATATTTAGTTACCGAAATCTGATTTTGGGTTATTAAATAGTAAAATGAAGAAAAATTTTCAACCACTTTACAAGAAAGAGGGGCAATGGACTACACTATTATGGTAGCCGAAACGGTGGATTCTCCGGCTACATTACAACATCTCGCTCCTTATCTATATGACATGAAATGAACTCGTCATCGAATGATACAGTTAGAACACCAGATACATATTGAGCAAAAGTAACAAACACAAATCACCACTGACAAGTTCAGAAAATTTAAGGGACTTGATAGTATCCTGCATTCAGCCCAGGAAAAACCAAATAACACACCCAGGAAAGAATGCATTGAATTCACTGAAAGATGATCTAGAGTAGCCCAATGACTTAACAATTAGATTCATTATATCCCATTAAGGTAGAAATCTCAGGCTCTATAAATGATTAGCACTTAATGAAGTATTAGCACTCAATCATACACTCCAGGTATAAAAAGTTCCACTTAACATTAGAACAAGATTCTGGGATCACAAAGTTTGAGTCATCAATAATAAATTTTTGGAGATACAACCTAGATTATAGGATTAAGGATGATGGACAAGAACCAAACATAACTACCAGTGTGCAAAGTTTTATCGAATCTTCAAGAAAAGCTTTACCAAAGTGATGTTCACGTATAATCAGCGCGCAACGTTATGGAAGGATGAGGAAATGAAATCCAAGAAATGAAAATCTGAACCAAAATCTGATAGAAGGAAATTTAAGTGCACAATTATGGTCTGTTTCTATCAAGCAATCACAAATAGAAACAGGCGAATTAAACCAAGAAGAAGAAGAGCCCTACCTTGAAGATTGAAGGATTGATGTCCTTCACAACTACTTTATCAAGCTTAGGATCTCCAACAGGCCCAAAGAACTGGGCTTTGAATACAGGAGAACGAGCAGAAAGGATCAACTTATGGGCCTTAAAAGTTTCATCTCCAACCTCGAAGACTATGTCACAACCGATTTCAGAGTCAAGCACGTCCTTAAATCCCTGACCCATATTGGAAGGTGGGACATGAATGGAATATTGTTTTGGTCCTTCAAGACGAGTTCTAACAACTCCAACGGTACAGTTCATGACAAGACAATCATCCTTTATGTAATCGGATGTTTCTAAGCTTGTTCTTCTAAAGAAACGCTTGTAGCCCCTGTAATTGACAAAGAAGAGACAAATGAAGGAACGTTAATTTCTCAAGATGTTCGGAGTCAATGTCAACCTCATACCCAGCACCAGCCTCTCCTTCCAACCAAAGAAGAGGATTCAACTCAAACGAGCACTGGACAACAATAGAATGCACTAATTTAATTTCTATCACATTAAACCACTAAATGGCAAAGAGGCATGTTATCCTGACACTCGGCAATGTAAATTACATCTGGCAATTATTCAACACATAAAAGTAGCACCCCATCTACCTTAAAGTACAATCCTGAGTTATGATACCTACAATATTATTTCCACAAAAAGTTCACAAATTTTTAGTCCAAAGCCACTGTTATATCCCCATTTAAATCGAGAAAATTAGATCCGTGTCTAGAAACAGAATTAACCATACACAAAAGAGGCAAAAAATGAAGTATGAAAAGGAAACATTACCACATGCTTCCTTTATACTTGAGTGTGTAAGGTCCACTCTCCAAAGCACGATCAAAGTGACTATGCACCTTATGCTTCCCCTTGCCACTCTGATCAACCAACGTCAGCTCAAACAAAGCCCTCACATCGGTCCCCTCACTAGCCAAAGCAATAAACACAGACACATACATGGAGCTATCCTCCGGATTCTTACCATCAGGGTAGAAATAAATTGCCCAATCATACCCACCCACCGTGAATATATCACTTGATATGCATTTTCCTGCTCCCATTCCCTTCGCCAACGAATAACCCTTAATTGTGAACTGATGCGACCCATTCACCGTCTCGTTTATCGACTTTGAGCATGATTCCTTATCGAGATCGGGCATCAACTCGCCCATTATTACGAATTAAATTTGTAAAGCTCAAACCTTTTGCGAAAATCTCAGCTCTTGCCTATAAAATCGCTGGAATTGCAATCGGATTTCAATGAAACGTACCGTTACCGATGCATAGACCCGTCTTAGGGCCGCAAAACGCATAAATTGGAACAGATTACACCATAAGCACAAAATCCACAAACCCTAGAAGCAACTGGCGTTAAAGCTAGAATATTAGGGTTCGCAAAGCAGGAATGGAATGGAATTCGTAAAGAGAGGGGAAAGAAATTGACGAAGAGTAAAAGTTGGCAGTGGATTTGGCCCAAGAAGAGAGACGGCAACTATATGGATTGCGGGCGCGAGGGAGAAAGCATAAAAGGGAAAGGTTCGATTTTGCTTTCAAATTGCTATAAAAGGGAAAAGAAAAGAAGAGGAGAGAGAAAGAGAAGTGCGTTGAGACTGAAATAGACCTTAATAACGCTTTTGCTGTTTTGCACCTGTTTGGCGGTGCCCAACTGCAGCGAGAGGTTGAATTTTTATCTGCTTAGGTTATTTTGGAACGCTCCCAACTCCAAGATTGTGCTTTTATTTACTTAACCTTTTATTTTACACATGTTTTTAGAAAATAAAAATATTCAAGTAAATTTGATAATTAAGGATTTCGTACCGGCGCCGGAACGTTGAAATTAAACCCGCCGTTCCGGGTTCAGTTGAGAAACAAAATACGAACCAACCCTCAATTTAATCTAATCATACGACCACTAGTACTGCCAGTAATTTCCAGTATAAGAAACAATCAAATCGCTTTTGAACTACACTTGTAACTAGTAGTCTAGTATAGTGCTTGCTCACATCACATGGGTCTCTTCAAAAGGCCCCCGCTCTTGAAGATCGCAACTTTCTCTCTAATCTCTTTTACCTTCTTTTACTTTGGCAAGCATTGGTCAAATGGCGCTTACCCACAGCTCGTCTTCTTCTCTCCCCCTCGCCAGTCTATCGGTACTTCGCCTAATTTCATTAAGGACTTTAATGTCACTCAACTCATTTCACAAAACCAGCCCCAAACCGTCGCCGCCAAGACATTGTCGCCGGGAGGATCTCCTCCTACGACGTCTCGGACGTTTGGGATAATTGACAGTGATGGGAAGATGAAAGATGAGTTTGAGGTTGGGGAGTTTGATCCGGAGGTTGTGCATAATTTGGGGAATGAGACTGAGGTAGAGACTCAGCGGAATGAGGAGTCCAGGGTTAGAGTTAAAAGATTTGAGCTTTGTGAAGAGAGTAGGAGAGAGTATATTCCTTGTTTGGACAACGTGGAGGCTATTAAGAGATTGAATTCGACGAAGAGAGGGGAGAAATATGAGAGGCACTGTCCGGAGAAAGATAAGGGGTTGTATTGTTTGGTTCCGCCGCCTAAAGGTTACCGGCAGCCAATTCCTTGGCCTAAGAGTCGCGATGAGGTACGAGTGGCTATGACTTGTTTGTTGTAAAGCAAATGGAGATGAATTAAATGTTTTGTTTTTGGTTCTTTTGTAATTAAAAGGTTAATGATGGAAAAACAAATTGAAAAGGTGAATTGACTAGGGAATTTGTTGAGTTTGATGATGGTCTGGCATTGAAGTGTTGGTTAGTTCCTTGTGCATCTGGGAAATGGTTTCTGCAATTCTTTTGGAAAAATAGATATCTTGTGTTCTGCTTAGGTTTTTGGTTTCTTTTAATATCATCTTTGGTGTCTTTCCGTGCATTGGAATTGAAAAAATTCGCAATTTGTGGAATCTGCTTGAATTTCCTAACCCGTTTGAATGCAACGTAATAACGATTCAATGTGATTAGGATTTGAATGAGAACTTCGTTTGACTTAGTGGTGGACATCTCGTTCTTTGTGAAATTTATTTTTTTATTAGCTTATTCTCATCTTTCCCAAAACTCCTTTTAGCCTACTTTGTCCAAGATTTTAATTGGGATATGTCACTTCATACAGGTATGGTATACTAATGTTCCTCACACCCGTCTGGTTGAGGATAAAGGGGGACAAAACTGGATGTTCAAAGCGAAGGACAAATTCCGGTTTCCTGGTGGGGGTACACAGTTCATTCATGGTGCGGATAAATACTTGGATCAGATTGCCGAGGTTTTCAATGCCTTATGTCAGCATTGTCTCTGGGCTTGATATTCCATCCACTTGATTTATAATGCGTCTTTCTTCAATATGTAGATGGTTCCAGATGTTGCATTTGGTAATCACACTCGCGTAGTTCTGGATGTTGGATGTGGTGTTGCAAGTTTTGGTGCCTATTTGCTCTCGCGAAATGTCTTAACCATGTCAATAGCTCCCAAAGATATTCATGAGAACCAGATTCAATTTGCTCTTGAGCGTGGTGTACCTGCAATGGTGGCTGCATTTGCAACTCGCCGATTGTTATACCCAAGTCAAGCCTTTGAATTGATACATTGTTCAAGATGCAGAATCAACTGGACTCGTGATGGTATGTCTATTGAATTTGAACTAGCTTCTGGCAGTATAGCCAAAGGATTAAGTATATGTGAAGACAGAGATCATTTTATTGCTTTTTGAAATGTGAGGCTGATTAGTGAATCTTACAAGTTTTACATGCATTAAGCTTCTAATCTTTAAAAGTTTTACATGTTTTATGCTTCTAATCTTACAAGTTTCACATGCTTTATGCTTCTAAGCTTGCAAGTTTTATTGCGTTAAATTCTTCCTTTTATTTACTGAAATCAAATTCCTTGGTCTCTGCATAACAAATGTTTTTGTAGTACTTAATAAAAAGGTTTTCCTGAAATTGTTAATTACTTGCCTGGTCAATTATCTCGCTGATTCTTTTTGAGCTATTCATCATTATTAACTCATGTTTTATATGACATATTGCCCCTTTGCCATTTATGCATCATATGAAGATGGAATCTTGCTCCTTGAGGTCAATAGAATGCTTCGGGCAGGAGGTTACTTTGCTTGGGCTGCACATCCAGTTTACAAGCACGAGCAGATCTTAGGAGAACAATGGGAAGGTAAAAATCAAATTCTCATTAAACTGGCCATTAGGTTTTAGCTTCTGAAAGGTTTTGTGTTGGCAATTAATTTTATCTCCCCAGGTCATTTTATGAATGACCTGTATTCCTTGATCATCCCCTGTTACGGGTAGTGTCGTAGATCAGTTTGAGTTTTTGATATGATCATGGCTATTAATATTTGAATGATGAATATATACCCTAATAGAAACCCCAAATCAAACCTCAGATGCAGACATATAGGGTTCAGGCATATTGGGTTAATGAAGAATCATTTTACATTGCCTGTTCTTTTTACAATTAGATTTGGCTCATTGGTTATTGTTCTGTAAACATTTGTAAACTCAGAGATGCTTAACCTTACTCGTCGTCTTTGCTGGGAGCTTGTAAAGAAGGAAGGATATATTGCAATATGGAAAAAGCCCATCAGTAATAGCTGCTACTTAAGCCGAGATGCGGTAACAACACCTCCATTATGTGATCAAGATGACGACCCCGACAATGTTTGGTACCTTCACCATATTTACATGTCTTCAATACATCCTTGTAATGCCTTTCTGCTTAGCGCATTTAAGAAAAAGTGACAGCAAGCTAAGGAACTGCTTGAATCCTTGCAATTGCAATTTCAGAAATTCTTGACCAATTGTAATTTTTTTTTCAAGTCTTTCCTCATGGAACTTCAAAAGACTTGTGAAGCAGCTGCTTTCTGTCTCATATTCTGGTGTTTTTCTACAAGTTTCTTCTCCATGATAGGCTACGCAGATACTCATTTGGTATTTTTGTGGAAAAGAATATATAGATCAGTAATTCCATGCTAATTCTTCTCACGAGATATTAGGTATTACCCATTATAGCTTGTTTGTTCCATGCTATTAGGTATGCTGATTTGAAGTCATGCATTTCTTGGCTTCCTGAGGATGGTTACGGGGCAAATGTTGCAGCATGGCCTGCCCGTTTGCACAGTCCTCCAGATAGGCTCCAGAGCATACAAATTGATGCGCACATAGCAAGAGAAGAGCTGTTCAAGGCAGAGTCAAAATATTGGCATGAAACAATAGATGGATATGTGCGTGCTTGGCACTGGAGGGAGTTGAAATTAAGAAATATTTTGGATATGAAAGCTGGCTTTGGAGGGTAATATGTCTATTGAGCTCAATTTTCAGTTATTCAGTTACAAATTTCCATTATTTTGCTAATTTTGTACTTTACGGTTGTTGGTTTTGGTAGATTTGCAGCTGCATTGATTGATCTAGGACTTGATTGCTGGGTCATGAACGTGGTTCCAGTTAGTGGACCAAATACATTGCCCGTTATATATGATCGTGGACTCGTAGGAGTTGGGCATGACTGGTATTACCTCTTGTCCCTGATTAAATTACCTTGGGATTCATATTTAGAGTTTTGATATTGAAGGATCTTGTTGACACAGCAATCCTTCCCCGTTGATCACTTGTCTTCATATAAAAATTTGCATAAAGTATTTCTTCGGATTTATCAGGTGTGAGCCATTTGATACATATCCAAGAACCTATGATTTTGTGCACGCAGCTGGCCTCTTTTCTATTGAAAGGAAAAGGTATCTCGCACTTTGTTGAATAGACAAACAAGCTATCTTTTAAGGTGCTGATAAGGACTTTAACTGGCTTACTTCTTTGCATCAGGTGTAATATGTCCACAATCATGCTTGAGATGGACCGCATACTTAGGCCTGGTGGCAAGGTATATATACTTGATTCTCTTGAAGTCATGGATGAACTTCAAGAGATCGCAAATGCTATGGGTTGGCAAGCAACTTTGCGCGACACTTCTGAGGGTCCTCATGCAAGTTACAGGATCTTGACATGTGATAAACACCTTTTGCTTAGCTGAGATAAAGTAATTTAGAAGCTAATGGTGATCGTGTAAATATCAGATAAAGCTCAATTTCATACCAAACGTTGTGAAGAAAATAGCATCAGGAGGGAATTTGATTTGCAGAGGAAAGAAAGTTTGTTCAACTTATTATTAACCAACCAGGAAAATTTGATTTACATCTTGAATTCTCATTTTTAGAAACGGACATTGCCTTTATTGTTGGTGAGGGCATTGTATTCTCATACTGACAATATTTAGGTTCACCGCAAGGATGCTCCAGCGGTGGGAGGGAGGCATTAAAACCTGATTAACTCTGCATTTATAACTTAACAATTGCAATAACTTGAAAGTAAAAGCAGCCTTCTTTCGCAAGTTCCATTGCACTCCTGTCATTCTTATAGATAATGAACCAAAAAGAATAAGGTAGGATCAAGGAATGAAGCACAATCATTTCAAGGCACTGCTAGAAAACAAACATGAACTGTTCAAAGGAAGGTAATTATAAAAATTGACCGGGTTGGTGCCAGTGGCCAATTCTCAAGAAATTTTGATGCTTAAAGCCAATTCGGTCCCAACCAACAAACTAAGATGCATCGTTCATCAATCTAAAAATCCCTGATGGAATAGTCATGTTGAAGCTTTTAGCACTTCAAGTATAAGGTTTCGGCCTCCAAACATGCTGAACAGGACTGTTATATTGTTTGCCAGGTCTTTGGTTGGTAGATTTGTTTGAAAACCTTTCCTGCTGTTGCACATTCAAATTCTTGGGATGAATGCCTGGGTTTTGCTTGGCCGAATTGCTAGAGTAATTTTCTTTTCTGTTAGGACGCCCTTCCTCTCTAACATTTGTACGGTTCAATGGTGAATTTATTGCACTGCGAACTGGACAAGTTGTACCATGTTGAACATTAGGATAGCTTGGGTTCCCAACTGGAATTCCAGCAATGAAATGAGATATATGGGGCCTGACCAATGTGCCACGGATAGAAATCCGAGTCTGATTGGCTGTGACAAGTTGCTGATAGGTTGTCTGAAATGCTTCAGATATCTTAATCAAGTTTCCAGCACTAACAGCTCTTGCAGTATTTTCTGGTTGCTCAAATGGATCCTCAATCTAATCAGTTTTGAACAGTGGGCAAAGAAAAAACCAGCAGCGTTAGGAATTACTGTTTTGTTCAAGAGAGATGAACAGAGAGTGACAAAGAGATATACAAATAATGAGTAAGTTCTTGGCAACCATCTCATGTTGCTTTTCACATCTTCCCACTGTCCTGTAAAAGGACAAATTCCTAGTTCCTTAGACCTCAAATGAATGTCGGAAAACTGCATCAACAAAATCGTAAGTAAATCACTAAGGAAAAGGTTAATACTAAAAGACCAACTCTTTTGTAAGTCTAAAGAACAGAATTTCAACAAGTTCAAGCACACCAAATTATATGCACTGATGTGCAAACAGTCAATTACATAGAAAGATAGTTGAACAAATCTCAGCATATGTTTTCTGAATCACATACCATTAGAATAAGACCAACTAAAATGGAGGGTCAAACAATAATTACCTTGGCAAGAAATGAAAGGAAAAGCTCAGACAAAGAACTTCTATTGATAGCTCTGTATTTGCTTGATCTATATTCCATTATATTAGAAGCACAAATTTCTGCAATATTTCTCTCAGCATCAGCTCTTAAGCCTACAAGAAGCCCATGGAAAACAAGCCATATCAGATACTTCAAACCATAAGACCAACAAGAGTCAATTTTCCATGTAATATGAAAAACAGATTTTCTCAAGGTTCACGACCTTCAACTTCAGACATGGTGATGCAAGTGCACATAAATCTAGGAACAGAATATAGAATAACTACCTATAAGGTCGTTGGTAGCACTTCTTGGGTATAAGGCTTGAAGAGGAGGTAAAATTGCTGGAGCACAAGTCTAAAGGAAAAGGGGGAAAAGTAACAATCATGGAATAGTTCCAGCAAATCACATAGACGTGGTACTGAATATACAAGACCAAGCAAGTACAAGTCAAAAATATTTGTGAAGCAAAATGTTAATAGCAATCATCCCCAAGAACTATTAAACATTAAGAGTAAAGGTGACGGGGGTGGTGAAACCCTCTAGTACACAGGTGTACATAAGAGCGGCGCAATATGTCTGCATCTAGAGAAGTATAATCACCTGAAAATGGAAGATGACAAGCAAACTAAGGGAGTAAGAGTTGAATGTCCCTGCCTTAGGGTTATTGATGTTGTGGGTTTTGGCCCATTCCTTTACCTGCACAATCAAGAATAATTTAAAGAGAAGAGTCCTCCCTCAGAACCCTAAATGTTCTTTGGTCTTCAAACATACCAGCAAGATCATTTGACGAAAGCGTCCATCTATCTCATTAATCCAAAACAACAACTTGGACTTAAGTTGACCATGCAGGTTATCAATTGAAATATCACAAGAAATGTTTTGATGGGCACTCTCGGATGTCAAAATTGGAACCCTTGCATTTGGGATAAATTGCAACCTGTGCCATCCACCTGCAGACAGATTTTCTTATATATGAGAACAATGACACTTTAGTAAGGGAAACCTGTTATCCCCAGAGCCTTCCTACTAAACTGGAACACAAAAATACTAAATCATTATTGACTCAACAAGTCTTCTCTCCATCAACATACAACATAACCAAAAGTAGCTTCTGTTTTGGGAAGAGAGACTAGGAAAATGAGGACAAAAAAAAAAAAATACAATTGTACCACTAAAATGAGAACAAACATATTTCAAAAGTAACAAATCAGGCATCATAAGTAGCATCCGGTCCGGAACCAATGCAGGAGAGGCAAGCGACAAAATCATCTTTAATACAAATAAAAAGAGCAACAATTCAAGTTCTACAAGATTTCTACAAAGGTTTTTTAACTCCACTTCACCAAGAAAAATGGCAAAATAAAAAATTATCATATTTCCAGGATCTTATGCACAAGTAGCGTAAAAAAGTTCTGTGGGGAAAGCAAGAGAAAATCATGATCCTAAAACCTTTCTGCCTCAATGCTCTTAGCAATTCTCCAAGTAGTTTTTGTTTGCACTTCTTCCCTGTAGATGAAATACAGGAACGGTTGGATAGAGTGACCGAGATATCCAAGTCTCCCCAACGAGTGAAAAGATTAGATACGAAAGATCCAAATGGTTCCACAGTTGCCCCTGTTCACACCAATTAAGTAATCAACTCAAAAGTTGAAGTATGTCACTGTTTGAACTGACAAATGATCATAGTTCTCCAATTATAAGAAACAATAGCATATAAGTGAAAAGGAACAAAAAAACAAGATATGACGCATCTTCACATACATTTTATTCTTTCATTAGACAAAGTTTCTTCTTCAATGTTAATTTAAGCTAAAACCAACAAACTTTCTAAGTTCCAAGTTTTCTCAGCATCCTCTTGTACTGGCCAAAGCCAAATCAGAATCAGAAATCATAGTTCTCATATTTAAAAATTAAATGAAAATATATTATTCAGTAATAAATTGTATGTAAAGTCATTGGGACTTCACATAACTTTACAGCATAAGATCCAAGAAATGAAAAGATAACAGCTGCAAAATAGAAAGAAAATAGAAACCTTTAGGGCTGATTTAATAAGGGATGTCAATCAGAAGATTCATAATTGTTCATAATGATGTTCCAGGACGATTTTACTGAATTTATTACTATTCGAGTAGGTATACATACTGTCTTTAAGATTTTGAACATGTAAATTGTTTTTGTACACGATCATCAATAATTGGCTTTCAATATCTTAGCATAACTGCACAAGACTGTAGCAGTACCTCTAAGACTTTCCACAGATCTAACAACATCTTGCAATTCTTGAATAATTTCAGATCGCACCCGCCAATCGTCACTTAAGGGTTGGATTGCATCAAGTATGGCCTTAAGAGTTGGTTCCAACACTTGGTAGACATTCATTTTGTTCACTGCAAGGTAATGCCAAAGTCATGGTTAAGCATGTCATACACTAAGTTCAAATTCATAATGTTAAGTGAATATGCATAGATATGCATAGCATGCATAACGATATACAAACCAGTTACAGAGCCCCCATCCAATTCAAGTAGAGTCTCATTCAATCACGATAAAGAGTTTTAGCTCTAGACAGAAAGACAATCGATGGGAAAAGGGGGAATGTAGCCAACCATTGATTAAGCTAACTAACACGCTACTTGATCTTGATCAATAAGGGCAATCCCGGTGGAAGGCTGAATCCACAGACACTGCTGGTGTAAAATGGTATTCTTGGAGACAAATCACAGAATATATACAACAATAACGGAAGAAGCACGGATGGCGGAGAAACCTAGGTCTGGCACATAAAAAATAATAATTGAAAAAAGGGTAGGAAAATCCCGAATAGTATCAGGGTAGGAAAATTCCGAAATTTATCACAACAGCAAACCATGGTTAGTTTACATACACCATCTCCATCATAGATGTGATTCCCATTATAGCCGAGCCATACAATTAAGACAAATGAATACACATGCCAAACTAGTTACATGCCATTAATGTATCTGCTCGCTATGTGCCTGGCATTGCAATGCCAAATCTTAACTACAAACACAAGTTCTTGTCATTCATAAGACTGTCAAAGAGTCAATAATACATCTTAAATAGAAAAGAAATTTCTTGAACCTTTAAATTGACTGCCTTCCTGTGAATTATAAAATATAGTGTCTAGAACTCTAAAATATGCATTGTAATGCACATATAATCCAAATTCCCCTAATCTTTAAGAAATTTTAATTTATGGTTCAAAATATATCACCCTACAGACTAATTCGAAATAAACCCAACATATTAAACAACAAACTTGAAAACTTCATCCAGAACCATCCAGTTCCCTTGACTAAGGACTCTCTCTGTTTCTTTCATCTATAAAGAACACAGCAAAACCTGTTTATCTAATTTTTGATAGGTTCAGTTTGATACAGAAGATCCTAAAGAGTAACTCCTTGAGAACCTTAACCTGATACTGCAATTTTTTTTCAATCTTTAACACTTATCATTCTATTGCAACTGTAATTATATATAATAATGGGAGTCCCTAAAACTACACAGTGGAAAACTTAAGATTATTTAACTCCACCCAATGGACAAATTCATTTAAAATGACAAGAAAGGGAAGGGAAAAAAAAGAGTGAGAGCCATATTGGGTAATTAATGTATCAAGAATTAAAAGCAGTGGAATCAATAAAAGACGCCAGCTTTGTCTCCAAATCAAAACCAGCACCAAATTAGGAAACGCAAACTGAACCGATTACAAAAAGCACGACAAGCAACTCCACGAGAAAAGTAGGAAACACTATTGAAAAGATGAGATTTACGAAGCATCAACATTACATATCTATGAAACAGTAAAGAAAGAGCAATACCATTATGCAATCCCAGCAGCAGGTAGCCTTCTAGATTGTTTCTCGCTAGGGTTTTGCGGGCGAAATTACACCCATGATACAAGGGCTCTAGACAGCCAAACCAAACATAAGCCAACTGTCAATACATACATTGTCTGTCCTCGTGGGTCGGCTTCTTTTAAGTTCCATTTTAACTGGGTCGCAGTCCCATTATAACTTAGCGGGTAAGGTATTCTAGGGACAGTACAAACAACATCGTAGGATTTATGAATTGTTTGGAGCGAAGGGAAAAGCAAAGCAAGGTCAAAAAGGGTGGTCGGCGTCGCAGTCGCATATTATCTTTGGTTTCATCGCTTTTGCACCTTTGAGAATGGGGGGTCCACCCACCAAGTGGTTTCATCTAATAATAATTTGTTGGTTTATAAATGGTAGACCTATACATTCTCTGTTACTTGTAGAAATTATACATGAGAAACGAACAAAAGGAATGGATCAAGGATCGCTGCTTTTTCACGTTAAAGGATTGGCATTCATTTTCATATTATCTCCCAGTACTCAAAATTTCTTTTCAAGACAAACAAGAGTTTTATTACATGATGTATCTGATCTAATAATGTGTTTCTTCAAAATGACCCTAACAATGGTAATCATTTCTCCTAAAGACTCCAGGTCTCCAAACAATGAGAGATCTCACAAATATCTTTAATAGTATGAATTAGTAGAAGGGTTTTGCAGTCTCAATACAAACATTCTTACACAATTGAATACTATTTAATTGCCAGATCGACTATTACAACATATATCAATATAATAATTTTATCATGTTCTGTTCAATCTAATTTACACATTTATGTGAACCATGTAATAATTAATACGGCCAATTTGACAGCCTCGTAATCGTATAATGAAGGCTCATGGAGCAGGCAGATTTTGCCTTTGGACCAGGCCTAATTCCCAAGCTGATATCATCACCGAATCTTTTCTGCACGCAAGAAAGAACTTGATGAGACAATCAAAGAACAGCTATGGAAGTGAATTACTTTATCATAATCAAACACTAGAAATTTAAAAGTAGAGTTCATTCTATAAAATGTAGTTAGTGGATCAGATTAAGAACCCATAATCGAGGAAAACTATTATGAGTTACGACCACCAACAACTATACTCTGGGTGACTTACTGACCATTCACACAGCAAAACAGCCAAGAGTGGCTAAAGTGTGATTGGCTAATTAGTCACCTTGACTCTTAGTAAAAGTAGCAAATCCATACACAAACAGGAGAAAGAGACTCTAATCACACGGCAGCCAGTCACCTAGGTTTTAGAACTCCCTAAACAGTCGAGTCATTATTCAAATCACCTTGTTAGTGTGGAAGAGCAAGAAGGTCCTCTGATTCTGGCGATTGTTCTGCAAGTGCAACACGCGCAACTACGAAGCGATGAGCTTTTCCAAGTTCTAGGGTTTCCCTTGAAACTTTATATTTATTGAAACTCACTGGACCAAGGTCCAGTAAGTAGATAGAGAGTGCCAGTTCAATTGAGTTGACAGCCAAGCGAAAGCCCAATTTCCCCATTTTCAAATTCCAGTATGGGCAGAGTCACATTCACACAAAAGGAACCCGTTCCTTTCAACAACCAAAAATAAGGATCACATCATCATTTATAATCAAAAGTTGCCGGACGCTTATTGAAAAAGTTGTTAAAAGAAAGCGTGTGAACAGCTTTGTCCTTCCATTGTGAATGTTACATTTACTGCCATAGGTATGGCCCTCATTTGTAATTTGGATGTAACCAACCAAAGATAAGGAATCTTTTTCTATCAACAGATACAAAATCGAGGTTGAATTTAAAGAAACAAAGAGCAGTTGGATGTAATTTCACACCATCACCTACCAATTTCAATAATGCCACAGCTTCACCATGGCGATGCCCATGGCCTACCCTATATTCGGGTTTGTGAACCTATAAGAAATATTAACACTTTGGACATTTTCTTGTAAGTTGCAACTCTTATATATGGTAGTTTGACTTCATTTTTTTATGCCATAAAAATATAATTAGTTGAAAGTATCTTATAAGTTTTTTAAAGCTATCTAATGGCCAAACATTTTGATATTTAGATTTCATGCATTGATCCAGTACATTTTTTGAATAGAAACTGAAGTTTATGTTGTTTTAAGAAATGATTAATCTTAATGGTTAATTATTTTGTCATGTTAATACATGGCATTGGTTAAATCGAATTAATATTCTGATAACTAATAATAATAATTAATAGATAACAGTATTAGAAGGTTGATTTAAAGTAAAGAATGTGGATGAAGGGTGAGATAGAATCTAGTTAAAAGGGGGTTGTGGCATTATCATTCGATATTTGATTGAGAAGCCCTGTAATCTTACCTTCTTAAGCCCTAGTTTTCTTTTCGTATTTTCACCAAGCATTATATAAACCCAATGGTGAAGCATACATCATCATATAAATCTTGTTAGGAAGGTTAAAGTTATTAAGTGATTATAGATAGAGTCTCCTTGCTTTGTTGATTATGACAATATAATTAAATATATCCAATTAAAAACTTACTCTCCTTTTATGCTACAATTTGTGTTTAAGAATTTCTAAGCTTATGATTTAACTGTTATCATTTTCTCAATAGTTTGCATACGTCATTTCTTAGTCATCTCCTATATGGCTTTAAGTGATAACTCTGAAACTCTGAACCAAATGTTACAGACTCTTCATCAAGTCTCTTCTTCAATCTCCTCCATGTCCTGAGCATATCATATTGTATTAGACCTTTATAAAGAGTCTCAAAAGTAACACTATGAGGATAGGAAGCAACTCCCTTCTTTATCATCTCCATAAAAAGTTGACAAGCAACCTTCCACTTCTACTTGTGACACAGCTTATAAATCAAAACTGTGTAAGAATCCAAATTTGGACCTGAACTATTTGCTTTCAGATCATCCCATATCTTATGAACAATGTCCATTCAATTTAACTTCATAAACATCCCTAACAAAATGTTGTAAGCTTGCACACTCAATAAACACAAACCATCCTTTTAGTTGTAGGTTTTTAATTGTGACTTGCTTTTTTTATTAAAAACTTTTACGACATTGCAATATTTTATTCCTTCAGTTAAAAGTTCTAATCCAGTACTAGAGGTAGAAGTGGAAATTTCTATTCCGACACCAAGTGACGATAGAAGTTCAAATAAAACTCAAGTTAGTCAACATAAAAGTGAAGTTTGGAATCACTTTAAGAAGGCTACATCAATCGACGGAATTGAAAAAGTATAATGCAATTATTGTCTTAAGTTATATTTAACTGGTTCGAAAAGTGGAACGTCTCATTTAAAGAGACATACGGAATTATGTGTTAGAAGGAAGATGGTTTTAGGAGGTCAAATATTTTTGACTCCTAACCTTATGAAAGGAAAGAATGAAATGACCATAACTTTTGACAATAATAGATCAAGAATTTTGATAGCTAATATGGTTATTGGAGATGAAAAACCTTTGGTTGTAGTTAAAAGCAAGAGATTTAGGATATTTCTTAATTCACTTCAACCGAATTTCAAGGTTCCAAGTCAAAATACATTGAGGAATGATATTTTCAAAATTTATGAGGACAGGAAGAGAGAAATATTATGAATAGTGTCGAGTGTTCAAGGATGAATTGCCATAAAAACGAACATGTGGATAGCCGATAACCAACAGAAGGGTTACATGGTGGTGACGGTACACTATATTGACAATGATTGGAAGTTGTACAATAGACTTTTGAGGTAATTTATATTCTTTAATATTATTATCATTTACTTTTTCATTATTTTATGAATTTATGATTCATATTTTTATGCTTTTTCATGATAGATTCATTTATGTGCCGACACCGTATACAAGTGAAAACTTGAAAAACGTGTTGAAAGACTGTTTGATGAATTTGAGCATTGACAACAAAGTTTTCTCCATCACAGTCGATAATTGTAGCAGAAATGATGTTATGATTAAGAAATTGAGGGGTAAGATGCAGGATGGGAGCTTATTGGCTGGAGATAAGTTATTTCATATGCATTGTTTTGCCCATATTCTTAACTTAATTGTGAAGGTTGGGTTGGAGACGATAAAGGAAGAAATAAAGTGTATTTGGATTAGTGTTTTATATTGGAGTGCAACTCCTACAAAAGTAGAAACTTTTGAAGATGTTGCACAAATTTTATGCATTCCCTACACAAAGAATTGGTTTTGTATTGTCCTATTAGATGGAACTCAACTTTTAAGATGTTGGAGTCGACAATCTCAAATGCTCAGCTATTCATTAGATTAGCTCAGAAGGATTCTCAGTATACCTGCATAACACAGATGATCAATGGGACTTGGCTAGAGAACTTTGTATGAAGTTGAAATTATTCAATAGTTGGACTAAATTGGTTTCAGGAATAAAATATCCAACTTTGCACAGTATCTTTAGCATTATGTCTAACATAAAGCATGTTTTATCATTGTGGATGTTTGAATCCAATGAAGTGATTTGGACAATGGCAGAGCAAATGACAGAGAAGTTTAATTCTTATTGGTCTAAGGTTGGAGATATTGTTGCAGTATTATATGTGTTGGACCCAAGATACAAGATGGACGGGGTTTAATATATTTATAATGCATTGTATGGTGGTGAAGCTCAAGAGCATCTAAATACCATGAAACAGTTGATATATGATATCAATTGTTTCATAATTATGAAGTCAGAATGTAACAAACTCATGATCAGGATGTAGACAAATCAACTCAAACTTCAGTTTCAAGTTCGAACTTTTCTTCTGACCCATTATTAATAGATTCTCTTTCAAATTTTTTGATAGCAAAAAGGGCTAGGATATCTTATAATATGATGGAGTTAGATAAATATGTTTCTAAGGATTGTGTTCCAGAAACTGAAGGTGAGTCGTTCAATATATTGTTATGATGGAAGACATCTACACATAATTATCTGATTATGCAAACAATTACACGAGACTTGTTAGCTATTCCATCATCAACTGTTGCTTTAGAGTCTGCATTTAGTACTAGTGGTTGGGTCATTACTCTTCATCGTGCTCGACTTCATTATCGCACTATGGAATCTCTTATGTGTGCTCAAAGTTGGTTGAATAATGAGGATATTGATGATAAATTCTTTTCTTTTTAATATATTTATTTTACCTACCTTTATATTATCTTACTTAATATTGTGTTTTTTATTTTCCTACAGCCACAGGTATTAATACAGAGGGGACTAGTGAAATTAATCGACTAATGTAAGGTTATTTTGATCAAATATATGAAGATGAAGGTATTTTTAAATTTATTTTTATATAATATTACATTACTAAATATTGTTTTTATTTTGATATTATATTACTAAACATAATGTTTGTATATACAGATGATTGGATCCAAACTGTTGATGACCTTACCAACAAGTACAATTAATCAATTAGAATTAGATGATGCTCTCTCAGTCTACACTCTCCAGTCTATCCAACTTCTGATTTTGCAAATTGTATCTTTTTTCTGTAAAATGATTTAGATAATCATTCGTGTACAGTAAAATTTTCTATAATTAATTTACCTGCTCCGGTCTATAGTAGCCACAACTACGACAGCTCCTCACAGTCGCCATTTGTAGGTGGTGATCACCCAGGCGATGAACCAGTGGCGACAATTGCCACTAGCTCCATAGATGGTGACGCTTGCCACTTCCAAATGATCATCGACAACATGCAACAATCCCCACGCCATCGTAAGCGAGCATACAACACAAGCAATCAAAACGCAACAACCAACAAATCATTGATCTGGGTTTTGCCTTCTTGTTTTTCATACCTAGGTTTTCTGGAGAACAATTGAGCCTTCTCCAAGACTCAAACAAAACCCAACCGCCACGCAAAAACAAACAAAAACTCAATGCCAGAAATTAGACAAAAAGAACCGACGTCGATGAGCATCTCCATTCCACACACAATTCTCAAGACCAAAAAACACAATCGCATAGTATTTTGGGACTTTTAGGGGATTAATTCATTCGACATCCATAAAACTGAACGTTCAAATATTATAGGTTTTGAAAACCCACATTATGAGAATGGTTATGGGTTGAAGTTCTACAAGTTACTACCGAAGAGTGTTCGTAGAAGCTATGAGTTTCAAAAAAACTTATTCGTAGCACAAGTTCTGTTTCCTTAAAAATCTAGCAGTCATAAGCAAACTAATACAAAAACATAATTAAATCTATTCCAGAAATCGAAATGCAATCGGGTTTTAATAAAAACTATTGAAAAAAAATTCCAGATTGTAATATGAACTTTTCAGATTTTTGGGTTTATAATATGAACCCTTCATATTTTTCAATTATACGAACTCTTCACATTTTTCAATTCCAAATTTATATGATCAATTGTTAGCAAATTATTTTATCAGATTATAGAATAAAGTTCGCTCTGATACTACTGTTGGGAAACCGAGTTTGAATTCGATCCCCATCGCAGCAGAATAATTACGAAATTTTTTCGCAACCTTTGATTTCCCGAAAAACAAGATCGCTTTAATTCTATAAAATGATTAACACAAATTGTAATAAAGCAGAAACTTAATTTGTACCTTATTTCGAAGCTTGATCTTTATCTTGTCTTATCCCTCGAACCATTCCCAAAACTGATTTGTTTCGACCACCGTAGCTGCACAAATGTCCGGCCTCTAATGGTATCCACAGAATGAGTTGAGAGAACTTTGTAACTCTTACAGAGAGGGTTAATCAAGAAGTACTAGCTCCATAAAGCTTAAGCCTATTTATAATAAGTTTCAAACATTTTACTAATTTAATTGAAATTAAATTCTAATTTCAATTAAACTTTAATTAGAATTACAAATAATTTTAATTAAATACTAATTATGCCCATATAAGATTTAATATCTTATATTGATCCTTATTTATTAAATATCTCATATTTAATCATAAAGTTTCTCAAACTCGATTAAATTAACTTTGCTCTCTTCAACCCATTCTATATGTGAGATCCATTAGATTCCCAAATATGTTGGCAATGATTATAAAATCTAATTCTAACTCATAATTAGAACTAGATAAATTAAAACTCCTTTTAATTTATCTTTAATTCGCTAATTAAAAAATTTATAATTATAGATTAAGATTGACATATAGCAACGCGTCATGATCATACAAATATTTAGGAATGTTAAAGTAGTTTTGACTAACCTTTCTGTACGTAATTTTCTGTATAATTCAATCCTTTCATCAACCAATATTCCAATTAGACATAGAGTATGGAATTAATGTCTACTCTATTTTGAGTCCAATCATATTAGTTCTCCGACATTAGCTATTAATTTAATTAATAATATTTGTAAACTATTTACAAAACGTCATTCCACCTTGGCCAAGGATTTCCTAACTCAATACTAATAGAGAACAACGGAACATTCACCCTAATTACTGTAGGGTGATGAATCATATCTTGATCACACAACTATCTCCATATAATTCATGCTACATCCAATAATTACCGATTGAACAACTCATGATTAAATAAGTCATAAATAGTATCAAAATGTAGCAATCCTCATACAAGATAACTTTGGTGATCTCAAGTCAAATGATCACTTATACAAACATCACAATGAGAATTCTATAGACATAGAAGTAATGTTCCAAATAGATTTTTCATATCGGGTCTTTTCAGTGAATTTGTTCTTTAACAAATACCCACATGTTTGTTTAAGTATCTTTATACTTTAGCTTATGAGATCGACTATTTCCTTCATAAGGAAAAACAAAACGTATGCTAGTCTTTTTACATTATATTAATGTCCAATCTTAATAAAATGCTAGTCTTTTTACATTCTGTTAATGTCCAATCTTAATAGAACAATGACTAGGAACATTTAGGAATAATATATAAACGCAATATAAATCTCATTATAATTTTATTTGCAATGTGCAATTATTCTATGGACTTTATCACATACATCTAAACATGTACAATGTAAAGAACACCTTTAAATAATTTGTCACTAAACTACGACCAAAGCGATTGGCTGTAAAGCATAAATTAACAGTTTGGACTAATTATGATTATTTAATCACAATAAATTAGTTTTTAATAATTAATTAACATATGTATTAAAAACATAAACTGGTATTATATTTATACCAAGATTGGAAAATGTATTGTAAACCCAGTTTCATTTAAATTTAACCCACGTTGTACTTCATAAGTGCAGTGCAGGAGAGCCAATACGTGCAATCGTAAATTTATAAGTGTAGATAAAAAAGAGGACCGCTAATCGCCTCTTTCTACAGAACAAGGTGATCATCAAGGAGGCTAATTGTAATTAAAGTGGTTGCAATTCTAGTACATGTCATCAGAGAGTTGGATTAAAGTGTGCAGAATTTTCGCAGATATAGCACGATGCAAAAGGCCTTGATGTTGAAGCAGGTTATGCTGATTGCTTGGAGTCCGCCACCCACTGGTTGCATCAAAATTAATGTGGATGTCTCTGCACTCATAAATCCGGGATAAATGGCGATTGGAGGCCTTGCAAGGAACGCTGAAGGACGTTGGATGTGCGGGTTTGCAAGGAGACTCAGTTGGGGGAACATTACAAGAGCTGAATTATTTAGAAGCTATTATTGATTGCTTTTGGCTTGGAATCGAGGCTTCCGAAATGTGTTTCTTGAATCAGACTCTCTTTTAGTCGTTAACAAGGTAAATGATGACCTTTGTCTTACAGATAAATTCTATCAAATTATTTGTGCTTGCAAGGAACTGCTTAGTTGTACTTGGCAGTGTCGTGTTGTGCATACTTATTGCAAAGCAAATATGTACGCTAACTACTTGACTACTTGGGCTTATGTTGGTAGTTTTGCTGTTACTCATCTTGAAAACCCCTTGGACAGCTCCATTATTTTCTTCAAGAGGATCTCTTGGGTGTTGCTTGACCTAGGATCGTCCCTGTTGGAACCTAGCAAACTTTGATTGCTCCCTCGTACTAAAAAAAAACATAAACTGGTATTATATTTATACCAAGATTGGAAAATGTATTGTAAACCCAGTTTCATTAAAATTTAACCCACGTTGCACTTCATAAGTGCAGTGCAAGAGAGCCAATACATGCAATCGTAAATTTGTAAGTGTAGATAAAAAAGAGGACCGCTAATAATTTCCCCTCTTTCTACAGAACAAGGTGATCATTGAGGAAGCTGATTGTAATTAAAGTGGTTGCAATTCTAGTACATGTCACCAGAGAGTCGGATTACAGTCACACTAACCAAATCATTGCTCACTCCTTTTATACAAAAAGCAAAATTTAATAGAAGTTTGTGAACAAAAAAAATAATTATAATTTAATAGCTTAAAATTTTAATACTGATACTTTTTTTTATAAACCACTCCGTATTTACTTTAAATAAAAATTACTATTTTCTATAATATCAAGGTTCAAAGTAATTAATTTATTTTACGTACTTTCTTACATAAGTTTATTTTTATGGACTGGGATGATATCAAATCTGTAACCTAATTTAATTGTGAGATATTCATTCTTGTGGATATGTCTGCATTGCACCGTTGAATTCTCACAATAGATGTTCATCTTTAACAATGTGTGTGTGCGTGTGTTTCTACATTCACGCCACGGCTACCCAAACAATCTTCAGACTCGAATAATCGTAAGCCAATTAATACGAATTTTCAATTACTACATAAGATCCTTTGTCAAAGCCAACGCTACGCCAGAATTTCAGTTTCAACGCGAATTGTTCTGTTTCAGGACGGAATTTGCTCTTTCATTCTGTGGATGTTTTCATAATTAAATTAGTTTATTGTCCTGCAGACTATAGGAAAAGTCAAAAGCGCTTTATTAGCTAACGTTATAATCACAAGGCCTCAAATTTAAGTTACACGTGAGAGGAAGTGGGTTAGGCCTGTTATTGTGGCTTGGACAACGCTTGAATTAAATATTAATATCCAAATGCATGTTGTGTGTCTCAATTCAAATCAACAATTCTGAATTCTTCGCTTTGCCTCTTCTTGGACATTGACATTTAGGTGCCGAAATCAACAATTCTTTGTGGAGTTTTGACTGCTTTCTTAGCTGGAATTTTCTTTCTTTTCTTTGAGCTTGCTTGTGCCAATTTGCCCTTCTTTTTTTCTTATCCCTAAATATCCTTGACTTTGCCGGGATTTGAAATGTGTAACGTGCGTGACAAATTTCGTTTATGAGACACAAATATAAGCTTTCATTTTAGTTATCACATTTTGCTTCATTTTGGGGAAGAAATTTGAACTTAGACACATAAGGCCATCTCCAACGAACCCATGCAACGAATTCACTCCAAGGACGACACCAAATTTCAACATCAAAATGGTGGAAAGAATTTGGTGTATTACTATTGATGCACTAAAAGTTGTAAAAAGACAAATTTGTCCATTTTCTTTTTAACATATTCTTTTTGTCTTCCTCACAATTTGATTTATTTACATAATTTACTAAGTAATTAAATTTAAAATATATATTACTTTATACAAAATATATCACTATAAATATCTCATTGAGACATTTAAAATAACACTAATATTGAATATAATATTAAAATTTTAAATATTTATTTATAAGTGTTATAAATTCATTAATAAAATATGTTAAGAATAAAAAGTAAATTTGAAATAAAAGGTACATAAATTTAAACCACAACATTGATTTAAAAAATTAAAACTCAACGAAAATATTTGAAATTATAACAAGACTAAAATAAATTAGAATTACAATCAGACTAGAGATTACAATCAAACTAAAATTACAACAATTAAATTAAAAGTAAATTAAAGCACTTGAAAATACTAATTTAACATAAATAATTAATAGTTTGAAAAGTCATCTCTATTTCCTCCAAAATCAAAATATTGGCTAAAGCCATTAGATGAGTCAACTCCTCCTTGAGATTCTCTTTTTTAAGCTCTTTTTGCATAAATTTTCATTTGTAATGTACTGATTGAACATTTGTGGAAACGATATACTAATTCAGAGGATTAGAGGTTAAATGTGCAATAAAAAAATTATATTTGTGTATGTTATTAATTTGTTGTTGCAATAATATTAATTATATTTGTTAAATAATATTAATTTAATATAAAAGTATATATTAATTAATTAAGACAAATGATTTTATCTTAATTTTTATAAATAAATAAATCATTGTATAAATATAAATTAATTTAATTAATAACTAAACTATTGTGGTATATTCTTTGAAAATAATTTGGTGTAGAATGGTTGGAATAACACCAAATTTAATATAAAAAGATTCTTAGAATATTCTTTTTTATACCAAATTTGGTGTAAAATTACAGTAGAATGGTCGGAGATGGCCTATGGCCCTTGGGAACTTATTTTTATTTTATACCAATCTTGCACGTCTGCCAAAATTTAAAAAAAAAGAAGAAGAAGTACAACATTTTTATAATTGTATTAGTTAGTTTAGCTCCTGGAACAATTAAGTTTAAGAGTAAATTAATTCATAAAAAGATTATTCATCAATTTTCGATTTTTTAAGTTAAGAAAAAGGTAAGAAATATCTGTCACATCAATGCAACTTCCAAATACTAGTTATTAAGGTATACTTGTGATCGAAACAATTAAATGAAATCAAAAAATGTATTATTTAAAAGAATTTAAAAAAAAATTTTTAATTCAAATAATAAAATGCCCTTTTTTATAGATTAAAAACTTCTTCTTCTTCTTTTTTTCCCCCCTCTCTGGTTTAAGATTGGAACGTAGAGAAAAGAAAACACAACTCGATTGCCTAACTCCATTATTACCACACCATTAAGTGGGCAAATCTTCCAAGTATTCTAATACCATGAGCGATTGGAAAAATGAAAATGGATAAAAAGATGGGAATAGAGTCATAATAATAATTTGCAAATTATAAGTGATTCTTAATGCTGCACGGAAATATATGATAACCATGTTGTTGGTTTGTGCAACTGCAACTGCAACCGCGAAAGAACACACTATATGATTATAAGCCAAAGTTCGAAACAACCCCGAATCTTCCACCATATTATTATTAACAACCTCCCCCACCAGAACCGTACGTTAAAAGCCATTTTCTAAGCAAAGCTTCTGCCTCAATTTTTTTACTCAATCCTGTTTTAATATTTTATTTCGATTCCGCCAATCTTAAGTTAGTTACTGGTTCTTTTTGGTACTATAAAAATAAATGCCTATCAGCTTTCCCTAACCAACGCCTCATTGGTGCACTTCACATTTGGAAACGGAGCGAAACGCCCCGAGTCGACTCAGTTTCCGACGCCCCGAGTCGCTCGGATTCCGATTCCGACTCTAGTTGGCTATTCTTTTCCGGTTGTCGTCCTCATTGATATTTAAGGTAATCATTTGTCGATCGTCTGATTCGTTGGCTTTGGACGTTTCGGTTTGTATTTGGAATTTCTAGAGCACTTTGCGCTAATGTTCATGACGGTTTTGATTTCTATCTGTTACAAGATGGGACAATGTGTGAAATTGTCTAGCTTGCAAGTGTTTTGGTGCTCTTCTTTTAGCGAGATTTATTTATTTTTAAATGTTTTGTTGTTCATTTTTTCTCAAACTTTTGTTATCATTTTCAGTTTTCTTTTTCTGTCTCAGTTTCGTGATGGTTTAAGGAACCAATTCTGTTTGCTTGGCTAGATCTGGCAATTATATGGCTGTTTTGTCTTTATTAACACCTTGTTCGTTTTCAAATACGTCCATTTTGGTTTATCCGTTAACTACTCCGATCGACATCAATTTTTGAAACTGCGATTTATCTTGCTTAGAAATCTATTTGGTAATTTACAAATTTTTTATTAGCATACTCCTGTTGTACTGATCGAGGTTGAATTTTCTGGAGTTTTTGCTTTCTTTGGCTTGTTCAACGTTTGGATCTTGTCCTCCACAATCAATTTTTGAGTGCTAAGTGGTTGCTGTCTTCCAATTTTTTATTAGATGTCTGCTTAGGAAAGTGAGAAAGGACTCGCATCGCATGACATCACAGTTGTCTGAATTAAAACCCAAAGATAGGATCAAATGGCTGTCAATCACTTGAAGCCATAATTAGTATCATATTCTGATTACATGTCACTATTGCAACGGACTTTGTCGTTCTCATTAAAATTTCCGCCTGTAATGTAGGTGGAAGTTGCTTGCTAATAGCTACTAATTCATATGATGGATATTCTGTTTGTTTTTTTTTTTTTTAACCGTATGTGGAAGGAAGGATAAATACTATGAATACGTTGTAGTTTCCATGTAATGATTTACTTTATGTACACGTGTATGTAAAGTTTCTTTGGTGTCCATTGCCTTGTTCTAATTGTTCTGTAATTGACATTTTCCCCTGATTCCTGCATTCGCATTTGTTCATGTTCCACCGCTATACAGTTTCTTGCGATACTGTGAACGTAGGAGCATTTTAGCGGTTCTTGTGCTTTCCTTATGTTTGGGAGTCTAGTTTTTGATAGTGGTGTGACAAACTGTACTTACTTTATGACCACGATTATTACAGGAGAAGAGAGAAGGATTTCAACATGAAGGCGTTGATTCTTGTAGGAGGGTTTGGAACACGGTTGAGGCCGTTGACTCTCAGTGTGCCTAAGCCACTTGTTGAATTTGCCAACAAACCCATGATACTCCATCAGGTACATCTTTTGTACCTTTCTCTTTAATAGCCTCTAAGTCCTGTCTACGTAGGTTTACGAAAGCCAATTCTTTCTTTTGTGGTTAAATATGGTTAGTAATTGATATTATTTTGTTTAGTTCCAAATTGTTGGAGAAAACTATCACTGATAATTCATTATTATTTTATTTGAAGCTTTTTGCATCTCAATTTCAAACTCTGAACTGATGTTTGCTAATCACCTTTACAGATAGAAGCTCTTAAAGCAATTGGAGTAACCGAAGTGGTTTTGGCGATTAACTATCAACCAGAGGTAAGGAATGACCAACTTTTTCTTAAAAAATCAAGTCAAATTAATGAGTGGACTACTCAGGCGACTTGAGGTAATTTACTCGAGGCCTTGTTCCTGATTTGTGCAGGTGATGCTAAACTTTTTGAAAGAATTTGAGACAAAGCTTGGGATTAAGATCACATGTTCACAAGAGACCGAACCACTGGGCACTGCTGGACCTCTTGCTCTTGCTCGTGACAAATTGATTGATGAAAACGGAGAACCTTTTTTTGTTCTGAACAGTGACGTCATCAGTGAATACGCCTTCAAAGAGATGATTGCATTTCACAAAGCACATGGAGGAGAGGCTTCCATAATGGTTACTAAGGTTAACACTTTCTCCCAGCCATTTATCATAATATTTTCATCTGGTTCCCTGACGATGCTGGAAATGAGAAAAAATTTCTTCTTATTTTGTTGTAGGTGGATGAGCCATCAAAGTATGGTGTTGTAGTTATGGAAGAATCCACAGGGAGAGTTGAGAAGTTCGTTGAAAAGCCAAAGATTTTTGTAGGCAACAAAATTAATGCTGGAATTTATCTGTTGAATCCATCGGTTCTAGATCGAATTGAACTAAGGCCTACGTCAATTGAGAAAGAAGTCTTCCCGAAAATTGCATCTGAGAACAAGCTGTACGCAATGGTCCTTCCAGGGTTCTGGATGGACATTGGACAGCCAAGGGATTACATTACAGGACTGAGACTGTATCTGGATTCCCTGCGAAAGAGATGTTCAACTAAGTTGGCAACTGGCTCGCATATTGTGGGAAATGTTTTAGTTGATGAGACTGCCAAGATCGGTGAGGGATGCTTGATCGGTCCTGATGTTGCAATAGGTCCTGGTTGTGTTGTTGAGTCGGGAGTTAGACTGTCTCGCTGCACAGTGATGCGTGGTGTGCGCGTCAAGAAACATGCTTGCATATCCAGTAGCATAATAGGTTGGCATTCCACAGTTGGGCAGTGGGCCCGCGTAGAGAACATGACAATCCTCGGAGAAGACGTCCATGTGTGTGACGAAATTTACAGCAATGGAGGTGTGGTTTTGCCTCACAAAGAAATCAAATCAAGCATTCTGAAGCCAGAGATAGTAATGTAAAGTAGTGGGTGTACAGTATGCTTTTTTAGGTCTTCTATAATCTAGGGTGTTGTAAGTTATTGCGTCCCGAGATGTCTCAATTTTAATCCTTTACTTCTGTTTCCATGACAAGTGTTAAAGCCTGTTTCTGTAAGATTAATCTTGTTGTGAAGTGTCGGTGTCGGTGTCGGTGTCGGTGTCGGTCATCAAGTGCATATGTGATGATTTGTTGCTTTTTTCATGCACATATAAATAAAATTATTGTTTTTGCCAGGTTTTAATATAATGCAGTACTTTCTATTGCTTAGATGGATTGTCGCGCTTGACGTTTTTTATATCTGCCGCACATTCTTGTCCTCTTCTCTGCCAGGTGGGGTCTGCGTCAGCCGAAGAAATATGGGATTGCAACGGGTGATCTATTCTTCTCCGTGCGATGTCACGCGGACCTGGACCACCATACTTGTAGTATATAGGATTCGCATTAAGTTGGATTATTTGGATTTGAGGTGGCTTGAGTTTCGATTGAAGCATTTGATACTCGATCAGTGTTTGATTTATGTTGTTTGAAACTGGGTTTTGGACGGTTTGAAATTAGTTCGAAGTTTGGAGCACGCGATAAATAACTTAACCTAACCAAGAGTCATTCCATGCTTCATTATTTATCCCTCTCGATCATTCAAAAGCTTAATTCGATCCAGTTGAAAATAGGATTTCAAAACTTAATAACTCTCGATAAATATCTTTTAATAACTCATAAAAAAGGTACTCATGAGAAATGGACGGATCGAGATTTTGAAGAGTGGATAGTAGAGTAACAAAGCGATTTAAGGTTTTGAAAGATGAGTTTTATTGTTATTGGAGGTCACACATTGGATAACCAATGCTATTATATTGTTCTCTTTAATGGGTTTGTTGTTGGTGAGGTTACAACAAAATTTCATAAGATCAAAAAAAAAAAAAAAAAGGAATAAGAGAGAATGAGGGTAGAGTGAAAAGAAGAACAGCAACATATGGAGGCACAGAAAAAAAAAAGTTAGGGTATTAGATAAAATTTAATAAATATGTCAAATTGGATCATAAATTTTGAATTCCGACTCAGCTTAAAGTTTAAAAATTAAAAATAAAAGTCTAAATTTAATCTAAAACTTAATTAATTTAAATTTAATTTGTTAATTTCAAATCAAATTTAGCATGATTAATTTGTGATCTCTAATAATAGACCAATTACTTGTTAATATTTATTTAGATAATCAGACTAAAAAGACTTCATTTTGATCTCACCCTCTTAGATCTTAAAACAACTGAAAGGAGGTTAATTAATTTTTAATAAGCCTAAACATTTGATGTAAGCGCCTACTAGTCAGCAAGACAAGACTCAAGTCTATCTACTCTCGAGATGAGATGCGACTATCAACCAATCAATTATCTATTTCCTATATTACACACACACATATATGTAACATTCATGGGCTACCTCTAGGGTTGAACTTGAACATAGCATAGGAGAAAAGACTGTGTGGCCTACCATGCGAAAAACATGAATGGAAGGTGAGTTGTTGCCATCTACAGTTTATATTCATAAAGAGTTATAGTGCAATTTATTTCTAGATAAGGAATTTCAAAGCAGCCATTTTGACCTTGAGATCCTAAACAGAAGAACAATGCTTCATATGCTACTAGTGGTAAAAATACGTTTGTAACCTTATCGCTTTCATCAGCATACGATCTCAAAAAAATGTTTATGGTTTGAATATTTAACTGGTATTAAACTATCATATTTATTAGTATATAATAAATAAGAAAAATTATAAGATTAAGTAATAATATAGTATAAAATAAAATTCTTTATTGAAATAAAAACTGCACTAATAATGCCTATTAATATAAAATAAACTAATAGTAAATCTAATAATTAAAATTAAGATTAAATTTAACATAAAATTTTAAATAATAATAATAATAATAATAATAATAATAATAATTTTATTTCTATATTATCATTTATTTAAAGACTCATAAAAGTTAAAGTATGATTAAAGAAATTTAAGAGAAAAGATTCTAACTTTTTTTAAATATCCTTTAAGCCGACTTCTTTATATTTCAAATATTATTTTTAACATATTCTTAAATTATATTAAACAAAATTACTTATATATATTAATTAATAATTCAATTTATAAAAACAAATTTATGGTAAAATAATAACAAAATTTGAACAATAATAATTTAGAAAATTTTAATTAAAGTATAAAGAGATAATAAAGAACCTAATTGTTAACAAAGATAAGAAAAGGCCTAAAAATAATAATTTCGTATTTTTAAGGATAAAATGACAATTCATTTATGAACAATAATAATTTAAAACAAAATTTTTAATTAAAATATAAAGAAGTAAACAAAGAGTATAAAATTTGAAAAATATAATTTATTAGATAGATTGTGTGAGTGATTTGAAAAGAATAATAATAATAAATTCATTGAAAAGTAAAAAATATATAAGAAGACTTTTAAAGATAATTATAAAGAATGAAAGAAAGAAATATATCTTCTCATAGAAAGAGGAAGATAATAACATTTATGAGTTTAGCACTAAGACTTGGTTTGGGGGAGCGGTAGCAGTTGGTGACCTGCTGAAATGAAAAGTATTTATTCTCAATAAGTACTTATGTGTTTGGCATTGCTATTTTGGTAACTGCTAAAACGTGAAAATAAGTGTTTCACAATTGCGATTGCGGTTGCTGAAAAGAGATAAAATGACTAAAAAGTCTATTGATTTAATAAACTATTAATTGTTGTACAAATAATTAAAAATATATTATTAGTTATATAAATTTAAACTTATAAATAATAAAATATTAAATTAAAATAAGAAAAT
>JAOQMS010000180.1:15233305-15256102 GCA_027563885.1 Erythroxylum longipes | reverse complement strand
AATGAGCCCTATATGGGACAGTTTAGGCACTCGGTCACAACAAAGTAACAAATGGAAAGTGAGTCTCATGTGTATGGCATATGCATAATATAATTGATTAAATTGTAATGAATGTGAAATGTGAGCTGTTTTGAATGTGATTATGTGATATGTGATTGAGTGAGCCATCGATGATGGTCACTCACTGAGTTCGCAAAACTCACCCAAAATTTACAACTATTTTTCAGGACTCAGAAGAATACCCCGTTGGGCAACGGGAGTATACCTATTGCATGCAAGTGAGGAATAGAGGTCGGGATCAGTTCGCGTCTGCATTGTATATCTTTATTTTATAATGAATTGTATTTTCTACAAAATTTTGTATCTTTGAAATTAAATATTACAGTTGTAATAATTTTGGAAAATTGAAAATGTTTGTAGTTTGTAATGGGCGCAAATGGCAAATTAAAAATTTTGTTGATTGTATCGTTATATTTGAAAATGATTGAAAAATAAAATGGGCCGATTTAGTTATCAACTTTCTGTACTTATTGGTTTAAAAAAAATATTTATACCGATTTCTGAGTGCTCTAACATGCCACCCTCGCGGGGCACGAACTCGAATATCGCCATCGATGTCGGATTCGGGTCCAGCGGGAGTGGAGTGTTACAAAAACTTTGTAATTAAATCCTTAACAAGGATTAATAGCAAAATCGCATAATAGATATATAACTTTCTTTTATCCAACTTTGAGAACTCTTTTCAAACCTTACTTATATCTAAGATATGTTGTTCACTAAAACTTAATTTCAACTATACTAAACAAAGGTAATTTTCACTTAAAAAATATAAATATAAGAAAAGTTAGTAATAGATTATATGTCATAGTAACTAAATATGATTAGAAATTTAATCATCTTCCATTACCACAACTTTATTCGAAATAACAGCCCTCACTATTATTCAGGATGATTACTTTAATCTCTCTAGTGGACTAAAATCCCATTTAAATTTAGTTAATCTTGAATTTACTTAACAAACTAGCTAAACTTAAATTAAGTAGATAATAACTTTAATAACCACATCTTATATAAATCTTAAATCTATTAGGTGCTAACTATTATCAAAAATATATTTTATATGTTATTCATAACTTTACATCTAAATTCATATAATCATAAGTGACTCATCTAAATCATACAATTTTAGTTAAGTATGACCAATTAGTTTAAATAAAAATATTTGGGCTAAGAGGCCTTCAGTTACTTAACAAGTCATATAATAAACAAAACTTCAGTTTTGTGTTTAAATAATGAAAAAAAACATTTATATTTTCAACTCGTACTTACTATTTTAATGAGAGATTTAATTTCAATGATCTCATCAATCACAAAAATGCATGTAAAAATATCATATATATAAAAATGCAATCATACATAATATGTAAAACATTTAGTAAAATATGTAATTCATGCACATATAATCAAATTATATGCATAAAAATAATCAAGACATATTTGATTCTAGGTATGAATCTTCATAATCTAAATTAATATTTCAACTCTTTAGATAATTAAATTAGATTGAACCTATTGATTTTAAATTAATTAAGTTTCCATTCCAAGTACAAATTTAATTGGATTTGAAAACAATTTTTAAAATGAAATTAAAAATTATTTCCAATTATCTTGAATCCTTTAATAAAATTTAATTGAAAATTTTGAAGCCTCGTCAAAATGCATGTTTCTTATACAGGCTTCTTGGTATTATTTTAGGATCCATCTATACATGTTTTTTTTTAAATCTTTTTACGTCAACTTGCTTCTACTACAACTACATGGCCTCAAGAATAAGCAAGAACAGAAGGAATAAACAACTTCCCTCTTGCTCTATTATCATCTTGTAAAAACTAGTAGCAAGTTGGGTAATAATTAAATTAAACTATTGCTTCCTAAATAAATTAAATTCACATTTTTAACAAAAAAAATCAATTTGCCTTCTGCTCCACTACTTCCCACCTCTGTTCAGAGCACCACCTATGTTGCTTCTGCGTCTTCCCATCCTTGATGTTAGTGAGTTCTTCTCCTCTGAGCGATTACTCCATCGCATTCTTGGGTGACTATCACCCTTATTTGGCCCCTTGTTCTAAGGACGATTTCACCTTTGCCAGTGGTGATTGACATCATTGACTCTGTCCATACAAATGCTGTAATAAGTCCCTAAATTGATAAAGCTTTCATAAGCTAGGCCAAGCAATAAAGTATCTCATATTTTTCCATCCACCTTATGTTATCTTGCTGCCTTCTATAGCTTAGCCTATAGCAGTATCTTGACCAACCCTAGGTCTAATAGAAGGAAGCCCAATAGCTAAATCAATAATGATAACGGAAGCAACAGAAATCAATGGATTCTTGATAAGTTCCTCTCACCAAAATAAAGAAATGGTTAATGGTACAATCAACCAATAAATTGCAAATTCATTATTCTATTCCATTGATGAGATTTTCATCTAGTTGAAGTAGCTATGAAATCCAAATTCAATTAGTAAGATAATTGAATCATTAGAATGATTTTGATATACATATGTATAAAACCAAAGGCATTACCATCAAACATAAGGCACCCAGATGCACATTCATACAAAACTTATGCAATCGATTCTTAGAATTAGAAAAGCAATATGTGGTTTTCAAGATTCATGAATTAAAATAGAGGCAGTAAATGCATATTATCCAATTAATAGGAAAAATCATAGTTTTTTTAGTAGTCAATTTCCAAATATAGGAGAGCATACATTGGACTTTATAAAAGAAAAAGAAGGTCAACTGTGATTTCAAGAATAACTCAAAATTAAGAGGAGCATATGATGAGTTATCAAAGACAATATCATTTCCAGAAGACACAAAACAAAGGGTTTCGTTCTTAATTTTTAGAAAAGTTAAACAAGCATTAATTGATTAGGCAAATACATTAAAAGAAAATTTAAGCCTTAATTTTTATCAAATCAATAAAATAAAGCAAGTTAATTAATTTAAACAATTAAAGAAGGCTCTGAACCATTATTGAAAATAGTAGAAAATAACTTTTTTTTAATCATTTTTGATTAGATCTATTTAATTGAATAACTTGAAAAATATGAATCATAAATAAAAGGGTCGAAACATACATGATTTAGATCATGCACAAATTTTTCTTCTCAAATTGTCAACTTCAAAATGTTCACGTATCCAACTTATAATGGTATCCATAAGGTAAAGAAAAAGACTTAACAATTGAGGAGAAAAAAGTAAAAGCCCTAGCTGCCTTATGCCTTTTTTGTATTTATAGAAAAAATAAAATTTCTTTCTTATTAAAATTAAAATTTTTAATTATAATTAAAGTCCAAATCTAACTCTAATTATAGTCATAATTACATTTTAATTTAGTAAAATCAAATATCATATATTTGATTCTTGAATTTTCTTAAGCTTCACAAATAAGTCTAACTTAATTCAAATTGATTTCTCTCTTTTTAACCGCTCTTTTATGGATGACCCATTAAGTTTCTAATATATTGGCAATACTTATAAATTAGAATTAGAATTCATAATTAGAATTATATAAATAAAAACTCTTTTTTATTTAGTTTTAATTCTTCAATTAATTAATGTATAAGTATAAATTAAGATTGACGTCTAGCAATATGTCATATTCACCCAAATATTAGGAATGTCAAAGTTGTTTGACTCAACCTGTCCATTCTTGGTTATGATGTATAATTTAATGCTTTCTTCATCTAATGTTCTAATTGGACATAAAGTGTGTATTTAGTGTCTACTCTATTAAATACAATCATGTTCATTATTTCTAATTAGTAATTAATTTACAATTGATACATGAAAACACATTTTCAAATTTCAATTTACTCTAGCCAGAAAATTTCTTAAATCACTACTAATTAGGAATAGTGAAACATTCTGTCTATTTACTTTAGAGTGACGAATCCTTTATTGACTTATTCAACTATTTCTATATGGTTCATAATATATCCAAGTATTATTGACTTAGTTACCCTATATAGAATAGGTCATAAATAGCATCAAAATATAGTAATTCCCTCATAAGATACTTTGGTAATCTCATGTTTAAGGATCCATTATACAACCATCATAATGAGAAAATCTAGCTACATATAAGTAATACCATTTGGGATCCTCATAATTGAGTTAGTTTAATGAACTTATTCTCAAATAAGCACCCACACATTTGTTTTAGTCTCTTCATACTTTAATCTATGAGATTAGTATATATATATATGGTAAAATCTATGGGATAATTATTTTGTAATTAAAATTATGATGAGATTCAATTTACATTTAATATTAAAATATCAAATATAATTAACAAAATGCATAAAAATAAATAATGCCTTTAATTAATTTTGTTACAAAATTACAACCAACCGATTGACTATTATTATTGTTATTATTATTGTTGTTGTTGTTGCATAGTAATTGTTATTATTATTGTTATTGTTGTTATTGTTATATATCTAATAATTAAGAAAATGTTGACAACAATAATAACTTTGCTAATAAAAAATAGAAGTGGTAGTGGAGAATTTAATAGACGTTTTACTTCACGTTCAATTGAATAACGATTCCACCATAGCAGATATCAAGCGGAAGATTGGAACCTAGTAGCAGTTGCGGAATTGATCCTCTCATATTGTTCCTAGAGCATAGCCAAACCATCTGATGATTTAGGAAGAAGCATGTTTACTCGATTTTGAAGTTGGAGATGGATCACGCTTCTATCTCCTTCTTCAATCCCCTTGATGATTTTTATAGGGGTAGGCTTAGCTTTTCTTCACGTACCACATAATTTCTTGTTTCTTTTGTGTGATCAGATGATTAAAAAGGAGAGATCATTTTATAGTGGCAACATATTGCTTTTATTATTCATAATGTGGTTGATCACTATTTTAAAATAATTAATATTATATAAAATCTAGACTTTTTTATATTGTTATGTGAAACAATTAATATAAAAGTTAGAACAAGGGATTGAATTTATTTTTCTCTGACATAAAATAGTGAAAAGAAGTTTAAGAATACATTAATGAGAAAATTCAAATATCTAAAACAACATTTTCATGTTAGGTTAAATATAGAGATGATAATTATGCATAAGAACATCTCATATCAATTTGATTTGGCAAACATTTTAATGGACTTTACACTATTATACATGTAATATTTTTTTAGTAAATTATATGAAGACCATACACCGATATTGTTTTAAAAAAATTCCATGTGATTCAAGTCAAACAAAAAATGTAATATATATGTTGCCTTAAATAATTATGATGTATTGATAATTTTATAGAAGTGTACAAAATGTTATTTGATAATAAAGGTAAGTTTAGACTTCTAGTCTTAAAGTTATCTTATTCATTTAGTATATTATTAACAATATAGTTAGTGGTTTTAACTAAACAATAATGAAGAAGAAACATATTACTCACTTCAGAATAACTTTCAAATTATTTTAAGTGATCTTATTTTAAATTATTATCCTCTTTAAATTTAGTCATCTATAAAATTTATAATTTTGTGAAGAGGGTGAGAATATTCAAATTCAACATGATGAAAGTATCAGATGTCTCCTCAACCTAACCTACAAGCTCCCTTTTTTTGCAATAGATTACTTCGTCTTTTCTATATTGCCCTTTCTCTCCTACCCTTGCTCAGATCCTTTTCTTTCACCCTTCTTAATTCATTTTACTCCTTTATGTCCTCCCCTTTTTGTGTTAACCCCTCTTAGTGTTGGGAAATTAGGTTGGAATCTAATCCAGACTGCAGCGGAATAATTACAAAACTTTTTCGCAATCTTTGATTTCCTGAAAACCAAGATCTTTTTAACTCTATAAAATGATTAACACAAATCATAATAAAGCGGAAACTTAAGTTGTACCTCATTTCGAAGCTTGATCTTTATCTTGTCGTATCCTTCGAACCGTTCCCAAAACTGATATGTTTCAACCATCTTAGTCGCACAAATGTCCAGCCTCTAACGGTATCCACAGAATGAATTAAGAGAACTCTGTAACTCTTACAGAGAGGGTTAAGCAAGAAGTACTAGCTCCATAAAGCTTAAGCCTATTTATAATAAGCTTTAGATGTTTAGTAATTTAATTGAAATTAAATTATAATTTCAATTAAACTTTAATTAAAATTACAAATAATTCCAATTAAATACCAAAGCTTATATTTAATCATAAAGTTTCTCAAACTTTACAATCAAGTCCAATTTGATTAAATTAACTTTGCTCTCTTCAACCCATTCTACATGTGAGACCCATAAGGTTCCCAAATATGTTGGCAATGATTATAAATTCTAATTCTAATTCATAATTAGAATTAGAATTAGATAAATTAAAACTCTTTTTAATTTATCTTTAATTATCTAGTTAAATAATTTATAATCATTGTAGTACCCCCTTACCGCAGGGTACACACCGGGACGCCCGGGAGGTCATTCTGGTACATATCATACGATAAGGGCGGGCTACTATCGATCACTACATTCACTTCACATGGCATCATATCATTATTCACTTATAAAGCTTCATAAGGAAATCACAATATTTTAAAATCAACTTTTTCCTCATTTCACTTCACAAAACCGAAAGTTTATATTGTACCTTTAAACACTTACTACATGGACATCACCAAAATCTAGTACAAAAGTACTACATGAAAGAGGAAAATATACAAAGTCTATCTAATCTATCCAAAAATTCCAACTGACCGACCTTTAAGCCATGAATTTTCTTGCCAAATCAAAATCCACACGACTGGTAGAGCCTCTCAGTAGCTAGAGTCGTCTCTCGGTCCTAAAAAGACAACGTTGCAATTTTGGTAAGTTTTGCGAACTCAATGAGGTAACCATCATCGATGGTCCACTCAATTCATGCAACACATCACTTCACATAATAAACAATCACATTTTCTTATGATTGATCATGTATCACATTTTTACTTAAGCATAGGCAATTATGCATTTCAATCAATCAACCATATTAAATAAAATGCATATGGAATGTTCATGAGACTCCTTTCCAATTGTTACGTTGTTGTGACCGAGTGCCTAAACTGTCCCGTATCCATTTTGGATACCAGGCTCATTGCTAACTATCCTTTATCCGATGAAGATATATGGCTCATTTTACATAGTGAGCCTTAAGCTCTTAATCACTGTCTGAGCTTTAGGCTCTTTTCACACTTTGAGCTTTAAGCTCTGATCGGTGGCTACTCTGGTCACAACTGCCATTATCTGATTGTGCACTCATGTATGGAATGCATCTATTATAACCAATCAATGAATTCAAGAAACAATTAGTTCTTCCCATTCACATACAAGTAGCACTTTCAATACAGTCCCGAATATAAAACTCCTCGGAAAGTCAATTGTCCGGAATCAACACAATCAATTTCACATTCATTCAATCATTTCAAAATAGAAATTAAGCAAACAAGTAATTAAGTGATACCATCTACGTTGCTCACAAGTTGCTTCCGAAGCTAATGCCTGGAAGTTCCAGCAACGTCTGGAGGTTGACGTTCCAAATGCTCCTCTATAACAAGCAATATACACATATCACACTTTAGCACAATTATAAGTATTTATTTATGCATATTTATGAATATGAAATGTGTACAATGCATGTTCATGACAAATCCCAGGTATCTTTCCATTATTCTCATCACATAATCACATAAATCAAAACACATCTAAGTATAATTTTAAGATACTTACTTCTAGGAAATTGTTTCTCTATCTCTTAAGTTTCTAATGACACTAAGATCATTGGATTCGGTTCACTATACCAAAAGTTATATTCCAAATAAATTTGGACTATTCTTAAACTGTAAGAGTGCCCTGCACTCCGCTTCAGTCCAGAATTTGAAATTCTTAGAGACAGAATTAAAATTCTATTTCTCCAAAAAAATTGTAGCCTTACGTCTTTAGTTTACTCCAAATTAAGAATCACTTCATTCGAATAACTACAGAACAAGTTATGATCAAAATACTAAAACATGTTTAAGCTATGCAGGAAAGTTGCCCGCGGCGAAGACAGGAGTTGGCCACGACGAACTTTTCCCCGCAAGTTGGCCGCGACAAACTTTTCCTTGCAAGTTGGCCGCAGCGAACCAAGGAGTTTGCCGCGGCGAACTTTCACAGAAAGGAGTAAATTCGTGGAAGTTCATATCGCTCTACTCTTCATTTCCATGACTTTCATTACAAGAAATCCAACACTTCAATTTTTATTTCTAGTCTTTTTACTCCATTTCATTCAACTCATTCATCACCAATTCACACTACCTCTAAAAATGCAAATTTAATCAAGTTCATCGAAATCATAAAAAAAACAAATATCAATAGTTGAACTCTTCATGCTCTGCCATACACCATTCATTGCATTTTCAACTTTTCTCCATATTCTCTATTTTCCTCTCAGCTTTCATTTATACACTCATTCCCATCTTAGACCATCATTTTACAACTACTTTTCAACTCAAACATCATTTTCTTGATCAACTCTAAAATACTTACCCATTCACGTACACACACACACACACACACACACATATATGCATAGTGAATAGAAAACAAAGCATATTAGCATATCACCTTTTCCTACTATAATTTCCTACACTAATCCCATACACCATTTCATTTCTATTTCAAACTCCAAAAATCATTTCTACATCACCTAATCACTAATAATCCATCAAATACTAAATAACACTATATCAATATTTTTCCATCCTATTTACATAGTATTCATAAACATATATATGTAAATGCCATGATCCATGCAACTAATAGTAAATTCATCAATTTATTTCAAAAAAAATCACAACTCTAACAAATTTATTCACTACTTGTTGAAGACTCCAAAAGCTTCAACTATCTTCAAGCCTTATCTCCATACAACCCACGTCCATCATCCTTCAAGGTGGTAGGGTTGGGTTTTTGTGAGGAATGAGAGAACAAGATAAGAGTAGCAAATGGAAGATGAGAGTAAGGTGTTGATAGTTGGGTGAGAAAAAATCATAGGAATGAAGATAAAAGAGAAGAAAAAGTTATGAAAATGGGAAGAAGAGAAGCAAGAATGAAAACAAATTAAATGGTCTTGCAAGATTAAGACCATCATGGGGTACGGCATTGTTTGGCAAGTGACTCATGTCACTTGCCACATGTCCTATCCCTATTGGCTCAAAATTGGTTCTCTTATTAAACTAGTCCATTCAAAACTAATTTCTACTACAATTGCCTCCAAATATCAATAACATATGTCATTAAATCCCAAAGTCATTTATAAAAATTTGCACTGCCATTTGACTCTTAATTCTACGTCTATTCATCAATTGTTTTGCCACTTGACATTTTTCCTATTCCAAAATTTACCCAAATTTTCAGAAATTTTCTAGAAATCTCCAAAAATTCTAAAACACTAAATACAATCTCCACATCAATTTTTCAATAAATAAAAACCACAATTCTCCACAAATTCACATTCACAATTCAATTATAAATCAATTATACCCGGAATGTCTATGAATGCATGTACAATTATTTTCATGTGCAAAAATTCAATATTTATGAATATGAGCATATCATATAAAGCATGAGCATGAAAAATGCATTTCTAAGCTCTCATTGATCACTCATATTTACTGTTTTAACCTTCCCACAGGTAATGGGATGTTACAATCATAGATCAAGATTGGCGTCTAGTAACACATCATGACCACCCAAATATTTAGGAATGTCAAAGTGGTTTTAACTAATCTTTTCATATAATTCAATCCTTTCATCATACAATGTTCCGATTAGACATAGAGCATGTAATTAATAACTACTCCATTTTTTAGTCTAATCATATTAGTTCTTCGCCATTAGCTATCGATTCAATTAATGACATTTGTAAACTATTTACAAAGCATCATTTCACCTTGGCCAAGGATTTCCTGAATCAATACTAATTGAGAACAACGAAATATTCTACCTTATTACTTTAGGGTGATGAATCCTATCTTGATCACTCAACTACCTCTATATAGTTCATGCTACATCCAATGACTACCGATTAAATGACCCATGATTAAATAGATCATAAGTAGTATCAAAACATAGCAATCCTCATACAAGATAACATTGATGACCTGAAGTCAAATGATCACTTATACAATCATCACAATGAGAATTCCATAGAGATACAAGTAATGTTTCAAATGGATTTCTCATATCGGTTTGTTCAGTGAACTTGTTCTCTAACAATCACTCACACGTTTGTTTAAGTGTCTCTATACTTTAGCCTATGAGATCGATTATTTCCTTCATAAGGAAAAACACAATGTATACTAGTCTTTTTACGTTCTATTAATGTCTAATCTTAATAGAATAATGACTAGGAACATTTAGGAATAATACATAAATGTAATATGAATCTTATAATTATAATCTCATTATAATTTCATTTGCAATGTACAATTATTCCATGGACTTTATCATATACATCTAAACATGTACAAGATAAATAATGCCTTTAAATAATTTGTCACTAAACTATAACCAAAGCGATAAGCTGTAAGGCATAAACCAACACTTAACCCCTAGTTTTCCCCTTATTTCAGTTTTATCCAATAGGCATTACACTCCATTCATGCTTCTGATGGTTTCTCACCATTGAGTTCAACTTTTCAAGCACTTCTTTCTTCTTCCCCTTCTGCTAACCTTCATCCATCCTCTCCGTAGCCCCTCCCTAATCAACTTGATAACAACATTACACCCCCTATCAGAAGATCTTTCAAGTTTCAATTTATTCCACACCTGAACTGAAACTTAACTTCTATCCTCCCGATGAATCTTCACACAATATAATTGTCTCTCCTCCTTTAGAATTTCTAAGAGCAGGTGCCAATAAATGGAGCTCCATGTTGCTTGGTTTCTTTCTAGACAAACGAGTGGTATTCTTAGTGAAGAAGCAATGGACAATAAGCAACTAGACGTCGCGTGGACTACATGATATCCTTACAAAAAGTGATGTTGTTTTCCTATTTAGATTCTTTAATTCAAATGATGCAAAAAATTTCTTCAAGTAGGACCCTAACATGTAAATAATAAGCCCCTCCTGCTTTAAGTATGGAGACTTAGAATGAAAATGGAGGACATCAAGCAAGAGAACATACCACTTTTGGATTTGCATACATGGTGTTCCTCTTGAGTATTGGACCACCTTTGGTCTTAGTCATATTGCAAGCCCCATTACTAAGCCTATTTGCATGGATCAAGCTAAAATTGAGGTAAAGTACATTCAGCTTTCTAAAATATGTATTCTTGTAATATCCATGGCTAATTTACCAGAAAGTATCCCCATCATTCAATTAGATGAGAAATTGGAACCATTTAAGGATCAAATAAAAGTATCCTATGCCTGGAAACCATAACTCATAACTTTAAAAGTCTGGAAACCAATTGGCACGATGTTCAAAATTGGGGAATATTAGGAAATCATGGGATTAAGCGCAACAAATGATACTCAAGCACCATCTGCTACTTATACTAGTGAAAAAAGTAGTCAACTTAGAAAGGTCATGGACACTATTAATGATAACATTTCAAATGAAGATTAGAACATTATAGTCACAACTATAGAAGCTCTGACAACAAGTCATGTAGGTTGTAATTGATGAAGGTACCCCAAGTAAAGCTCAGCTGAGGTGGGGGTGTCTTAACAGGAATTTAAATGTATGATCATAAAAAGAACAAATAGGAAAAAGAAGGCTCCATATATAGAGTTAAAATCACGAATATTATAGCTTGGAACATTAGAGCATCATATGCCCCTCAAAAAAAATTTTTTTGTTAGAAGCTTGATAGCTCAAAATAAAGTAGTTATATCTAGGATTTTGGAAATTTGTGTGAAGCAACCCAACTAAAACCTCCTAAAAGTTATGCCTAGGGAATGGGATCAGATCTCAATCCTTGTTAATTATCCAAATGACATAATTATAGTTGTCTATGGCACTTCTCTTGTGAATGTCACTATAAAATTTATCTTTTTATCAAATGATTCATTTGGAAGATTTTGTAAAGAATACATGTTATTCCATACTCATCTCTTTCATCTATGCTTACAATAGCTTATACTAAAGAGCATTTCTGTGGAATCAACTCAGATCTTTGGCAAGAGTATCTTCTTTTCCTTGGCTTGTTGTGGGAAACTTCAATTCATTTCTCAAAGAAGAAAAAGCATATGGCATTAGGTCAACTAGTAATCCTTGTCTTGACTTGAGACAATGTTTAACAGATATTTAAATATTTGATCTTCTTCTTGGTGGTAGCTTCTTTACATATTGCAATAAGCAATTGGGTGTCAACTTTATTAGGAAAAATCTTGATAGGAGCCTTATAAATCACTTATGGCTCACCACCTTTCCAAGCAACTGCTCTACTTTCACAAATCAAGGTCTATTTGATCATGTTGCTGTTATTACTCACCTTACTACTGTAAGTTTTGTCTCCCCTTTTAGGTTTAACAATTTTCTAGCAAATCTAACAGGTTTTGAGGGTGGTATTAGGAAGGCTTTAAATGCTTGTATCACGGGTTCCAAATAATTTATCTTTGCTAAGAAAATTACTCCTATTAAGTAGGTGATGAAACTTTTGTTTCAAAATAATATTAATAACACTTATCATCTTCTTAATACTACTAGAAGCACTATTAAAAAGATTTAACTTGAGCATCATAATGATCCTACTTTTATTCATCTTCTAGAAAAGGAGGAAGAAGTTATTTAAATTTTTCAAAAGCATTGCTATTTGATTTCTCACTTATAAAGCAAAGATCTCGAATTGAATGGCTGAAATGTGGTGACAAAAACGTTACTTTTCTCCATAGAGCTATGGTTTCTAAGAAAAATAGAAACATAATTGTATTCTTGCATATGAATAATCAGAAATTGGATTCATACTTATGTTGCTCCAAGGGGCCTTAGATTACTTCAAACATATTAGGTGCTTCTATAAGTGCTAACTCCTCTAGTACTTTTCTAAAAGAAATCAAACAGGATTGTATCACTCATCAAGAAGCTGAAGACCTATTTAAGCCTATCACAATATAGCAAATTGAATACACCTTGAAATCTGTTGAATCCACATCAGGCCTTTGGTCTAGATGGCGTCAACACATATTTTTTCAGCAAGTCTGGAACCTGAATAAACATGTTGTTAATGATGTTATCTTGGAATTCTTCAACAAAGGAATTCCTTTTATCTGAGCTCAATAGTACATTTATAATTCTTATTCCTAAGAGAGGTGAGCAACCGCATTTCTTTACCTTTTGACCAATGTTTTAAAAACCAAACTGGACTAGTTAGTTTAACCAAAAATAATATGAACCAGCTAGTTGTTTGGTTCGATTTCATTTAACAACCTTTATATATAAAATTCAACCGGTTTATCAGAGAACCGGTCGAAACTGATTTGTCTGTATACCTAAACTATAGAAATCAAAAATTAAAAGCTCTCCTCGCCTTTGCTCTTCACCATCTTCGCTTAGCTTCACAGATCTCATCATCGTCGCTTCCATTTCTGGGTAAATAAAGGTGATTGCTCTGGATTTGTCTTCTCCCTTTGGTGTTTCATTTTCTCTTTTTCTCTGTACTCTTTGGATTTTGCAATTTTTCTTTGTATCCTTTTCTTCACGGTGACAATCGCCAGGTTAGAGCTTATTCTCGGAGATGGTGGACAAATGTGGGCCACATAAGTATGGTTAAGGAAAAGCACATCAACTTCTCGACATTAAGGTGCAAGCATTGGCCCAACTAGGTAAACTCAATTAACACACACTTAAATTTATCTAGCTAGCCTGAGGATGATGTAGAAAAAGTGAAGGGGTCTCTGATTGTTCGTCCTCTCGATGGAAATACTTGGTTGAATACTTGAAGCTCGAAATGTGAAGGAGGTCTTTGATTGTCTTACCTTTCGATGGCAATACTTGGTTGAAGACTTGAAGCTTTGATTTTTTAGAGTCTAGAAAGGAGCAATTTTCCAATTTTCAACCTTTAGCTAATACTATAACTTTTGGAACATCAGGGGTTATAGCACCAACACATAATAAATTTTGTGGCTTAATATTAAAGAGTTTGACTGAAGAAATAAGAAATGATATTGAATAATACAGGAAAATAAGGAGTACAAGTCGTTGTTCTATTATGGTTGAAGAATCAACTTTAAGAAATGGGAGAACTTCGATAAACTTTTTGGTATACTATTTTAAAGGCAATGTGTTCCTTAAATATGTGGATGTTTCTCACATTATATATTTTGCAAATGGTGTAGATAAATACATTAAACAAGTGGTGGAGAAGGTTGGAGTTAAACATGTTGTGCAAGTGATTACCAATGATGAACAACGTTACAATGTTGTTAGGGAAAGATACTTTCCCCTTGTGCAACTCAGGGATTTTGGAAAGCTGGAATGGATAAGTGTAGTTATTGAATAGGTTAAATCTATAACTAGATATATTTACAATTATAATGCAGTTTTGGATCTTATGAAAAGGTTTACTTTAGGCAATGATATTGAGCTAGAGGACCAACTCATCAGTTACTAACTTTACCATATTGAAGAAAATGGCAGAATTAAAACTTAATTTGCAAACCTTGGTTACCTCACAGGGATGGTTGGACTATCCATATTCTAAGGATATGGGAGGATTGACGATACTATATATTATAAGTAATCGATCATTTTGGTCTTTCTACATCTTGATTATCTAATTAACTAGTCCACTCTTACAGCTTTCTGGTAATAGTTGGCAGTGAAAAAAGGGTGCAATGAGATATTTCTTTGTAAGAATATATACAGCTAAAGAGACAATTAAAAAAGAACTTGTTAAGAGAGATGATAATATGATTTACTAGAACATTATAGATCTCAAGTGGGGACAACAACATCATCCTCCTCTTCATGCTGCAAGATTCTTTTTAAATCCCAAGTTCTACTACAACATAGAAGGAGATAAGCGTAATCATATTAATTCTTATTCCCCTATTGATTTATAATTCTATATAATTACTAATGGTGGACATATAGTGATTAGGCTATTTGTAGCTCTCTCTTCTATGAATGGAATTTTTTAATTAAAAAAAGGTTGTTCCACCTAATCCTCATCCAATTTTTTTAGTATGCAACATTATGTTGAATTTGAATTTTATTCACGGAGTGATGTTTAAACTTTAAAGAAATATATTTAAAAAGGAACATTGAAAAAAATATTAATTAGTAATTTATTTATTATTGGCTCATCATATAATAATAGACATTGGAGTATTTTTATTTAATAAAATATTTTATTTTTACTTACTTTTATAATTTTTATTTCCTATTTATTATACACTAGTTTTATAGTAGTTCAATACCAGTTGAACCTTTAAACCTTAATCATTTCCTTTAATATGTTCGATGCCCAATCCAGTTTTTAAAACATTACTTTTGACCCATTTCATGCTATAACACAATGTACAAAATAATATCCAAGATCTTGGTTTAGAGGTTGAAAAAGGTGTTTAATAATTACATTAATCTATCTCTAGGGGCTTGCATACCAAGGAGATTATTGGTGACAACATCTTATTACTACAGGAGCTGGTAAGAACTTATTCAAAGAGAAGAAGTAGCAAGAATTGTATCCTTAAGATTGATTTGAAGAAAGCTTATAATAGTGTGGACTAGAATTTCATCCTTAACACTCTTCATGCCATGGAATTCCTTGAAACTTTCATTTAATGGATTTCACAATGCATTACTACTCCATTTTTTAAAGTTCTTATGAATGGTCTACCTTGCAAATATTTTAAAAGCTACAAAGGCATTTGATAAGATGATCCTATTTCACCTTATGTCTTTGCTATTATAATGGAGGATGGAAGTCTTCAGTAGAACTATTTAAAGGATTACGGAGAGAAAAAAGAAATTTAAATTTCATTCAAGGTGTAAAAAACTATAGATTACAAACCTCTGCTTTGCTAATGATCTTATCCTCCTCTACAAGGCTAATCACATTTCTATTTCTGCTTTGATGGAAGCTCTAAAAATTTTCCACAATGTTTTTGGTCTTAAAATCAACTGCTCTAAAATTGGTTTATATCTTTTTATCTTTTTAAGACAACCACAGGACAAGTACAAAGTGTAAGGGCCATTATTGGTTTCCAACTTTAGTCCCTTCCTATGCTTTAACTTGGCAGTCCTATTTCAACCTTTAATTTATCTTCAAAAGACTTCAACATCCTTATTGATAAGATTAATTGAAAAATCTCCAATTGGAGCTCTAAATCTCTTTCCACTGTTGGCAGAGCTCAACTTTGTTCTTTTGTACTAAACTCCATCAGTATGTTTTGGCAACTCATATTGCCTTTCCTAAAAAGATCATTAAGTCCATTAAAAAGTTATGTAGCAAATTTCTATGGAGTGGAAATGATGATTCTTTTGGAAGGGTCAGGATGCAATGAAAGGAGGTATGTTTGCCTAAAGATAAAGGAGATCTTGGAATTATGTCTACAAAGAGGATGAACATTGTTATGCTTTCTAAAAGATTATGGAGACTAATGATTGACAAGCAAGCTTTACAGTGCAAATAGGTTAATGAAATTTACATCAAAGACAAAAGCATTTGGAGTTTAAAGGTTAAACCATCCTTAGCTTTATCTTTAAAAGCAATTATGAAAACTAGAGAATTGTTTAGAAATGATTTTATTTCTCTGATTAGAAATGGGAGGATAACTAGCTTTTTTTTATATAATTGACTCTCTGTTGGACCCTTATACAGCTTACAAGAGATGGAAACTCTCAAACCTCTTATTATGCAGAATATGACAGTTGTTGAAGCTTTAACTGGTGAGCTAATTTCAAACAAAGTTCCTTCCTTTTGATCATAAATTAACCAAACTTGCATCAATTTTGAAGACGACAACATCATATGGAAGCATATCAAAAATGGAAACTTTACTAATTAATCCAATAGATTGGTTCTCCAAAATCATCTTAACAAGATTCCTTGGTCCTAACTTGCTTGGCCTAAGCACCTAAACCCTTAAGCCTCCCTCACATTGTTGTTAGCTATGAAGGATAAACGACTAATAGTTGATAAGTTAAGAAAGTTTCTCTAACATTCCCAATTGGTGTATCCTTTGTAAAAGAGTTGAGGATAGCAATAATCATCTGTTTTTCCAATATGAGTTTGTCATAACCGTTTAGAAATTACTATTACACAGGTGTTAAATTTACAATGCTCTAAGTGATTGGAATTCTGTTAAATTTTGGTGTATTACTATTAAACATCCTAATAGGACAGCTAAATGGTGTTTTTGCTTAGTTATATCATTCCTTGTCAAAGCGATATGGGATGAAAGGAATACTCATATTTTTCATAATAAAAGCCTAACCATGGAGCAATTCAACAACGTAAGAAGATTCTCCTATAGATCAGATGCTACATTTGTTAGTTTATGCCCTTGCAGCCAATCAGTTGGATGTAATTTAATGTATGACATTAATTAATTAATAAAAGGCAATTTTATCTTTATGTATTAATTTAATTACATTTGATGTTTTAATACTAAAGGTAAAATCCTTGGAATAATTATTATGTAATTGAAACTATGAGACTATAATTGTGATATTCAATTTACATTTATGTATTGTTCCTAAATGTTCCTAGTTGTAGCTTCATCAAGATGAGATATTGTTGAAATGGTAAAACTAGCACATATAATGTTTCTTTCTTATAAAGAAAGTAATTGAATTCATATATTAAAGTATTAGATACTTAAACGAATGTATGGGTGATTACTAAAGAATAAGTCACTGAACTAACCCGACTATGAGAATTCCAAATGGAATATTACCTATGTGTCTGTGAATTTTTTCATAATGATGGTTGTATAATTAATCCTTAGACTTGAAATTACCAAGGTATCTCATGCGGGAATTATTGTGTTTTGATGCTACTTATGAATAGTCATAGGATAATTCAGTTGGTAGTACTTGGATGCAGTATGAACTATACGGAGATAATTGAGTAAGTCAATAAAGGATTCTTTACTCTAACTTAATTAGAGAGATAATTCTGGCCAGAGTAAATTGACATTTAAAAAGGTGTTTTCAAATTTCAATTATAAATCAATTACTAATTAGCAAGAACGAATATGATTGGATAAAAATAGTAGACACTGTATCCATACTCTATCCAATTAGAACATTGGATGACGAAAGGATTAAATTATACATCATAACCAAGCATGGACAGATTAAGTCAAATCACTTTGACATTCCTGATATTTGAGTGGTCATGACATATTGCTAAACGTCAATCTTGATCTATGATTATAAATTATTTAATTAGAGAATTAATGAGAAATTAAAAAGAAGTTTTAATTTATCTTATTCAAATTGTGAATTAGAATTATAATTTATAATCATTTTTAATATAGGAACCTAATGGGTCAGACATTAAAGAGCAACTTGTGAAGGAAAAATTAATTTAGACTTAATTATAAAGCTTATGAAACTTTAAGGATCAAATATGAGATGTTTGATTTTATTAAAATTAAACTGATTATAATTAGAGTATGAAATTAATTATAATTAAGGAATTTAATTTTAATAAAAATTACAAAAGAGCTAATATTTTTCTATAAATAGGAATAAGTATCAAGGAGCTAGCATTCCTACTTATTTCCTCTCAAACGTTGAAAAGCTGCTCTTTGGATACCGTTAAAGACTGGATGATTGAACAACTTATAGTTGAAACGGTGAAAAGTTTTTCCGAAGTATTTCAACAGGAACGATAATAAGGTACGATTTCTTACGATTTGTATTTATATTTTATTTAAGTTATTCAATTATCAAGATCCAAATTGAAATTGTAAAATTTTGTTTTCCTTTATGCTCATTATTCGATCACAGTCGGTTTTCAACAATATTAGCCTATGTAAATCCAAATTTCTGAACAGTGATTATTGGTAACAAATTGTAGAATATGTAATTTGTAATTGATCCAAATTCTAGGAAGGTTGAACTTGGTTTTTACTTAGGATGTCTTCATCCTGGCAAACACTTGTATAGCTCTTTGTACCTTTTTCTTCTTTTTTGTTGTTGTACCTTTTCATTACTTTTAATGGCCTAATTCATTATTATTTTCTAAAAAAAAAAAGTCAGGCATAGTTGACTATGCCCACGATATATGTTTCATATTGCAAAATAGTACAAAGTCAACAAACCTGCATAGATCAATGTACGACTGCACGTACTTAACTTCCCTGACCTATGATATTATATGTGTATGAATTTATAGTTATATATGAGGAAGAAAGTAGAATTTATAGTATTATAACACAAATTTTGAAGCCAAGTCGTCTCAGAAGTTCCAACTCGTATCCAAACTAGTTACCTCATTTCCAAATATAGTTTCCTTTCTCTTTTGTCTAATTATTAATAATTTCTATAGACACACTATGTCTGAACAATTAATGCTAATCACAAATTCATGCAAACTAGAAAATTCAATATTTAAATATATTAGATTGCCGTTTAAGTAATTGAAAGTGATACTTTCGAAATTTAATGATTCTTTTAAAATTTAAGTACTAAAATTTTTTATTTGAGTTTTATAAATTTCTTAATACCTTTTAATGTTATAATTTTTAATCCTTTAAATTTTAAATTTTAAAGTAATTATTTGAATCAAATACATTATTATACTTTAACTTATAAGGTTGTAAAAGATTGATTTAGAACACATCATATGGAAATTAGTAAATTTTATTTAATATACATTAAGAAAAAAACAATTACAAATTCTATATAAAAATTAAATTAAATAACCTATATGCCCACAGCGTCAATATGCTTGGTTGGAATGCCGTGTGATAAACATTGTTCAAGCATTTCTAGTGCAAGTTGGCCATTAGATAGCTTTAAAAAACTTATAAGATTCTTTCAACAAGTTATCTTTTTATGGCATAAAAAAAATGAGGTCAAACTACCATACATAAGAGTTACAAGAAAATGTCCAAAGTCTTAGTATTTGTTATAGGTTCACAAAACCTTAGAGCAAAGATTATAAATAATGAATCAACTTTAGATTCTACAACTTTTGTGCATGTTATTATATCATCCACAGCTCAATTAATGAAATGTACATAAAAAAAAATTCCTGTATCTTCGTCGGAAATGTTACAAGTCAGCTCTTAAGCCATTGACCACATCATATAAATCATAATTCATGCGTGTACTTATCTTTTTAATTCAAATTGACAGTTTGTCCATGAAGCAGTCAAATGCATGAGGTTAGCTATAAAATCCGTAGCTATGTTTACTACCAGCACTCTCCAAGGAAAAAACAAGTCATCAAATAATTCCTTGTGCAATAGAGCAACTCAAGATGGCTGTAGGGAAGCTTGTTTCATGGATTTTTCTTCAATTTGTGACCACTATTTTCTTCTTAGGTCTCACAAATGCCGGAGGGTTGCAACTAGGTTTCTACCTGAGGAAATGTCCTAGTGCAGAAGTCATCGTCTATAAGACTGTTTACAACTTCGTTTCTAGAGACCCAACTCTTGCTGCCGCTTTGTTGAGAATGCATTTCCATGATTGCTTTGTGAGGGTGAGTTTAGTAAGGCTAGCAAGGAGTCCAGGATTAAGATTAATTTATTTAGCTGTTCATGAACTAAAGTTAATATATACATGCACGTTTAAGAATATTTCATTTCTTTCCTGACTTGTTTATGTTTTAGGGATGCGATGGTTCTGTGCTGTTAAATTCTACAGGCAGTAGTCAAGCTGAGAAAGATTCTATCCCCAACCTAAGCTTAAGAGGGTTTAATGTAATTGATGCCGTCAAAACTGCACTGGAGAGAGAGTGTCCTGGAGTGGTTTCCTGTGCTGATACCTTGGCATTAGTTGCTCGAGATGCAGTTCAGATGGTACTCAAATTACACATATAGCAATCCAAGTTTTTAAATTGTGTGCTAATATGTGTTTTGGAGTTATTCAGTGATTGCAGCCATGATAAATTTAAATCAATCACTAAATCACCAACAATTAGCTAGATATACAACTTTTTGATATTGATTCCAACAATGTCGTTCGACCTTTCTTAATGGATCCTTTTTCTTTTTTGTTTTCCAGATTGGAGGGCCAGTCTGGCCTGTTCCTACTGGACGTAGGGATGGAAGAGTGTCTATTTCCTTCGAGGCTTTAATAGGATTGCCCCCACCTTTCGCTAACATTACGCAGCTAAAACAAATGTTTGCTGCCGTGAGTTTGAGTGTAAAGGACTTGGCGGTTCTATCAGGTAATAACCAATTACAAATTAAAAGGAACCAAATCAAAGCTAGCTGATAAGTAACCAGAATTTGAACAAGGGCTTTTCTTGCTTTTACAGGGGCACACACCATTGGTATAGGACATTGCGGTGCGATCTCAGACCGTCTGCGCAATTTCACTGGTAAAGGTGACACTGACCCAGCATTGGATCCCAAATACGCAGCACAGTTGAAGGTAAAATGTAAACCAGGAGACATCAACACAGTCCTTCAGATGGATCCTGGAAGCTCCAAAACATTCGACGAGAGTTACTACACTGTCGTATCACAAAGAAGAGGTCTATTCCAATCTGATGCAGCTCTACTCAATGACGCTGAAACAAGAGCTTACGTCACACTCCAATCTTCCATGAACCGTAGAAGCATTTCTTTCAAGCGGGATTTCGCAGAATCAATGGTAAAAATGGGTCGCATAAGTGTTCTCACAGGCAACCAAGGCGAAATCAGGAAGAAGTGTGCAGTTGTCAATAAACGATAACGAAGAAGTTTGTGTGAGTATTGTTTTACCTGTAAGTAACAAAAGAAAGGTTACTTCTATGTTATATGAGTCATTCTTTCGGTTATGGTGTGAATTTGAGATTCTGGGTCGGGATGTTCATGTTGTGGATTGTTCTACCTCTTATCAACTTTGTTTTAGTGTGAATTTCAGAAATTAAATGTAATTTTCTTTCTCTCTTTTTCTTAATGTTAATACCTAATAAAAATAAATTTAATTATTGTTGCTTTAAGTTCAAGAAATGTAATTTTTGAAAATTTTCAATGTTTGCTGGAATCAACTAGTTCATTCTGCGTTTGGAGAGGTTCATATACTAGAATATTTGTCAATGACCCAACTCCATTGGGATAGCATGAGAAAGTTGGTTGTTGCTCAAAATCAATTTAATCCGAGAAGTCAAATTTCCCATCTCATTGGGAATTGTTCCCTTCCATGGATATGGAGAAAGATCAAGGCTTTATTTGATAAATAACTAATCAATTTTATTTTTTTTTTGAAGGATTGAGAAGTATTTGACTATTCAACTACGTCAAACCATTGATAATTATATTTAATAATCAGTTAATTAGGTTGAGAGATTGAAACGAATCCACTACAAGAAAATTGCGAATTAGCGTCGGAATATTACCGACGACACAATTTCCGCCGCCGTTTACTGACGGAACGTAAATAATTCGTCGGAGAACAGAAAATTTTTACGACGGACAATCAAGCCGTCGGTAATATTGTAGGAAAAAATTCAACCCATAATTTGCGACAGACAATAGCGACAGAAAATGTCTCGGCGACGGCAAAAAAAGCAGGAATCGTTCCCGCAATTTAATTGCTTCGCCATTTACCGACGGTATAGCTGTCCGTTGGTAAGTATCTTGTATTTAC
>JAOQMS010000180.1:15208488-15230327 GCA_027563885.1 Erythroxylum longipes | reverse complement strand
CGGTCGGTAATTTTACCGACGGTATGGACAAGGTTCGTCGGTGAATTTAGCTACGGCCGAATCACCGACGTTTTCTGTCGTCGGTTTATTCCGTCGGTAATTTTGTTTACCGACGGTATAGTTGTTTTTTCCGTCGGTAATTTCCGTCTGTAATTCACTATTTTCTTGTAGTGATCTAGTATTTTTGAATATGAACGTTTTGCTTCAGTGACTAAGAAATTAAGGGATGAAAAGATGATCGTGCACAAAAGTTATTTCAAATTACTCAAGCTATTGGAAAGGAGAGAGGAGAGAGAGAGAGAGAGAGAGAGAAATAGAGATAAAAATATAAATAAAAAATTTGTTCTCTCCCTTCCCCCCTCTTTTTTTATTTTTTTGGAATTTTTGTTTTTCTTTTTTTTGGGGATAATGATTTGATTTTATTTGTATGTGCTTTTGATATTATGATGATTTTGTCTAGTATTGTGGATTTGATTTATATCAGATCATGCTTTCAAAAATAATAACCAAATTAGCTAGTTAGATTTGATATCATTTTATTTTTACTCTTAAATGGTTCTGCACTTTTGCACTCTTTATAATTTAGAGCAGGTATAAGTGAGGTAGAGGAGTAGGACTTATTTTTATTTTTGATTGTTACTTAATTGTACAAATGAGTATACGTTGTAGACTGGTTCTCCTGTAAAAATATGGTCATTTATTATCACTTTATATGATTTTTATTTGTTTTATAATAAATGTTAGGTTCTTGTACGGTGAAAGGAACTTGGCTTGGTTGTGATCATACATTCGAGTTAGTAAAACTAACTAACTAATGAAACCAATTGCAGATTGATTAACTAATAAATGTTAGTTTTTTTAAGTCATACTCTCATAAGTTATTTTACATATAAACAAATAATACTAAACAGTTAATTTTACCAAACATCTTTAAATAAAAAGCTGATACTACCCGCTGGTCAAATAAGCTATATTAATCTGCTGTCAGTTAACTATTAGTAGAATCAGCTAACAACTAATGCAATCTGCTGATTGCTAAATAAGGCCCAAGTGTTCATAGTCTAACTATATTTTAAAACTCAGATGGCATCGTACCTATAATATTACTGTTTGTAGTTTTTAGGGTAGTTAATCGATGACATTTTCCCTAATTTAGGATAGCTATATCTAAGAATGTCAATGGGCCGGGCCGAGTCGATCAAGGGCTGACCGGCCTATGGCCCAACTCGACCTACCTTATATTTTTAAAAGAAAAAATGTTAAAACGACATTGGTTTTAAAGTAATGATTAGGCTATGGGCCGAGCCATCCTGTGCTCGATTCGTGGCCTGGTCAAATCTAGCCAAAATCAGGCCGGATCGGGCTACAAATAACATCCCTAACTATGTCCCCCTTCCATCCCTTAGCTTGCTTTTTAAGGTAAGAGTGCCTCTTTATGAACATGGTTCTAATGGTCTTCAACATGCTAATGATAAGGTGATATCTAGCCACCAAAATCTAAGAATTGAATGTCTTGCTTAATTTTTTGTCCACAATTGGACATTTGGACTCATTGCTTTAAAATACCCTACTTCATATTTCCTTTGAATATTCAAGCAAGTCATGTACACATCCTAGTGCAAATAGGTTTAATTTGATGATCATGTCATCAAATTCATGTGGGAATATCCACCATAAAATAAGCTCTTCCTTTTACTACCATCCTATATAGATAAATAAAAATACAATATATATTATTAAAAAGTAATATATGAGTCTAGATCTATATTGAAAGAAAACAACATATTAGGCATATTAAAATTTTATTATATATGCATACACGGAATCAACACAAGTACCTCAAACTCACATTTCCTAAACCAGTTATTGAAGTTCATAGATATGGTACAAGTTGATGTTTCACGTAGAATTGGGAATGGCAGGCTAGTATAATTGGTCAGGCTAGGGACAACTCTTACAATCTCTTCACACCTTCAAGAGTTCATCAACCTCTTCACTCCACACTAGATTTAGCTTAGTGATCAGAATTCCTGAAGTTCCCCATAGATTGAGACATTTACAACCTAAATAACCCCCAACCCAAACTCTACAGATACTTTCTATTGGAAAGACCAACCTGTCCACAAACTTACCAACAAAACCATCAAGGACCTAATAAGAAGAAGAAGTTTCAAGGTAGATTGGCATAAGATTATTTGAAGCAAGGCCTTAACTCCAAGAATATCCTTTATACTATTGCTAGCAATAAAAATAAGCTCAATACCATTGATAAAATGCCTTACTTGCAAGTTGATAAAACTTGTCTAATGTGTTAGGTGCTTGAGGAAACAAGAGATCACATTCTCTTTATATGTCCATTAAAAAACAGCATATGGGAATACGTCACAAGGAATTGCCTATGGCTTGATCTAGGGAACTCCCTCGTAGATATCACACAAAGATTGTCTAATTAGATAGTTTACTCAAAATATGATAAATTGATTTACATCCTAGCTTTAAGGCTTTGTGTTTATATCAAAGTTGCGAATACCGTACCGGATTGGATTCTAGTATGGTACTGTACCGATACCAGTCAATACCGGGTACTGTTTCGGTTAATTTTTTAAATTTATGAAATAGTCCCTAAAATTTTATAAAATTTGCAAAATAGTCCATTGGTATATTATATAGTTGTATTGTATACTTTACAAGTTTACATCAACCATGTTTCCAAAAATCATAATAATAAATAATAATAACGATTAATATGAAATAACAATAATTTTTAAATATTTCACATATAAATAATAATCATAATTAATATAAAAAAGACAATCATCATAATATAAAAAATAAAATTAAGAATAATAAATAGTATTTAAAATATTACAATAATACAATTTCATCATTTTAATAAATAATAATTACATCAAAACATCCAATAAAAAGAACAATAAATATCCTTAACCATTAGTATATTGTACTGTATACTTTATAATTTTAAATCAACCATGTCTTCAAAAATCATGATAATAAAAATTTAAAATAACAAAATTTTATTTATTTTTATTAACATTAATTTTCACATATTTCACATATAAATAATTACAATTAATATGAAAATCATTTAATCATCATAAAATTATAAATAACTTAAATTAATTTATTAATTATTAATAAATATAATTAAATTTAAAAATATTTTTAAAATATATAAATTTCAAATAAAATTTGAATATTTGATTTAATAATTAATAATATATAAAATAAATATTAGTTTATAAACAATGATTTTAAATTATTTATTTTAAAAGTAAAATATTTTTATTAATACTTTATTAAATAAATATTATATAAAATATTAAAAATTTAAATAAAAATAATTTATTTTTAAGTTTTATTTAATTTATAATTATTATTAGTAATAAAAATATTTATTTTGTTTTAAAAATAAAAATAAAAATCACAATAATTATTAAAGTTCAAGTAAATAAAACTAATTAAAAAAACTTTGAAAAAAGAGGGGGGAAGAAGACGTGGGAAGAAGGGAGGAAGAGTTTAAAATTTTTTGAAAATTTTGCAAAAAGGTTCTCTTATTTTTTAAAATTTTCGGTACTGACTGGTATTTAACTGGTATTTTGAATACCAACTAGTACTATCCGAAATTAGCCATTGTTGACTAGTATTTAAATTACCGGTTTTAGTCTGCTACTGTCCGGTACGAAACGGTATCCTAAATACTAGTTTATATATTACGAGGAGAAAGGAATTTCAGATATTTTGTAAACAAAAGCTCATCAATGGATTCCCTGAAGTCAGAGATCATCGATAAAATCAAGGAGCTGATGTCATTAAAAAATCTCAATAAGAATTGCAGCACAAACATCGTATCTTCTCTAAACATCTGACCCTCTGAACTTCTAATGTAATGCTTACTCTCATTTGGTTTATTCTCCTTGCATATGAATGCAAGGATTGTAAAAAGTATACCCCTGAGGCCTTATTTGGTTAGAGGGTTAGTAATAGAATGGGATAAAATGTAACACATTTTTATCGTTTGGTTTAGAGTTTCATAATAGAATGGAACGGAATGAGATGGAAGTGGAAGGTTTCATGTTACATTACATTTCATTCTAAACAGTGAAAATAAGAAACTTCCAATTCGAGTGGTTTATGATAGAACGTAAACTAATAAATACATACACCTAATATACCCTTAATAATTTTTCTTAATACCAATTATTTTTTCTAACTCTAGACCCACATTAGAATTAAAGTTAACCAATAGCTCTCTCCCTCCCTCTCTCCTTTCTTCTTTACAATCCATATTCACGACTCATTGTCTTCTCTGAGTTTATTGTAACCCCTCTTGAATCTCACTATAATACATTCCATTCTATTATAAACCGTTCTTTTCTGTTCCATTCTATTCCATTAATTAACATCCAACCAAACAAGCCCTAAGTTATTGCTTTGCCTGTAATACTTTCCTTATTTATTAATTAATTGCCATTTTCCTTTTTAAAAACAAAACATTTGATTATATATTTTGAAAGAACAAAATAACATATCTTGAAAGAAGAATCAAATATGTTATTACAGAGGCAACGTGATGAGCATATTACTACACAAATAAATAGTAAAGATTTAAAATTTCAAGTGCTTAGTTTAGCGTGTTTGATTCTTAAAATATATAAATCAAAGGTTAAGTTAATTTTAAAAGACTCCAAGATAACTAAAAGAGATTGAATGCTTCTATGTTGTTATGATTATACAGGCAAGGTTGAGGTTGATAGGACATATTATGTCATCATATCTCATCAAGACTAGATAAGACTACGCTAAAAATAATTTTCTGAAAAATAAGTGGAAGGATAAAGAAAGATTTCATTTGTACTGTATCGAGAGTCTTAAAACAAAAAAACTCAATTATGAAGAAAATTTTAATATCAAAACTACTTCTTGAATGCGTAAAACCATATTGCAAGCACAATGGCATGTTTGATCATACTCTAATGTATCTGTTTTAGTCTTGTAGGGAGAATGCGATAGCACGAATCCTAAGGAGGAGAGGCTCCATTATCCTAATTTCATCTATTTAATGTGAGTTCACGGTATTCTACATATGCATGCATTGCTTCCTTGATCCTTAGTAGACCTTCTTTCTCTTCAACCTAATAGGTTGGGGAGAAAGAAGACTCACATACTAAATCTATTTATACATTTAAATGGCATCCTTATCGTTGAATAAGTGCTAAGCATCTCATGCTAGGAGTTGCTTGTATTTAACTATATGGATTTAGGAAGGTTTATGAAGTTTTCTTAGTTAATATTCATTAACTTGATATAGACAATAAGTGGTCCTCTTAACTCAACTGGAACTTGGACTTTTAAATGAAATATGAAAACCAACTTCAAATTTGTTTATACTTTATATGTTGGCCTAGGTAAAGACCTAGGTTCCATCATACCCTAAAGACTAAAATTTTAGCCCAAATTAAACTTAAATCATGAGAAATTACTGTTTAATTGCCTAACAAATCTAAATGAAGGAAAAACATTTTTTTCCCTGATTTAACTAGACATCAAATAGAAATACCGTATAATTCATACAAGACTTGAAAGGTCAAATGTGATCTCAATCTTATATATATATATGTATATATATTATTGTTTTGTGGCTATTTCTGTTTTTATATGTGTCTATATATATATATATATATATAGATAGACACATACACTAATATTTCGTGTACTGGTCGATAATAATCGAAATAGCCGATTTCGGCTGGTATCTATTCCCATTATTTTATGTTGATTGCAACTGTCTGCTCTCGTGGTTTTGTACTCTCTAAATTCATTATAAGTATAAAATTAGCAATTAATGTATTACAGTTGATATAGGTTTAGAAAAGCTCATGATTAAGATTAAACAACTGGAATTAATTTTAAAAGTCAGAATTCTAAAAAATTGAGTATATAAAATAAAAAAACTAAGCCAGAGCTCACATATTATACCACATTACTTTGTTGAATTGAGTTCATTTATGAGAATATGTACCACATTACTTTGTTGAATTGAGTTCATTTATGAGAATGTGTGGGTCAAATTAGATTGGAATTGTTCCTACACGGTGATTTAGACAACCTGGATCATGCGTAATCCCGGTTAACTCCACCTATTTTCATGAAAAGTTTTTGGTCACAGCAATCATCACCGCTAATTATTACAACTTCTAAACCTCTTACAGTTATTATTGCCAAAAAGCTGATCAGAGAATGGAAAGGGGGGCCTGCACTTACATCCTCGTACAAAGTTGGCGTTAGCTGTTGCATGGAGCCATCAGAAATGGAAGCAATGTTTTTTACTAACCGAGTAAACGCAAGTATATTAATTTGTGGACCAATATCTTATTGACTATGTGGTAGAACACATTCATGTTTTATTATTACATTGACAATCTGCAAAAATTATGCATCATGCGTGTAATACTTAGCCTGCTATTTGAAACCTTGATAACCTGTTTAATTAGCCTCTCCTAAACCGCATACACTCCTATGATTTTACAAACAAACATTTTATCACCTTCAAGTTGCAGTCATAGGTTGGTACGTCAATCGTTTCAGCCCCCTGTACAATTGAAAATGGCACACCTGGAGCAAAACTCACTTCTACTTGCGTTAAATATGAACACCATTCAAGCTTCGGCACGTGTGCTTGCGAGAAATAAAAGGAAGAATTAGAAGCCACACATGTACCTAAATTAGTGTATAGGGCATTCATAATCCTTTACAGCCTGAAATTTTCAACATAATACTAAGAACATCACCCACTCACAGCCTCAATTGCATTACACTAGTTTCCTTGAATTGTCAACTTAATAGCAAATTGTACTACTACGTCTCTTGTTGCAAACAAGGGTCTACACGTCATGACAGAAATGTGACAACGGGATTGATAACCATCTTATTTGTTATACTAGGAATGTATGGGGTACCCAGCTAATCTCATTTAAAGAGTATACAGCAGTTATATGATATCCTTGTGGGTGTAAATCACCCCATTATCGCCGTCTACAATTTGTCCGCTACCTCTTAGAATCCTGCACAACAAAAGATCCTGCGTGAGTAGCGTGTGACATTCTGCATGGGAACAAAGGTTTCAATGTATCGAGCAGCAGATTTTATCCTTCCAGACACCATATATTTGCATGTACATCCCCCGAGACAACTGAAGTAAATGAAGGAATGAAGTGGAGAGAGATCCTTACCATCTTGTAGTTAGCAGTCCTTCAACTCCTACAGGGCCACGAGCATGAATCCTACTTGTACTTATTCCAACCTATACATCCAGCCATCAAAAAATAAACCAAATGTGAGAGCACGCCTAACTCTTCAACGCAATGATTTGATTAATGAGTTACCTCTGCGCCTAATCCAAATCGAGCCCCGTCACAGAATCTTGTGCTAGCATTGTGAAAGACTGCAGCACTGGAAACAAAGAAAATGACGATGTCAGAAAACTTGGATCCGCTACTGAACTACGAGAGAGAATGCAAGTTGGGTATCATGTTGAATCTGAAATTGCAAAAAACTAGGAAATCTCAAACTTAAGCAGGACAAGAGGTTACTTCTAAGCACAATCTAATACAGTACTTGTCAAACTTGAAGCAGGATAAGAAAATGACTTCCAAGCACGATCTAATAGAGTACCTGTCAACTTGACGCAGGAAAACCTCTGCAACATCTTGATCCTCTGTTATAATGCAATCAGTATGTGCACTGCCCACAAAGAGAGAGAAATGATACACCTCCATGCACATATCGTCTATAAAACTCTAAATTTCTTTTAAGGTACAGAATCATTTTCTGCCAAAAGGGAAGGAACAAGCAAACCTTCCATATTCATGTATATGATCAATGGCACCATGCACGTCGTTGACAATTTCAATAGTGCAAGCCATAGAATTGTACTCATGTTGAAGAGAATGTGCCTGTGGAATGCTCAACTTCTTAGTTGCCTTTGGTCCACCATATAAAGTAACACCTGGAATCAAAGTTCTAAAATCAATCTCCAAGGTCTTTAGATTATAACCAATTGAGACACGATTAAAAAAAATGATTGTATTGGATAAAGGCCATAAAAACCTAGGATTACTAACAAAATCAAGAGTAAAATATTTCATGTGATTAACTGGGTAATAAGATGAAACTCAAATTTTTTGAGATTTTAAATAAACGCATAAAAAACCCAAAGACGTTACAAGCTAATCACAATCCACCTGATAAAGACATACAAATACTTCCTATTTCTGGCATTAATACAACCAAGTAGCTCTCTAGCTCTTCAAGTGCAGCCCTATAAAATGATCCAATCAGATTCAGATGATTTTTCCTTATATGAACCCGAGAGAATGCTTTTTACATCTTCAAATTTGCAAGCCAGGATTGTAGTGAAGCTTATTATTACTCAATATGATTCTCATGTTGGCAATAAGTTTATTATTATTATTACTCAATATGACTATGATTAACTGTCTGCCATCAAGCTCACCAAATTCGTACCTCTTAGAGTTTGCTAAAAGCGTGGTTAAACATAAGACCATCAATAAAAACAAAATGCCTTGTTGAACAGCCTACCTTCAGTGCGTAGATCAACAATAAGATCAGTCAGTCCGCCAGTCCCCACTAAATCCTTGTGCACTAGAAGTGTCTCCTGGTTACAGAAAAATAATTAATCTCAGAAGATGTGACAAGACATATGGACAAGGAAAAGCAAAGTTATTCCAGACTCGAACATGATTGTGGAAACAATGGAAGTATGAGAAGGGAAAAACAATGCCAACTACATAATATTGAGCAAGTCATTACCATTGCATTACAAGCTGCTGGATAATCTATCTTTGCATCCAGGATAATGTGCTTTGCCATTTCTAAATTAGCAGATTTGTCAACATATACATGGCAAATTCCATCTGCATAACAAGAAATGCAACTTTAGTAGAAAAGCAGTTCAATAATTAAGGAGTTGAACAAATGACAAGGACTCCAGAAATGATTTATCTCACCAGCATGACCCAGTACTGGAATTTTAGTTGCCTCTTTAATCTGAGAAACAAGTTTATTGCTGCCTCTTGGGATCACTAGGTCAATCACATCATCAAGCTGGTACATGAAAAAAAATATAGAGCTCAAACTTTAGTTTTGGGATAGCAATCCTCTTGAAGCAAAGAAATTTGAAAGTCAAGTCATCACTTGAAGGTTAACTTCACCTTAAGCAAATCAGGAATTTCATCCCTTGAAGTCACTAGTCCAATAAGTTTTCTCCCTACAGTATTTGGGATGGCTTCAGTGATAACCTAAAATAATATTTAAAGGCATAAGAACATAAGCCATATACGAATAAAACCAATGTTGATTTTTTGCAAAAAGTACTTCACGCATAATAAAGAATTTTACCTTGTGCAGAATAGCATTAGACCTCACGGCCTCCTTTCCCCCTTTCAAGAGAATAGCATTTCCGCTGCGAATTGCCAAAGAAGCAATCTGTTCAAACATGGAAAGAAGAAGCTATAAATGAAAAAACAAAAAACAAGTATGCATTTTAATTCTGTTCAGAGTGAGTGTCAACTACAGAAAATAATTTACACAATTTAGCTATCCTCATCAGAGACCAACAAGTAAGGTGAAGAAATCGTTAAATGCACAAAAACAAAAAGGGCACAGTTTCAATACCTGTACTAAAGCCTCAGGTCGAGCCTCAAAAACTATTAGGAGAACGCCTAGAGGAGATGATGTCTTTTCCAAGAGGAGTCCATCAGCAAGCTGGATGCATAGAAGACATCATAAACACCAGAGAGTAGACATCAATTTGCAATATTGATATTCTCCTTTTTCTTAACTAGACATCAGGGAAAATAGTTAATTATATTCTAGAAGCTGGGAATTTTAACCAAAACTGCAAAATTTCTTTTTGTACCCTTGAAAGTGAAAAGTGATAAGATCCCCAAAAATGTGCACGAACACTGGGGAAACTGCAAATACATTTTCCTCACCTCAGTCCTTTTCAGAACACGGCCAATTGGGTCTTCCATATTGGCAAGCACACGGACTGAATTTGCTAGACTTTTAATCTGCAAAGATCACAAAAGGCATAATTTAAAGATAAAGTTTCAGCAAAAAGTATGCCTTTCTAAAACGTAAAGTTGAAAAGCAGAAAACTAAGAATAACCCAGAATAGCTTGCCTTTCCAGGCTTTAAAGCCAGCCGAGCTATCAAAGATTTTGTCATTCCAACTGCCTCTGCAGCAGCAAGATCAGCTTCATTTTCCGCCTTGATGTAATTTTCGTTGGCCTCAAGTGCATCCGCAATTCCCAGCAATATTTTCTTTCTATCTTCAGAGGATAATGCCTAGTGTAAATACAATAGTAAGTTATAATGCTGCTAAAACATCTAGTAAGCCAAAACACAATAACGGTATGGGATATCTCAATTCCCAAGGGATAAATTCCTCCAGTAAATACAGACTTGCAAGAATATTCCTAGGTTACGGTACCTGAAGCCTTCTGGAACTTTCCCTTGCTGCAAGTGCCATCTCACGTGCTCCAAATTCTTTCGCTGAGGTCCACAGATGTGCATCGTCGTGAAAGAGGGTGCCAACATCCTCTCCCTGGAGGACTTTAAGAATGTTATTAGGAGCATACCCACTGACAAAGAACAAAAAGAAAAGACTTAAGAAACTAATGCTCAATTTTATCAGTTCTTAACAAATAAAGATCAAATATGGGATTGGCATGGCACATAAAAAGGACCGTCTGGAAATTTAGATTTCTCTATACTTATCCATGCATAAAGTCAGGCATGAAAATATACCTGGTTATGACAACAGGGACACCAACACTAGCTGCATTGACAGCTGCTTTTACCTTAGCTATCATTCCTCCTCTTCCCACTCTAGACTTGTCTCCAAAAGTGATCTCAGACTGATGTTTTTCTTTGATGTATGTCCGAATCAGCTTTGAGCGAGGATCACTTGGAGGGCCACTATAAAGGCCATCGACATCACTCAAAAGAACAAGAAGATCAGCTTTAACCTCCAAGGCCAGCAACGCAGCCAAACTGTCATTATCCCAAAATATCCCAGAAGAATCCTGCAGTGAGTGTTCAATGCGAAATTATAATCCATAGAGTGAAACCGGATTGAAAAAAAAAGATTTGGATAGAAATACTTATCGAAACTGCATGGGTAGCATTAATAGAAGTAGTCATTTGATAAAAAGAAAAGTTGAAGTATTTAGGCAACCCACACAATTGGCAACATGAGTTACACACCTCATATGGAGCTTTCCTTGTACTCACTGCGTCATTTTCATTGAATATTGGAACAACCCTCAAATCTAACAGCGACTTTACAGTCTCACTAAGTTGTCTTCTAAAATCTTTGTCTCTAAAATCATGATCAGTCACAAGAAGCTGCGCCGATGATACATCCAACTGAATCAATAAAAAGCTTCAGTTTATAACAAGTCATAATTGAATATTTCAGGGAAAAGCATTCATGGTAGGTAAAGAGAGAACGGTGGCAAGATATTAAGTACCTGACTAAACAATGTATCATATAAAGCCATGAGACTATTTTGACCAACAGCTGCACAAGCCTTCCCGTCAGGTTCCATTTGTGGTTTTTGGAGATCAGCAAAGCTGAAAAATACAAATTATTCATCACAATTTTAATCACAAAAATTTGCTTAAAGAACAAAGGAACATCTTTTCACGTAGAACCTGGAGTTATATGAATCTTAATGCCAGGATTGGATGCTCATTCCAAGAAGTATAACAGTTTTTAAATCATTTAACAAAGGTTTATTCAACAATGCAATCAGTCGCAAACTGTCCCATTGTGGCTTTGTATCTAAGTAAAGTTTTCCCCAGAATAAGACCTTGCCCAATTCCAACAGATCACAGAACTAAAGAAAGAACCTTGTGTTAACTAATTTCCGGTACTTGAGCCTCTGACGACCGAGGCCAACTGCACCAGATGACACCACAATAACTTCATAACCTTCAGAGTTCAGTTCTTTAATCTGCATGTCGAAATTCACAAATTTAAGGTTCAAAGAAAACCACACAATGGGGTCGCATAAGCAAACCCAGATAGTTTTACCTGTTCACAAAGGGATCCTAATCTCCCAACCGCCAATCTGCCGTCACTCCTAGTAACAATAGCAGTCCCCACCTTCAATAATCGAATAGTCCATTGTCAATAAATCGCCAGAATAATACCTACATCAATCTTGTCCGATACCAACGGGTTTCGAGAAAGAAAAGAAATGGATAAACCCTCAAAAAAGTTCAAAACTTTGACACGTTCCTAAACACAAGGGCGGCGGGCATGCAAGATTGGAGGCAAACACACTACAACTGCACACACAATTTTCAGTGGTATGCACTGATACTCAAGAGAGCAGTCCAAACTTATGCCATGGATTTACATTAGACAAAAGAAGCCACCCAGAGAAGTTAAACAAAAAGAGACTGGCACATAATAACAAAGTAAAAAGCTTAAAGGGTAGTTTAAACAAAAAGAGATTAGCACATAATAACTAAGTAAAAAGCTTAAAGGTTAGAAGAAAAGAGAGACCTTGATAACAAGACGCTTAACGTCTTTGACAAAGCCGCGAGGAGAGTCATAGCCGTTCATGTTGAAAGTCGAACCCAAAAGGGTCGAGCCCACAATGTTGGGAAAACTTACGCAGCGACTCGACCAAGAGAAAGAGAGAATGAAGCGGATTAAGTTAACCGGTGACGTGAGACGTAGAAGAAAGGAAAATATATATATAGAGGGCGAAGCACAGACAATAGATGCGAGGAAAAGAGGGTGTAGTTTCTTTTCACACAAAAAAACAAAACAAGACCAATGATAGTGTGCGACGTCCAATGATATGTTTGTAACGTGGAGGCTGGTTGTTGGTTTTCTCTTTTCTTTCAATGGTTTATTAAATAGCAAGGTTAAATCAAATCAAACTACACTTGGCGGCTATTTGAACATACGTACATCTGGGGAGAAGATCGTCTGTACCGTCAAGCCTGTGCCATCCTGTTCCATTTTCCTTCAGCCACAAATTTTTCAATAAACAAATGGGAAAAAGCAAATTTTGTGGCTAGTGAAGAACGGGCACAGGAATGGCATAGGCTTAATGGCACAGACGATCTCATGCCGTACATCTGATCCCTGTCTAACCTCCTTCACATTATTCTCCCTAGGAAATGGTCAAATATAAAATTTGGTGATTTCGTGAATCATTCATACAAATCTAAATAAATATCGGATTATTATGAACAACATATGTGATGTATCTTCATGATTGATGCTTATCGTCTTCTTCGTCATCCAATTTGGAATCTCGCAATGAAGTAAGATTTGGAGAGATATAATAATATATAATCTTATTTTTATATAGTAAAGAAGCTATTTTTAATAAATCTACCTACAAATGTGATAATAAAAATGATGCAAATAAAAACTGACATGTTAAGAATAGAGGTAAATAAAATTAAATAGATATATAAAAAATAAAATAAAACTAAACTAAATAAAATAGTTATAAATAATAAAGATACAAATACAAAATATTAATAATAAAATAATGATAATAAATAATAATAATAATAAAGTAAAAACTAATAAGAAAATCAAAAAAGATAATAATAATAATAATAATACATACTAATATGTTGAATATATTGATGCTTATCAACATAATCAAATCCTCTTTGGTTATATTAGTCTTTTCCACTCACATTTCATCCGTTCTATTATTGTAATACTATACGTCTGTTGCAATAACTCTTCCATCTCCTTTTTTTTTTTTAATTTTATAGAAACAGATGGACTGATCCGCACAGGGAAGACACGAGTCCACCTTCAATCGTGGTTGATTAGAATAAATAGCCAAAAATTTCATCTGTATGGCCCACAACCACAATTGACTAGGGACCAACTCTGACACGCTTCCACTATCAGACGAAATTAATAATATATAAGCCATTGTTCCATGTACAAATCATCCAACACCTGCCAGCCACGCCTACCTCTGCCACTATCACGACCACTACACCTACTATTTACTTTACTCTCTACCGCTCTCTTTTAGACGACTATCATACTACAATTACTATTTACTGTATCCTTGCGAACCCCAACATATTTTAGTGGACTGCGACACCCAAACCCCACCCACGTTGATTGCGAACAAAACAAATCCATTCATTCATCCCCGTATCGATCAACGCACTACATACACCTCTCGTTGGGTGCAAGGAAGGCGCAGTTGTTGTTTGTAAAGAAGACGTGCATTCTATGAATGTGTTTAGTCAAAAAGTGAAAAATATATATCACAGATTGTGACTTCTTTCCTTTATCTCTCTCTCACGGGATGAAAAGGGACGGTGGGTTCAATCTAAATTTAAATGATGCCATTTACATGCACTTGTTTCCTTTCTTGCATTGCTAATTGACTATGGGGCAAACGGCCAATTTGGTGGGGATGGGATGGGTGAGTGTGACTTGCTCAACAGCCGCGAGCTTCCACAGCTCCCCTCTAATAATTGCATAAAGGACAGTTGTGTCATATTGTCAAAGCAAGAACACACAGTCGTGTATTAACAGGCTTGCTTTAAGCTTCGTCTTTCTGGCTCTATGCGAAGGGAGGCACGTGGCTCCTCAACCCTTATCTAGCCGTTAGAAGGCGGAGTTTTTTAAGTCATAAACTCCTTACAAGTAGATATTTCATTGGTTCTCCAATATGGACAACCAGAACACGACACAACACTCTTTATTTCCATTACCGCCCAACTTCACCTAATAAACTAGACGTCAAGATTGGATATGAAGAATGGCGATAAATACCTAATAAAGAATATATTTTATTGCTATTCACGATAGAACAGTCGTCGTTCATTCACATGCTCTAATCGTCACATTACATTCACATGCTCTCTATCTCCATTACCTTCCAACTTCACCTAATAAACCAGACGTTAAGATTGGATATGAAGAATGGCGATAAATACTCAATAAAGTATATATTTTATTGCTATTCACGATAGAACAGTCGTCGTTCATTCACATGCTCTAATCGTCACATTACTTTCACATGCTCTTACGGTCACATTACTTCGGGTTAACGCAACACTTAGTGGACAAGGGAAAGCCAGAGGATTTACGCAAACATTTAGTGGACCAGGGAAAGCCAGAGGATTTTTACGGCACAGAACCAATTTGTTGCTCGGCCAGAGAAATTACTCAGGTGTAAGAGTCACTACATTCGATCATTGTCTATTTACACACGTCATTCAAATACCAAAATCAAACAGTTTTCTTTTTCCCAATTATCTGATTCTAGCCCCGGGGTCTGAAACAACAGCCCAGTTCACTTGTCTGCATTCTAGTAAAAGAAGTGTATTTCTAACTGACTCCTTACCAACTCCGTGCAACGCATCAAGACCATTACTAACTTGACATACTTTTCATGTTGCCATATTTCTTTATGCAACCCGATGACTGTTCTGATGGAGGCATCTTTCTGACAAATTATCGATTGACAATCTCAGAGATTTGCTGAGAAATGCCACAATGAGGTCAAGCAAAGAACCACACCTTGATAAATATCGCTAAAGCCAGCTGCAAACAGAATGATGCAACCAGCACAACTGTAAGATCACTTCCCTCAGCATAAGATTTGAGGTTTGAGGCAACAAAAAAGGCCGAGTCAATTCCTGCACCAAGTATAGTGATCCACCGGAGAATCTCAACTGGAATGACCATCAGAAACTGTAAACAATAAATGGGCCTGCATAAGATGACAAGGTCCTTCAAGGAATTCCAAAATGATAAAAGTAACGGACCATTGAACACTTACAGAGGAGAGCACAAAGATGAAGAGAGAATATCCCCATATACACCAAAACTGAATAAGGCTGGCATTTGATCCAAGGTATTGAAGCAAGAAATTAAATGCCAACGGCACTGCAATTGCATAGCCATAAATTGAACATGCTGCAACGTTAACATATCCCACATCAAAGCTCCAGGAAGCACTGTTGTCTGCGTTTTTCTGTATGAGGTAAGTGGCACAATTTCCAAAGGAAGCAAGCACAAATACCAATTTTGTTGAAATCCGTACAAGACCACATGTAGCGCATAACAGAATTCAATAAAATAGCAGATTAGATAGTTGGACATTATGGCGTTCTTGCAGACTTCGTATAACTAGTGAAACAAAATCATTGTGGTACATCTTGTTGGCAGTTCAACATATTTGTACGGATTGTTGTTTCTACATCATTTCATATGATCGTGTTCAACCTATCAATCTTCTTTGATCAGGAAGGTGCAAGAAAATTTCCTACTGAAATCACAGGCAAGAGGAACACAGAACTGACACATCAAGGTAGTTATTGCAGTGCATTCATATACTAAGGGAAGAAATATCTTCTCAAATCAACATAGATTATCTAAATGGATACGTGTAAAGGAAACAACACAGCAGAAAGGAAATAATAGAAAGAGAAAAAAGCAAAAGGCATTGAGGTGGTTGTGAATGGTGATTCCAAACTCAACAAATCAGGATTCGCATCAATCTTGCTGAAAAAATCTCCGCCAATAGGATAAAAAGAGCTCATCAATCTTCTCAGGACGATATCTGTATCTACATTGAAGTACTGCATGTATTATGAAATACTAAAACCCCCCTTCCAGTTGTTTGCTTGCTGTTGCTCAAATCCTTCTGCAAGTATAGGCTGATAGGTTATTAACCATATACAAATCTTAGTTGCACCATATGAATAAATGCAGCAAATATGAACATACAATAAATCGATGAAAAGATCACGAATTACAGTTGATATCCAAACATGGGAAACGATTGCACAAGTTAACACATCCAAGGCCCACTACTATTGAAAAATATGAGCTACTATCATGAGATGCCATATATGCATGAACAAGCGACATTAAATAAGCCTACCAAGCATGCATGAGGTATCAGTTTGTAACGATTAAAGCAGAAAGGGCATTTAAGCATTTGGATATACCGCTCTTCTGCTGTCCCCCAAACCCCACACAAAAAAAAAAAAACACAAAGAAAACTACTTTATGAGGAATGAGAACACTCAATGAAGCAAAATTTGTAAAGAAAACTAGCAGCAGTCTCGCAAGTAATGTGAGTAGTTGTCACTTTCAGCTTCCAATTTTCTGGTATGTATCATTGCACCTTTTTCTTGAGCTTGTATCATTTTTTATCAACTCATTTCAGGTCAATGTAGTTTTTTATGTTGTCCCTAGTTCGAGTACACTTAGGTATACTAGAACTACGAAACTAGTTGCAAAATGTTCTTAGTGTTGTGCGATTCATAAACAAAACATTTGACAATGAGCAATTATACCTTCTGGAGTAGAAAGAGTCTGATAACCCCGGCTGTTGCTTCCACCACTACCAATGTTTGGAGGGAATGTTTGCATATTAGCTTCTGGGACTACATTGTTCACATGTTACTATATAAATCTATAAGCACATTGTGAAATCCAACAGAAAACAATGAAACACCTTTTTGTTAAGCAAACGAAGAAAAGAAATCTTCAAGCGTAAGACTTCGAAGTTCCAACCTTGATAGGTCCTGGGGCTATTTTCTTCAGTAACAACAGCCTACAAAGAAATGTCAAAAAGAGTACGGTTAAATTCGAATTAGTTGGCTCGACATAACAATTCAGTCATTTAATCATCCAATTTAATTAGTAAAGCAAAATCGATCCAAATCCAGTCTCTTGAAATCAAGAAGTAGTATTAACTCCTCGAAGCAAAAGACAAATTGCCAAATCCGTTAACTCGATCATTCTACTGTTACAATAAAATATCCGAAAACTTGAAACAAAAAAACAGAAATGGTAGCGAAAATGAAGTGATGCTTACAGGTACAGAACCGAGCAAATGGGTGGTAGGAAGATTAGTGAAAGATTCGTCCATGGTGGCAGTGAGATAAGGCAAGAATCAAATCTTCGTATGGAATATTAGAGAAAGATTGAATGCGACTGAGATTGGGAAAGTACTTGAGGCTTCAGAGCCCTAGTCTAGAGGTAGCTGGTTTTTGGTGGTGCAGAAGCAAAAGTCACAAACAAGGACGTGAGAGAGAGAACTGAAAAAGCAAAACAAAAAATAAGGATGTTTGATTTCAATTTAATTTTTATTATTAATGTTAATGTAACATTAATTTTTCTGATAGAACTATTGTCCTATTATGATTGAATTTCACAATTTAAGAACCAGAAAGCTTAACCACCACATACATTTAAAGACCAATAGAATAGAACTGACAATATGGTTATGTTGCTCCACTGTCGACTATGCAAATAGCTTTAGTAGGAGAAACAATACCCTTAGTCCCGTTTGGTTGGTGGGAAAGTAAAGTGAATTTGGAATATGATTCTTGAGAAAATAAATCTATGGAAAGTAAAGATATTTATATGTTTGGATACCTATAAAGATTCTAATAGGAAAGTTGAGTGAATTCTTATTATAGTGTTTAGTATGCATCAGTATTTCATGGAATGTAATTTAATTTTGACTTGTATTTTCATTTATATCCCTATTAAATAAAAATTGAAATCGTTAAATAATGTTAATTTATAATACAAGTTATATTATTAAATGTTAATTTTTTCATTTCTAATATTTTAGTCATATAATATTGTTTTATTATTCTTAATATTCTTAATAATTATTGTTAATTTTCTACTTATTATTAATTTTATTATTACCAAATTTATTATTTTTATCAATTACATTTATTATTATTGTTATTATTACTTATTATTATTCTTATAATAATTTAATTTAATTTTATTATTATTATTATTATTATTATTATTATTATTATTATTATTATTATTATAAAAGAGTTGTAGTAGAGTTGAGACAGAAGGAATGGTTGAATTGGCTAGTCTATTTTTTAGATTAAATTCCTAAGGAAAGTAATATAAATACCAAGGAAATAGTGGAATTTAGAATCCAAGGAAAGTGCTACTACTTTCCTAATTACCCAAAAAAATGAACCAAACATAATAATATAAATTTTAGGAAAAAGATTACTTTCCCAGGCAAAAATTTATGTCAATCAAACAAGGCCTTAGAAGTATTAGACGTAACCATACTTTCCTTTGGCTCACCAGAAAACTTGGCAAAGAGAAAGAGCATTAACTTGCAATGGACTAGCGGTGCTAAGTACTTGGAGAAGTATTAGATTAAAGACGTTAGCTTCAAATATTGCTCAATATAAAGGAAATATTACCACTCAAAGCAACAAAACCTTTCACCGCACAAATCACAATGTCAGTAGAATTCTTGGAATCCATTTCTCCATGGAGATAATTTGGGATGAGTTAGTCAATTTGTTTGAGGCCAGTGTCTAAAAGCCTTCTTCTGATTATGGGGCTTTCACTTTTATGCAATATTATCAAGAACAAGATTGTGTAATTTGTTATTTGCAAAGTTTGATTGACAATTTTTCTATGATAAAATTGTAAGTTTTGTTGATGGATCTTTTGCTATCTTTGAATAAAGTTTTTGCTAAAGCCTTGCAATATGAAAGGCGGAAAGAATTGATAATTAAGCTATTATCGAATTTAAAGTTCTTTATGCCTATAAAGGAAAGGCTATTTCATGGAAAGATTCTTATGCATCTTCTTCTTCGAAAATTTAGAGTTATGTAATATGAATAACTATAATGTAACTAATTGGGCCTATTATATATGGCCCGTGCCTGAGGCCCGATTAGGCTAGTTTTTTACATAAAATATTTTATCAAAATTTTACTACTGATAATTTGTATTACAAATATTAATTATTTTTAAATAATTTAATAATACTACAAACACTTTAACTAATTATTTTAGATATTTTAATGAAATTCTTCGTATAAATTTCTGTTTACACCAAAAAATAGGTTCGACCCATTTTTACTGTTTTCGGCCAAAAAAACCCGAAGCCCAAAGAAAGTCCATGGTTCGAAGTCCAGACACCGGCCTTGGCCCATCAGGTTTCAGTGTCCAGCAGAGAAGGACGTATTAGAGTTGGAGTTGAATTGGGAGTCTAGGAGTCCAAGTTTAAAGAGGAGATAAAACGATGAGGTGATGACATCAGCCCAAACTCTATCTCTATTGGATAAGATAGGTTTTATCCAAATCTTTATCTTTATCTAGAAAGATAAAATTTTATCAAGATTACAAGTTGAATTGCAGTAGGACACTCATCATCGTTGGCTATAAGTAGAAGTTTTGAAGTAGAAAGAACTCTCTCTACAACCTCTGACATATCAAAAGCCTGGCATCCCAGGAAATCTTTGAATTCTGTAGCTTATTATTTTCGGCAATCTTTTATTTTTTCCTAGCCTAGTCCTTTCCTTTTCAATTGTTCTCAGCAAATTTTAGATTTCTTCGTCATTGTGTTTTGCCGAATTGTTTATCAATAAAACAAAGTTCTTTTCTGTTAGATTTTTGTTTATCAATACACAATCGTTTTGATTTTAGTCAGATTGCAAGGCGCAATCTTTTCCCTTATTTCTTTAGTTTGGAAATACTTTAAATTCCTGGCAGGCTCGCAAACCGAAACAAAGGGCTACGTGTTGTCCTTTAGTCAAAATAAAGGCCAAACATATTTTTGGCACGCCCAGTGGGACCCACGCAATGACGAAAACAAGATCTAGTAAGAGTACTGACGTTTCCCCCGGTGGAGGCGATGAAATAGAAAACGTTGCAACAGCAACGCTGGAAGACCAACCTCAGCCTCTTAAGTTGAGTCAATTAAGCAGCATCGAAATCCTTTTAGCAAAGGTTCTGGAGGCCATAGAGAAATCAGCAGCTGAGACGCGTACTCTCTTGAGCACCATGAGGAGTAATCAAAAAGAGATTTTGGCTGTGGTCACTGGATCTACCATGCCATAGAAAGACAAAGGCATAGGCGGGGTAGAATCGAGTGAGGCGTTGCGTCAAGCTGAATCGCAGGCCAGTAAGTTACCAATGGCCGCGGGAAATTAGCTAGTGGCGTCTACAGTTACTCTAATTGGAGGTGAAGGGTCGCTAGCCAAAGCGACCAAGGGGGGAGAAATTTCTTCGGAGAGGGTGCTGGGGGGGCAGCCCACCAGGATTGATAGCCCCAACAAGGAGAAACAACTGGTGACTACGTACCAGTCACTGCATAGAAGGGATGAGACACCGAATGCTGCCATGCCTCCGATGTCCATCAACCACAAGACCCCTATCCAGTTCTACAGCCACATTGGACCGTCGACTCAGCCCCATCTCTATGAAGAAGGAATGAGCTCAGGGGGCAATGGGAGTCTGGTGATCAACCAGATACAGGTACTCCCAAGAAATGTAGGTCACCAGGCTGTTCAGCAGCCGGTGACCATAATCCAAGCAATGCCCGGGCAGAACGCTCAGACCATCGATCTTGTTACTAGGGATGTACTTCGTGAGATCGCCCAAGAATTGTATGGCCCCAGGTTCAACCAGATCGTCCGACCTGAGTTTAGGAAACCTTATCCTGAATTCATAGACAGAGCAGCCTTTCCTAGGGGTGTAAAAATCCCAGATTTCACGTTGTTTTCAGGGGAAGACGGGCAGTCTTCCATCAAGCACATAACAAGGTTCACTACTCAATGCTCGGAATTTTCTAGTTATGACAACTACCAGTATCTACTTTTGAAGTTGTTCCCGAATTCGTTAACTGAAGCTGCCTTCTCTTGGTATGTGTCACTGCCGAGGGACTCCGTGTTCGGCTGGGCAGATATGACAAGAGTCTTCCACG
>JAOQMS010000180.1:15173171-15192252 GCA_027563885.1 Erythroxylum longipes | reverse complement strand
TTACAATGTAACGTTTTTATTATCAATTAAGATATTTTAATTTTTAATCATTAATCAAAATTTCTATCTAACCAAATTAAAGGTATATTATAAATATTTAATTATTAAAATTATGCATCAATTATAATTTAAATATAATGAAAATATATATATTTTTTAAAATTAAGCAATAACTTTACCGATGGAAATAACCATCCGCCGGTAACTTCCTAACTACTTTACCGACGGTAGAAGGACATATTCCGTTGGTAATAATAAAATATACCGACAGAATATAAATTCCATCGGTAATTGTTAAGCAAATTTACGGATGGAAAACATGTTACTGTCGGTACATTTACCAACAGTAGGAGAACATTCCGTAGCTAAATTTACATACAGTTAAAGAACTTACCATCGATAAATTTAGCGTTGGAAAATTTTTAATCCGTCGACAATTTACGAACGGAACAACTATGACGGTCGGTACATTTTCGGTACATTTACCAACGGTAAACCATTCTCCAACGCTAAATTTAACGACGGAATGTTCTTGTACAGTCGGTAAATTTATCTATGGCCGATTCTACGATGTTTTTGTCTGTCGGTACATTCCGTTGGTAATATTTGATGCCGACGGAATATTTATGTTTTTCGTCGGTATTTTCCGTCACGAAATGACAGTTTTCTTGTTGTGTACAGTTTGGAGAACAATCCGAATTATTTGGAGTGTAACGTTTGGAATACTGAACCAAATTGAATGATTTTGGTGTCTTTAGAAAGTTAAGAGATAGAGGAACAATTTTCTAAAAGAAAGTATCCTCGAATTACTTCATTTTCTTGGTTAGAAAGAACTTGGAAAGTTGACCTGAAAATGTGTCTTAGGAAAAATCTGATTTGAAGAAATGAGTTATGAATTTTGATTGTAATGGTTTTAATGAGGTGAAAACCTAAGTATAAATTATATTTCAGCAAGTTTTGATATATGATGGATGATGTGATTTGAATTCAGGAAAAATACCTGGGAATGTCATTGAACATGCATTGTACATATTTCATATACAAATAAGTGCATTAATAGACACTTTTACAATTGTGCAATTAATAATGTGTATAGATGTATGTTGCATGATGTTGATACACAGGATAGAACGTCCATATCCAGATGCTTCTGGATCAAGAAAGCTAATATTAATTTGGAGCGTATTGTAAGTAACCTAGATGGTTTTACTCAATTGATTGTTGTGTTAGATTATGTTTGAAATATCTTATGAGTGTAAATTTGATTGTGTTGATTCCGGACAGTAAAGGTCCGAGGTTTCTGATGAATAAATGTGATATTTGAAGTGCTCCTCGTATGTGAATGCGGAGAAATAAATGTTACTCAACAAATTTTGTTGAATGCTGGACTAAGGTCTGAAGATGGTTGTTGTTTTGGCTGTAAAGGTGACTGATTGAAAACAATGATTGAATTAATGTATGAGATGCATTTCCTTTCATAAATGCATGAAAGACAAAGGCAGTTATGACCAGAGTCGCCAGTAAAAGAGCTTACAGCTCAGAACTTGATAAGATCATTTGCCTCAGTTGTGCATGTACCCGGTATCCACTAAGGGATATGAGATATTATTCGATACAGCTCGGTATCCACTAAGGGATATGAGCTAGAAAAAAAAAGAGGTAGTTGGTCTTAACAAAGTAACAAATGAAACTGAATCATGTGCATTGCATTTACAATTGATATGTGTAATTTGTATGAATGAAATGTTCGGTATAATTGTCCCGAAAGTGATATGTGATGCGTTATGCAAAAATGCAAATATGTGAATTATATGTCTACATGTTTGATGTGTTGCATGAATTGAGTGAACCATCGATGATGGCTACCTTATTGAGTTTGCAAAACTCACCCAATATTTGCAATATTTTTTTCAGGCTCAGAAGAGTTATCCTGTTAGGCAAACGAGAGTATAACCACTGCATTCAGGTAAGAGATAGAGATCGAGATCAGTTCGCGTCTGCATTTGTATTTTCTTATTTTTGTATCGAATTGAGTCTTCCGCAATTATTGTAACTTGTATTATTGAATACTTCTGTTTTGTATTAACTTTTGAAATAGGATATGTTTTGTAATTGAAATTGATCAAAGTGTAATGATAATTATGATTTCGAGTTTTATGAAATAAAAGTATGGGCTCGAATTTGATTATTAATTTTCGCGTATGCGCATAAAAAATTTGGCAAAAGAAAATTTGGTACTGAGTTTCAAGTGTTTTACTGATTAATTGTTCTAGCATACCACCCTCACAGGGTACGTACTCAGATATCACTCAGGATGTCGGGTACGTATCTTGCTAAAGTGGGGTGTTACATATTGAACCTAGAACCGGACCTTACGTATATTCAACAGTTTAATCATTTTCAATTGCTTATTTTATTTTATTTTTGATAATTTACTTTTACTTTAATTTCTAAATTGCTTAAAAAAACCCTTTTTATATTTCTTTGCATCAATTAATTTCGTTATGGAAATTAACCGAACATTCTCTATAGATTCGATCCCGACTTAATATAACTGCAAATTTTAGTATGCAGAGTCAGGTAAATTTTACAATGCACTCTACACACTCTATCATTGATTCAAGTATATCAATAGCAAAGAAGTATCATAAACAAAACAAATTGGTTCTCATGATAAGGTTATTATGCTAAGATCGAGATCACGTAGCTAGACTTTCTTTCAGTGCAATGGGGGATGATGTTCTCTTGAATTAATATCATTACGAGACGTATACATATCAGTGTTAGAGAACCTTCAACTTAATAAGTGTGAGAACTCATTATTACAGTCAAAGTTTGACAAGCCCATACCAGACCATATGCCAAGTTCAACTATAGTCACAAAGATGGGATTAGCGTGGTTAAGTATACGACTTCCTGCCACAAGACGACATTCTAAGGCTTAAACCATTAACAAAGCCTCATATTTGGTTTATACTACATGAAAACTACATACATCGTTGGTATGAAGTCATTACATGCACTTCTTTCAACTATTCCCAGTATATAAAATGAAGAGAAAAAGTAAAACATACTGCCATTAATACATAAATCAAAGGTTATAGTTGCAATAATAATTAGTAAATTTCAATTGTCTTCCCAACTATGCCTATTCCCTGATAACCAAAATAAAATACATGAAAATTACTAGTACCTTACTATTTTATCAAGAGTTATTTATCAAAGCCATTTTATAATGAACAGCTACATGCAAATTTCTGTAAGTAATAATAGGGGGAAATGCAACTTGTGTTTAAAGCATTTTAGTTTTCAATTTTCAATTTTATTAAGTGCTGTAGAAGTGAAACCTTGAGGTTTCTCCTAAACTTTCAATCATACATATAGAGAGAACCTAATATGTGAGATTTTTGTATGTTACTAACTATTTCAGTTATTAATCGGTTTAATTTTGGATTTCATCCATTTTCTACCAAAAGGCTCGAAATGGGGAACTTAATTCAAGTCTTTGTTGAACAAGGCTTCTTATCAACTAGAGCTTCGCTAGTTTTACTGGCATGTTGGTTTAAGTAGCGCATGTCGGAGTATATCTTCTGCTGAAATTCTGTATGGCATTTCCAACTATGGGAACTACGTCTTATTTTTTGCAAGTTAATTACCATCAAATCCCTTAATTAGTGAGAAAGAAGTTACCATTTCTCCTTCTTCCACCTTCTTTGTCATTTATCTATATTCATTTAGTATTCATTCAAAGACTATTGATCGAGTCTAAGAACCTTCAGGTCTACTGACAAACAAGTACTAAGTACTATTTAAATAGTTTGCCAAGAATCATCTTACGATTCAGTTGGAAGAAGTCAGAAAGCAGCTGGGAAGTGAAAAACAATGTCATTTCACAAACGTGCCAACACTAGATCTAGGTCTGGAGATGGTTTTTAGAAGCATTTTAGTAGCAAACATCCTGTATGTACTTATTGTGGTGATACTTAGGGATAATAAAAAAGTCCGAGCTCGGCCCGACTTGAAGTAAATGTGCTAGTTCGATTTTTTGGGTCTAATGAGACATCAGGCTAAGCTCAGATTCTCAAGATTCAGTAACACAGAATGTCGTCATTTTGTCATAAAATAACATCATTTTGGTTTTTTTTTTTAAAATAAAATTATGACCAGATATACGCCAACTTGTCATAAAATAACATCATTTTGCTTTTAAAAAAATAAAATAAAATAATGGCCGGCTACTACCATCCCTAATAATACTAGTCATACAATGGATAAATGTTATAAAAAACTGGCCCTTATGCCATACAAAAAATGAGACATAAACTTATTATTACTAAACTAGTAAATGCTGAATATATATATACAAAGAATAAGAATCTTTTTTGATAAATTGTTTGATCTTATCTAACTAAACACACGTAAATATTAATTATTAAACCAACAATTTATATATTTATTTGAATTCATTAAACAATCGGGGGTTGGGTTATTTTGGAGTAAACACCCGTAATTTTTGTGGATGAAAATTGTCTTGAAGAGAGTATTAATTTCCAAGAAAAAAACCTCTGTACCTTCTTCTGATCTTAGAATGATATTTGGCACATATCATGTAAGAGCATGACGTTAAGAATAAATACTGTGATACATTAAAAAAAAAAAAACACTCTTCCTATACAGAGTTCAGGTACAAAGAAGAAAAAAGTGTTTCAGATTTGGCGTTCTAAGGCTTGCAGCGACTGACTGCAGTTACATATACTAACCGTAAATATTTGTCATGTGATGGTTAGTTTCAACTTCATAGAAAGGAAAGAGCATTGCATATGATTCTATTAAAAATAATCTCTTTATTAAATAGAGGCTGTATATTAATTAGCAAGAAAAATATACAAAGCGGAGTGCCCACAATGCAAGTATCCTTCACAGTTATGCCCAATCCGTTTCCTCCCTCATTAATCACTGTTCCTTTTGTGTTTCAAAATGTTGCGCGAAGGTTACAGTTTGTAAAGAATTTTACAAAGCAAAATAACCTAATGTCTGAGCCCGGGTTCGAACCGGGGACCTCTAGTGTGTGAGACTAGCGTGATAACCGACTACACCACCCAGACGCTGATAGCAGCACCTCAGTTTAGCTTACATCAATTTAATCAATGCCCTTTTCTTTCCCCTTCCCTGTGCTTAATATTTTTAAGTTTGGTGAGTTTAGGATTTACATTTGTAACTTGCTTAACGAAAATCTAAGCTTTCATAAATCTGCTCAATTTAAGACTTTTTTAGTGTGTCATACACTTGTCGTTATAGACAATTCAGTTAGTTTTTTAATGTCACGTTAAAAATATATGTGGATTTTTAGAAAACAAAAAATATAGAAACCTTAAATTTTTTCAACTTCTTCCTTAATAAAGATGATGGGTGGGTCTTGTCCTGTCATAAAAGGCTCTTCCTTTAAAAATTTTTTTTAGTTGTTCTATTATTTGACAAAAAAGGGGAGGAAATCATTATTCTCATCTTTTGCTTTTGAAATTTGGGTTATTTTATATAATCTGATGTAAGTAGTTATTTGATAATAATATGGGAGATCGAAACGAGGGTGATTAATATTTTTCTGGGTCATGGTTATATCATCTTAATTTACTTTGTGATATATATCAAATGAAGTTTTGGTTTTTGTTTCCAGTTGTGAGACTTCATTTGTAACTTATATCTGGAACAACTTCTTAGGTGGGCACTCCAAGTCTCGACCATTTGGCAATGCTGTTTTCGATGGGATGGACTTGGACATTGAAGGAGGCACACCATTTTACTTGGACGATCTCGCAAGGTTCCTGTCAAAATACAGCAAAAGAGGTAAGAAAGTGTACCTGACAGAAGCTCCTCAGTGCCCATATCCTGACGCTTGGGTAGGAAAAGCATTGACCACAAGTTTATTTGACTACATTTGGGTTCAATTCTACAACAACGCTCTTTGCCAATATAGTAATGGGAATGTAAAAAATCTTACAGTTGCCTGGAAGCAATGGACATCAGGAGTTCATAAAATAAAGATTTTCTTGGGTCTACCAGCCTCCCCTAACATTGTCGGAAGTGGGTATATTCTAGTACTACATAAATCTGAAGTGAAGGTAAAGATCAATCATCTGAGATCTCTTAGAATCACCATCTTCCCCAAGTTGTTGCTTATGAACTTAAACAGACGGTGCAAGGATTCTTATTCCTCTCTTCCATGTATTTTAATATATAACAATCAAAATCTTAAAATTAGAAGCTATAAACTAAAAGATCTTAAGGTAGTTTAAGTTGAGTTGTATATGCACAAAACCCTTCACTTTCAATTTTTCATAAAAATGTATTTCAACAAAAAGGAATTCAAGAAAGAGAAGAAATATACTAAGAGTATAGTACGAAATAGCACTTGCTGCTAGAAATGAAACAGAAATGGAAAAGAAAAAAATGGCAACAACAAAATTTAGAGAATTTATTTCTAACATCCAAGTCAAAAGAAGTGCCTAAAGGACTCTAAAAACAAAAGCCAAATAGAGGTGTTATCTTTGTGGACAGTTCATCACATAGCGGAACAATCAACTTCTATACCAACTCCATTTTCATTTGTTAGAATCATACAGATCTGCAATTGCTTTCTTTTATTTATTTTTTTTGAAGTTTCAATATATACTGAAGTTTATGAAGCCAACTGGAAATCAAAATTTGAGGCTGTTGGGATATGTTACGTCTCTTATCTACTTGATGCAAAACGATTGCTTCTACTAAAGTGTATGCATTTATCATTCATTTGCATGATTTAACTGGAAGGTATGATGATACTGACTCATTGATGATATGGTAGCTTATGCTCTTAAGAGTAAAGGAGGTTATGTTTGGGCATGCAAGAACTATGGTGGAGATGTGCAAAGTGATTTCTTAGCTCAGGGTATGTAAAAAGCTTTTATAAGTTTTGAAGAAACAACATTTAGAAACTGCTTTCTTTGTTATTTTTGGTGTTTGGGAGTCGGGTAGTTTATGCTGCCTTTTTTATCACTTTAAAAATTGCAAAGTATATTGTAGCTGAATGGCTCCTGAGATAAGAATTGTTGCTACATTTTTGTAGGTTTAGAATCCCTTGCATTGATGACCTCCGTACTATCTATACCCTCCATTGCTGCGAGTAAAACCTGAACGTGTGACAAAGTTGTTTGCTGTGGAGCCGTCGGAATTGGGAAGTAACAAATTTCAGGTCATTAGCCATTAAAGCAAAAGCTTCAACTTCCGAAAGGGTCTGCATAGTTTTTGTTGAGATGGGAATGTTTGATGACGAATGAGGGTCTAGCAAGTTTAGTATGAAAAATTAAATTATTTTATTTTTTATAAAATCTACGTGGCTTTTAAAATCTACCTAGCCTCTCTAAATAGACTTTTTATATATAGAAATGGCGCGTGTATAACACTTCTTAATTTCAGTCCAAAAAAGCCTTAAATTAAGTAGACTCATGAAAATTTAGACTTTTGTTGAGTAAGTTACAAGTTTAAGTCCTAAACTGATCAAACTTAAAAACGTTAAGCCCTAATTTGAGCTTTTAGCTTAAATAGTATTTCGTGATTAAATGAAAATCATTTGCATAAACCCAATTTAAAGTATACTCAAAACTCGTTAGTCTCCATAAATAAAAACTATTTGCATAAAATCAATTTAAAGAACACTCACAACTTGCTAGTCTCTATAAATAGAAACTATTTGCATAAAATCAATTTAAAGAACAATCACATGTCATTAATTCTTTTGCAAAGAATTTAGTCATATGAAATAATTAAAATACACTCACGTGTCATTAATTCTTTTGCAAATAATTTAGTCATATAATAAAATTAAAATACACTCACTGTTTTGCGAACTTATCGCCAAACACACTTACGCATTCGGTGCCTCTCCTTTATCTACACAAACCAAATTTCTGTTAGTCATTTATTTCCAAATTAGGAAATAATACATCAAAACTATATATTCAGTTTAACCGAATTTGAGATTTGTATCTAATCACGTAACACATATGCTAATCATATTTCTACTTACTTTCGTAAGCTAACCTATTGGTCACCATTTCCAAATATAACTTCAAAAGTCACTTAAGTACCATATTTTACTCATTCTAACTTACCAATTTTTTCAAAACACAATCTCACCCAATTTAATTCACCATATCACAATCATGCATGATGAGTCACGGTTATGACCCATGTCTAAAATTCATACCTCCATTTGTTCCTTAATTTTCACATAGCAAATGCTCAATTTAGGTTTTCACGTCTCTAAAAATTTGTTCCCCTATATCTAAAATTTCCATATCATCAAAATTCATTCCATTTCAACTTGTAAACTATAAAAAATGTACCAAATATTATAAGTTGTTTCAACACAGGGGTAATATCAAGTTACCATTTTCAATCTCAAATTTCAATACCATTCATCCCGAATTAGGTCTAGATTTCTTCTAGAGATTTTTATTACTATGTCTTAGGTTTCAGCTCCAATTGGAATCACTTAATTTGGAGGTTTGTATGCCGAGTTATGGTCAAAACATTAGGGTTGGTTCAAGTAAACTAAAAATCAAAGACATGATTTTACTAAACATAACTCTTTCTTTTGTCATATTCAACTGTTAAATGCTTCCAAACATATTATCTAATCTATGACAATTCAAAAATCATCATTTATCTTACATAAATCTATCCCACTCAAAAGCCCCAAAACTAGAAATTTTGGTTGGAAAACTTACCATTTCTTTTAATTTTTTGACAATTAAAGAACACTTAGTCTTGATCAAGCTTTCTTCAATTCATGCTCCAAAACCCATCAAAAATCAACTGCACTCTCCTTCTTCTCTCCTTGTCTAGAACTTCAGTCTTTCTTCTCTTTTTTTCCTTCTTTTGTTTCACTCTCACGTTTATGTTGAAAGAAGGAAGCAATTGGTCTTACTTTACTATTCTAATATCCTTTAGTGCATTACATATGGCATCTTCTAATTGGTCATTTTTTTTAATGACTCATCACCACTCAATTAATCATGCTTAACCCTTAAGAAAGCTTCTAAGTCATTAGGTGTGGCTCACTAATCAACTTACACTATTTTATACAAAAAGACCAAATTGCCCTTAATGAGTTTAATTCACCAACTAACCGAATTAAATCCCAAAAACATTCCACAATCGTCTTATTTTCATATTGACTATGAAATATTCTAATTAGGGTCAATTCTTATTGATTGGATTCTTAAAATTTTTTTCGAATGGGTTTAAAATCATCAATATCCATTATTTTCCAAAAAGGGCATTTTAGTCCAATAATTTCAAATTACCCGAATTCTATTCAAACAACCTCCGTTTTGACTCGTTTTAGTTCCTATAGACTCCAATCCTAATTTCGGAGCTTTTCATCATATTTTGAAATTATTTGATAGCTTTTCAGTTGCCCGAAAGAATTTTCAGATTGAGTCTGAAAATCACTGAATGTCACCGAAATCGTTCGGATTTCATTAAAAAGTGTCACCTAAATCTCCAAAGTGCATTTCAAGGCTTGTAAAGCTCGTTCAGACTCATTCAATGGCTTTTTGAAGTTTTCAAAAATTTTCTAAGAAATTTTCGGTCAAGTTCAGAACTATCTTTAATATTTCCGTGATATCTGTTATAACCTTAATAATACATCTAAATGCTTATTTTACTATATTATACCATAATAGAGCATAGTCCATAAAATGAATGTGCAACACATAACGTAGTACAATAATTGACTAGAATATTATAGGTAGATTTTTTGTGAAGCTCGGAGATATTATATTATAGAGTTATCTATTTTATGTTCTTAGATATAAGTCATTCTATCTATTAAGTGTTAGACTGTTACAGTTTGGATTTTGAAATGATTAATTTGATTTTTTAACATATCTATTCCACATTCAAATTGTTTTCTCTATATTATTAATTTAAATTTGATATATATCTATTTATTTTATAAATAAAAGAAGGAAAGTTTAAGTACTCTTGATGATTCAATCTCTTCAAGTTTAGGAAAATTCAATAATCCAACTTGGACTCATACTAGATTGATTCCAAGAATGAAGAATCATACAATCTATTTATATTATAATAAACATTTGAAAGGTGAGGGAATCACTATATTAAAGAAGTATTTGACTATAATCAAAGGTAACGTGGAACCTTATAAGAAAATGAGTCATAATGTGAAATGACAAATATATACTATAGTATGAGAAAGATAAAAGGACAAGACTAAACTATAAAATTGGTTGTGGAAGTTCCTTTTGCAGTGGTCAGAATGATTGTGAGGATGTTAAAGAAGGTATTCCTACCCAACAAGAAGAGAATGCTGCACCTGATGTGAGAAAAAGAAGAAGACAGATGTCTAACTTTTTTACACTACGAACAACTTCTAGAGCTCAGCCTTTAATTTGTAGTGTCTTACAATCTAAAGAAGTGGCTCATGGAAATAACAATGGTTAGATGGTGGTATAATTCAGGTATAGCATTCAATGTTGCTTAATCTTATTATTACTATCCTATAGTGGATGTTATTGCCTCTTAAGGTCCACAACAATAATTGCTGACTATAAAGGTGAATTTCAGAGCAAATTTGTTTATGAAATAAACAGTTATTCAGATGAAAGAAGAATGAATTGAGCTACTTATGAGTGTTCAATCACGTGTGATAGTTGGAAAAATAGTAGATATGAGCTTATTATTAATTTTTGGTTTATTTACAATGGGGACAACATTTTTGAAGTCGATTGATGCATATGACCTTGTTAGAAATATTGATATTTTGTTTCAGATATTTAATGAAGTTGTGAAAAAGTTGAGCCAGAAAATATTGCTCATTTCACTACTGATAATAATTATGCTTACAATACAACTGGAAAAAGAATGCAAAGCAAGTATAATTCGTTTTATTAGACTTCTTGTTTTTTACATTGCATTGACCTAATGTTGAAAAATATAGGAGATTTTAAATATTTTCCTATCATTTATGAGAGTATGTAGAAAGTAAAAAAGTGATTAAGTTCATCTACAATAATGCATGGGTCTTGAATTTAATGAGAAAAGATTTCACCAATGGTCAGAATTTGTATCCTATTATTATAAGATTTGCAATTAATCTTTTATCACTTTAGTGTTTTGTTCTGATGAAGAAGGAGTTGAGGCAAATGTTTAGAAGTAATAATGGATTGCATCTTAATATACTAGGTCTAATGCTGGATTGGAGGTTCCAAAATTATACTTGAAGATCATGAATTTTAGTCGTAATGTCAAATTGTCATATGAGTTTGTGAGTAATTGGTGAGAATATTTCGTCTGGATGAAAGTGACGAGAAGGAAAAAATAAGTTATTTTTATGATGCTATGGAGAGAGAAAATGAACTAATCACTACCAATTTGAAAATAAGTCTTCTTTGTACATATCTTATCTTACAATCATCAATGAGAGATGAAAACACAACTTTTCTCTCCGTTATTTGCAGCTGAAGCATTTTTTAATCCTAATGTCTATTTTAGACCAAATTTTATATAAAAATTGAAGTTAATAGGGGAATACTATTACATACTACAACAATTATTGTTCATGAGATGATACAAAATCTCCCGAGGTCACAAATAGAGGTTTATAAGGATGCTTATGGTAATTCTGAAATGTCTATTGCTATTTGTCAAAGAGAAAAACTTAATCCATGTATATTTTTTTTACGTCTGTTGCATATTGAAAATTAATTATCACTTTATTTTTGTATAATATTACTTTTTTCATCTTGCAGTTGCTTGATGAGACCAATGTGATAATGATTTTACAGATTGCAAAGGTTTATAATTTAAATTTTGAGTCAATTTGTAAGTACAACAGGGTGTGCAAAGAACTGAAGCACATTTGAATTTATCCATTGCAAGAAAAGAAATATATTAGAATATAAAAGATGGACCGACTTGGTCTTTATTTAATAAGTTTTGAAAAAGATATGTTATTATAATTATTAAGTTAAACATAATTCTTGTAATTTTTAATTATTTTATTTTATTTGTTTACTAAAACTCTTAATAGAACAAATAGTTCTGTATCATATCGATCTTTTGACAAATTAGGTTTATGAGAAAACGAGTTTAATAAATGAATGTGACTTGAAAAATAATTTTAGATAAAAAAGTATTAACATGTCATTTAGTGCAATGAATCTGAATATTGGTGATGATGAGACTCATCTTAATAATGAAAATTTTGTATCAAATGAAAATTGAGTCAATGCAATTTGAGCAAATATTTGAATAAAGTTTCAAGTTTTTCACTTTTTCTCTTCTTTTAATTTTACTTATATTTGATACATATGTTAAAATTTATATATACAATATAAATATAATTATAAACGTGTTCATTTCAAGTTCCACTTCTAGTTAGATCTTTCCTAGACATGAACTCTTGTTGTAACATTTAAAGAGTCATCTAACTTTATTATTCCTTTTATTTGATGTTAGATGTAATTATTATTTATTATATGATAAAATTATAATATTTTAAATACTTTATATTATTATTAATTTTATATGTATATGATGATTAAATAATTTTTATATAAATTATAATTATTGTTTATATGTGAAATATGTGAAAAGTAATATTAATTGAAATAAATATATTATTATTATTTCAAATTTCTATTGTTATGATTTTTAAAGACATGAGCCCTATTTGACAATCAGTAAATTGCATTAACTATTAGCTTTAACTATTAGCTGATTCTATCAGCAGTTAATTAATAACAGATTAATATAACTAATTTGACCAGTGAATAACATCAACTGTTTATTTGATGTTTGATAAATTTTGATATTTAGTATTTAACTGTTTGTGTATAAATGACTTATGAGGTATGACTTAAAAAAATTATAAGGATATGAGTATTAACTATTTATATCTTAGTATTTCTTTGAGTTATTTATAAGAATTTAGATAGAGCAAAAGAAGTCAACACTATCATTTTCTTCTATATCTTCCATTAAGCCTTAAAAACAATGAAAGTCCTCTCAATACAACTTTTTAATAATACATTCAAGAACTATTTTACAATTTTTAAAAAATTCAGAAACTACTTTATAATTTTAAAAAATTACTTAAAATGGTACTTAATATTGACCGATATTAATACAATACCGTACTAAAATCAAATTTAGTACCAGTTCTGACACGGTATTCATAAGTGGATGACCAAGTTTTAAGGGACGTGATCATCTGTCCCCCTTCTCCTGTCCCTACCCTGTCTTACTAAATCTCAGCCATCTATTTATGTAGGACCCATACAAATTGATGGTTGAGATTCAATGGGACAGAGTAGGGATAGGAGAAGGGGGACAGAGGATTTGAGGGCAGTTTTAAAAGGCAAACAAATCTATGCGGCAATTCCAAGAGAAAAAGAGCCTACCGCTAAAGCCACATCTCTGCTTTTGTCATCTTCCCAAATGACTCTCCCCTTTCTTTCCACATCATGTGAAAGCAGCCGGAGCCTCAACAAATGACAATCACTTTACCAACAAATGGACTGAAGCTTCAGCAATCTGAAACGAATAGTATCATGATACGATGATCAAACTAATTTGCGAAGCTCCTGATTTTCCTTTTGCAGAGATTTGATCTCTTTCATCAGCGCAGCTTGATTTTCCAGAATTGAGCTGACCACGCTAGACAACTCCATCTGTTCATTTACAAAAAATCATATGAACAAATTGCAGAAGAAAAATAACAGAATACCAACGATGTACTATACACGCACCTCCTGCATATGAAACTGTCTTAGAATTTCAATATGAATATTTCTCATATCTTCATGTATGGATTTCTGAAACGAATCAAGAGTTTCTTCAAGTGTACGTTGAAAGAGCTGAAGAGTGAAAGAACTACCCTGCTGTGAATCCGGCTGCAGGCCTTTTTGTAGTTGCACAACTCCCTGTCAAATTATTACAAATTAGTACACAATTATAGGGGAAGTTAAGGTTAGCATTCTTTGTCATTATTTTCACATAAATATCATCAAAACGCTGCAAGGAAATGAAATTTCAACAAAATTTAATAAAAGAATCTATGACATAATGCATGAAGAGCATCTCCAAAAACAAACACAAATGAGGAGCCAAAACAAACAGCTTATAGTTTAGTTAGATATTCATACATTTAGGGTAGAGACCATTCCTGGTTCTGCACCCGCCAAAGTATCAGACTTGGATAACAAGCTATTCAAAAGTTTATCCCCGGATTCAGCTCCTGTTTTCTTGATTTTTAGTGAACCTAAGGCAAGAGATGTCTCATCACTGAAGGAGGAAGTAGTGCTTATCCCCTCAGCATATGAATACCTGCGAGGTAGCTCTAGAGATGCTGGTCCTTGTGCCTCAAGTTTAGCTGGTCCCAATATGTTTTTTGTACCAAAAGAAAGAGACATGAAACTAGAGGGGAAATTTTCAGGGAAACTACTCAAAGTTTCACAGTTGGAGGATAAATCTCTGCTGTGTACACTAGAAACATTCAACTTAGCGCCTGTTAAAGAGCTCGTACTTGTCTGGATTGTTGAAGATGATGAATCTTGTGAACCAGAAAATGATATCGCTGTTGTCAAGCTTTCATAATTCAAAGTTGCAAAACGAGAGGGCTGGCGCAGCTGATTAATTTTATCAGATAGCCTCTCACCACCCAAAGCTTCAGGAGGAGTGATGGAAGAGTTCTCAATTTTAGGAGGTATAGATCCCCCCAGTGATGCAAAAGAAGATTTGGTGTCTTCCTGCAAAGCAGTGAAATGCCTATCATGCCACCTTTTTCCTAAATCCTAGGTCACAAGGGCAATCATATAGAACTAAATTATATGCAAGAAACAAGAAAAAAATATTTTTGAGAAAGCCAAATACCTAACTTGTAATGATATGTACAAACTTTCAGCATTTAGTGATTGACTAGCATCATGAACCGATATAATAGTAAAAGAGTTGAATGTAAAAATCAAGCAGATATGCTCCAAATGCAGAGCCTAATGGAAAAGCAAGATAGAGAAAAGACCTTTTATGAAGGAAAAATGCTCTTTATTTGTCAAATTCTTTATCACACAACTCAGGACAAAAACAGCAGACCTGTTTGGGAATTGAGCTGGCTTTCCATTCAAATATTGGATGAACGGTGGCCCTATCCTCTACATAAGGGAATCTCCTACCAGATGAAGTAAACAAGGATGGAGGCTTCCTATCAATAGGTAAATTGTCTTTCTTCAATCCCTCATTGTCAGTCCATGGTTTATCAAGCGAGGGTGTTATTGGCTGAACATCAACAAGCAGAGAGAACACCTCCATTTCATCCTTAAAATTACCACTAAATCATGCAGCATGTAATCTCGTCAATTATCCACCAAGCCACAGATGGCTTCTGTGGGGTGCTTCCTCTTCCAAAGATAAATTGGCCGTGCTTGTCACAGATCCACTAACAGTTGCTGTTAGAGATGTTTCCGAAGAGAATACCTGAACCCCCTGCATTACGAGAACTAGATACTGCCATGGATGGTGAAACAGAAGATGATGTCACTGAGGGCAGGGGGTCAGGCATAAGGATGGAATCTTCAGCAGCAACTCCCAAAGGAGCTGTCTCTGCAGTACAGCTGCTCTCATTTACAATAACTGGTTTTGACCTTTGCCAGCACAAAATTGCAACAGCCTGATTAATATGGAAAGTATTCAGTATTCTATAAGACAGGAAAAATTAAAGTTATGATGTATTGAAAAGTTTGTAAAGAAAGCCTATTCTCAAAATGAAGCATAAAGAACAATCGTCACCAATATCAATGTGTGCATGAAACAGCTTTCAAGCATGCACGAAGAATAGTGTAAGGCTTGAAATTTCTTTGAATATCATAGAAGACAACCCAGCCACTGCTGGTTCCGGCTGCCGGAAACCAACCATCATCTGTGTAAGCCAATGAAGAAAAGGGTGCCTCATAAGCAATGCAAGATGAGGGGCTTCTAGACCCTGAATCATATGTGTATAACGTCTTATCCAGTCCGACACTAGTTATGATCTGTTATAAGAAAATGAAGTAAAAGAATGATGAAATAATGTGCCAACAACCAACTGAAGTTTGGTTGAATAATAACAAAATGAGATAGAGAGAAACCTTGTCACTTGATGGGGATAAGCTAATACCGGTAGTTGGTGCTGAATGTTGCTTCAACCAAGAAATCTACAAAAAACACAAAAAAGATAATCATTATATGTTTCAATATAAAGAATACTGCAAACGACAAAATAAAAAGAACCGTGGAATCATCAAACTAAGTTTTTTTCCTGAATATGATTAAAGAATACCCAACTCTTTTTTTCCCCTTAAAATTCTTTATACAATGTAAAATAGCTTCAAAGAGTAATATTAAGGATCTATACTCCAAAACCTAAAGCAGCCAAAATATGTCATAAGCTCATGAGTTTATGAAAATTGTTCAAAAGTAGGAATTTATTCAGGTGCTTTTGACTTTGTGTTCAGAATACAAACCTTTGGGCTGCAGTCAGTTGTATCCCACAAATGTACAGACCCATCATCACCTGCAGTGACCAATAGGTGGCGGTTAACCCCTGAATAATCAAGCACCCTCAGTACCTGGTCTTAAGACCACCAGAGAAGCTATCAGCTGAAGACTCGGGAACAGAAATCACAAACACCCATAAAGAAACACCCAAATGCAACTAACTACAACCTGTTGATTAGGATCCTTGAGTTCTGCTGCCCTTGAACCAGATGCCAGGTTGTGAAGAATAAGATCCCCACCTAAACTTATAGAAGCCAGATGCTCATCTTTGCAATTGTACATAGCACCTGTTATTGTAGTGGTATGACCCCCCAACCATTTGATACAGCGTTTCCTCTGCAAATCCCATATCCTAACAACTTGCGAATTTCCCCCAAAGCATATGTATCTGGAACCCTTGTTACTAAAGCTAATAGACAATATAGATTCCTGCAAATAAATTACCAAACATCAAATCAACCAAGTAAAGCTTTCTCTCAACAGGATAAAAGTTATCTCAATTTCACCAAAGAAGTGACGAGATCACTGCAAATAATGCAAATATAGTATAGGGAACATGGCTAGGCCCTTGCATTTCTGGTCCTCAAATCAAAATCCAAACAAGTTTAGACGTGAGTTTTAATAAAATGACATGAATCTTATGTAAAGATCAGCACATTATACCGTTATAAGCCTTCCAAACTCCAATGCATGAACAAAACTGACAAGATATTCAGAAAAGGAATTTACCTCAATGTTATCTCTACTATCTGTTCCCGAAATTTGAATGTTCGCCATACTTAGCCCATTTTTCCTCCAAAATGATATCTTCTTATCTTCCCCAGCACTGGCCATAACCAAATCAACGAAAATGAACAAAACACGTGATGAATCAACAATCAATCTCCAAGAAATTGCAAGAGCACAAACTGGACCTAAAAGCTTCAAGATTAAAAACAAAATTCACTACCATGAGAATGATTAAATAAAACAAAATTTCTAAACAACTCCAGAAAATGCCAATTTGTTCAATTATATCCGAAATCCGAGCAACCGGTAAATGAAAACGAGGCTACCGGATACTTGAACCAACAAGCAAATACAACAAGGAGAATAGAAACAAAATCAAGTGGAGTGACTCACTAGTGTGGTTCCACTTGACTGAATTGACCATGAAACCAGGAGAAGGACTGTAACTTAAAATGCAGGGATCTTCTGTGCCCACCGTCATATCGAACACCTTAAGCGGTCGCCGCCGCATGCGGCCAGCAGCAGCCCCGTTGAAGTGTCCGTCGTATACTTCCTCAATGTCCCCAAATCGAAAAATCTTCTGAAAATTAAATTCAGAAAGCTATTTCTACAATACGATCAATGGAAGTTTCAGAAACGTCTCTTGTTCTTTTCTACTTTGGTTTAAAGAGTTTGAGAAAGTTGATCAAAGCAACACTGACAACAATAATAAGCCTTGTAGATTATTATTATTATTATTTATATAATTGTCATGTATTTTATTGATGTCACATATCTATAGACTAATTATTTGTTAATTGATTTATAATTAGAAAAGTGTAGTCTCTTCAGAGAGGTTGGTGTTTCTTGAAGAAAGATTTATGACTGAACTAAAGCGGGCTGCTCTTTTGTACGTGGTTAAGTGCGTAATGGTCTTCAGAATATCAAACCTAAGACTCAACTTTTACTCGTGATGGTGATCGATACCATGGTTGACTTCACATGTTGAAGATTACATCTCAATCGTCAGAGGTTAAAAGAGAAAAGTTCAAGTTCATCAATGAATTTAAGTAATAAACAGACTTTGGTAATCCTTTTAACTTCTCTTTTATATAAAATTGACTTTAAACTTTCATTTTGCAAAATTTATGAAAATAAAAATGAGATTATAATGATAATTTTGAGGTCAATTCAACAAAAAAGAAAAGAGATCGAAATGTACTTAAGACTTAAGACTTCCTTTTCCAAAATTGAAATATATTCATTAACTACTACTCCTCCAACCTCCGGTCACCGAAATAGCCCAAGAAATTAGAAAATGTTTATAATGGAACATTTTGTTTTGTCACTCTTTCCGAAAACTTTGGGAATAAATTTTTGAATTTCGTACCATACCAGTCAGATTTCAATACAAAACCTAAGATTTATATATTAGATATTTATACCGTTCGATATCAGTCGGTATTTATAATACCAGTCAAATACTAGTCAATATTAGAAAATTTTTAAAATTATAGGAATTAAGTTACAAAATTTTTAAAATTTTTAAAAAAATTAAACTCCCTCCCTTCATATTATATTACCCTCTCTCTTTTTTTCAAAACTTTTTTAATTTGTTATTTAATTAAACTTTTATTGTGATTTTTTAATTTTTATTTTTAGAATAAAATAAATATTTTATTACTAATAATAATTATACATTAAACAAAATTTAAAATAAATTATTTTATTTAAATTTATTTTAATCTTGTATATAATATTTATTAATAAAGTATTA
>JAOQMS010000180.1:15148411-15159363 GCA_027563885.1 Erythroxylum longipes | reverse complement strand
CCTATGAATTCATAGATAGGTAAATTTAAGTATGATCCTAGACAATAATAGGGGTACTTGCTCAAGGCATGAGCTACCACCAGGAAGATTACACAATCATCTCTAATTGCTATTGTTTGTTTGTTTTTTTAATTTGAACTCAGGTTCTAGGCTTCGCCCAAATAATTCTGGAACCTATGAATTCATAGATAGGTAAATTTAAGTATGATCCTAGACAATAATAGGGGTACTTGCTCAAGGCATGAGCTACTACCAGGAAGATTACATCATCTTAAATAAATGCTACTCCTTCCCGGGCTCGAACTCACAACCTCCACACAATTCTCCCCCTTTCTACCATTAGGCTACCTCGTGAGGGACTTGAGCTATTGTACCTTTGTTTGTTAGGATAGGTGTTTCTTAGGCTTCTTTAACTCACTTTAAATTATAACAATTGCACTATTATTTAGATTAGCACAAAGTAATGCTTTTCATAAATAAATTAAGGTGTTTGTTTCCAATTTGATTTCTAATTTTCTGTTTTTGTTTTTAAATTCCTTGAAAAAAATTGGTTTGTTTGAGTTTTGGTCTCTATTTTTATTTTCATTTATTCCATTTTTCATGATTTATGATAATTATAAAAAAGTAGTTTTGTTTTTTATAATATGATTTACCATAAATTAAATATATATTATCTAATTATTTAATATTAATTATTAATAATAATCATGATTAATATAATTTAATCTTTATAATTAATTTAAATTTTAAAAATGAAATTTTTTATAATTTAATAGTTACTTAATAGATATAATTTTAATTTAAATATCGTCAAAATATATATAATTCAAATAAAAATTTTAAAAAGTATATCAACATATAAACATTTATAAACTAAAAGTTTAATTATTAGATAATTTATGTTAATAAAATATAATAATTTTTATAGATATTTTATTGACAAATATTATATAAGAAATTAAATTTTATTTTTATTTATTAATAAAAATTAATTTATTTTTGAGTTTCGTCTAATATATACAATTATTATTAATAATAAAAATATAACTACATTAATATTAACAACTAAGCATATTTTTATTTTTATTTAAAAATGCAAAATAAAAAAAGAAGAAAAGAACTAAAAACTACAAAACCCTGAATATATTGAAGTCAATTGTAATCTTATTTTATCATATTTTCTTTAAAATAGTTTTCATGTGATTATAATTCTTGTATATAAACTCAAGTGATTTTTAGTCTACTATTTTGCACTTATAAAATGATGTTAAAATATTATGAGAGCATTTTTCTCATAATTATTAGAAGATAGAATATTATCTCATGATTGTAGAATATTACTAGATATAATAATATTTCCATTAATGGAAGGGCTATAGAATATTATGTCATAATTGTAGAATATTACTAGATATAATAATATTTCCATTAATGGAAGGGCTCCTCTATGTGTTTATTAGAGAGCCAGAGAGCCAGAGCCAGCGCCCGTGCATGTATTAATTTATCATGCATTTTTTATTAAATCCTTTCATTCTTTTGGTTCCTCAACAAAAATAAACGATTGAGGTCTTCTCCCATTCTCATTCTATACAGTAATAATTAATTTGCTCTCAAGGCAGATTTAGATTGCCATGTCGTATGAGTCGACGCTCTAACTTTCAATCACGGGGTTTGAAAATCATCACATCAGATGAATATTGGTTTCTATCATCTCCATTCGTGATGGAAAATCAAGATCTGTTATGTCTAACCTTTTAGTTTTAGTCTAAACTATTGACTATTTAGGCCATAGATTTTCATGCGTCTCTCTGAATTTGTTCAAATCGACCTACTCATTTGATTCAATAATTTTCCAGGTGGTTTATGTTAAACATCTTCGTCGGCTAAAGATGGCCAAAGCTTTGATCACCTATAAAATTGCTTTCATTAAGAATTTTGGGGACAACTGCAAAGTACTTATGAGCTTTGACCTCTATACATGGAAATCTTCAATTCTCAATGTAGCCATCACAAAATCTGCTGCCATGAGATAAAACCATGAACTATATCGGCCAATGCTGTTACAACATAAAAACTGAACAATTGAATATCAGACCCAGGCAGGCCAATGGTCTAAAGCAGCTATATTTTGGCTGTAACATCTGCTAGAAGTATTTTGAGCGTCTCATACGTCATAAAACAAATCCCAACACCAGGAACAACTTTGTAGTATTCAGGCATAATGCCTCTATATAGACCCCGAAAGCCTTCACACTGGACTATGTGCTTAAATGTGCCATAAAGGCCAGTTTTGTACACCCGAGCCCGGCCACCCACCCCTTCCAACTGTTTTCGCCGGCGTACAAGATCAAGAGGAAATGTCGCTGCATATGGTAGAAAAGGTTGATGCACAATATAACATACCAGTATAGACACGAATGTACAAGAAACCATCATGTGTTCAAGATTGTGCATGAAACTTGCAGAATACACACATTTCCCAAAAAAAGAAAAATTACAGAATACACAATTATTACAACTACAATTCACCATCTCAAACATGCTAACAACAGAAAACACCAAATTCCTGCTAACCAAGTGTATTTGAACTATAACAGCTTCCAGTATATTTCTGCTCTTGCTTCTAGTTGCATAGTCATTCATACATGTTTTATCAGGACATTAATATGTTGTTCATGTAAAGAAAGGTGTCATTTTGGCCTCCATGTTCTTTTTCTTTTCTCAAATAAACATCATTCAACCTTATGGTGACAGCTTTCCGGGGAAAAAAGTCATGCAAATTGTTCGTCTTCCTGATGAAAGATGACACCAAAACAGTTTGAAAGTTTCCTACCCAATCTGCAATTGGCAAAGGAAGCCTAAGTGAGAAGCATACCTCAAAAGAGGACACCTCTCACATTTGATAACAGAAAGAATAGCAATACTTCAGCTGAGAGTAGTGCCAGCCAATAAAAGAATGAACTGCAATCCCCGTCAGACAAGTTATTGAAGAAACGGTAGAAAATGAATGTTCATGATCAAAAGGAAAAAGTAGAAGTTAGATGACATGGTAAAAATACTTTTTCCTCATTTCCTTACTAAAATTCTCAACCAAGATATAAAAGAACTCCAGTCTGGTCTCTGGCTCTAGGGTCAGTCTGTTAGATACTTAATGCAGAGCGTGCATCATACCCAGCTTCTCTGCATCAAAAGCATAGTAAAAAGCTACAAATATTAACTCCTTTGACTCAGGATGAACCAAGTCATTAAACATGTAAGACTTAAGCTGTTCAACTAAATAATATCTTTGCTAAACACTGCTATTGGATACTTAAATTTTGGCATTATCATATCTGTGAAAAGGAGCAAAAAATGACTTAGCATCAACATTTTCTCATCTGAAATATACAACAATGATTATATGCAGCACAGAAACAGCAATCAACCACAATTTTGTAAGATTAAGGATAATTGGGCTCAGACTGCATGGAAAGAAAAGATATAACTTGAAACGACTCATAAAACAGAAGACTATCTAACTCACCTGTTGAGGAGGCAATTCCAGAAAGACTACCGCAAGCTAAACTCACTGCAACAGTAGAATCATGGGGCCTGAAGTAAAAATAAAATAAAATTCAAGGATTACATAAAAGAACAAGATGCTCAAGAGATACATAAGAAGTCCAAGAAACTTCATAACTAGGAGAGTCCCACCTGTGAGACTGCCAGAAAGATCGTAGAGTCTCATACACAGTAAAACTGATAGCTATATTAGGTCCAACACCCTATCATAGTAGCCAACTCATGTTAAGCAAGTATCAAAGGATACACACAGAGGAAAACCTAACATTATTAGTAATAGACATACTAAGAGTGTTGCTCCAAGTCCCTTGTAGAGGCCAAAAACTCCCTCATCGCCACAAATTGTTCGTAATGCATGCGAGATGCCTCTGTAGTAAATGATATTTGTCTGCAGGTTCAGGTTTAATCAAATTAATCGGAAAGTAAAAATGTTATTGCCTGTTCTGAACCGGAAGAGGTTATACAAATGTTACCTGAGCTGCAAGGCGTGTCCTTACAAGATCCAGTGGATAAGTAGCAGAAGCAGCTGTTATGCCAGCCAAACCACCACCCACAAAATGAACAAAGACGTCTCCACCCATATTCACCTTTTGATTTTCCAGTCCGGGCACCATATGTAGCAGCTGTAAAATAGAACCAGTGGTCAATATTTTATGCTACCAGGAACCTATGAGAATCAAGTTTTTGTTGATGCCAAATTTTAATTTAAATGCTAAGGATTCCCACCATTTTATAGTGCTCATAGGCATAAAAATTGACAGAAGAGTAAGGGAGCCGATGAGCTATTGTAACAAGATTCCCTTTCCAGAAAGCTCTGAATCCTTCCTCCCTAACAATCCGGGAAGCCTCATTCCATATGCTAGCTTTCCTCAGTGTTATAACATCAGAGTGCATTCCTTGCACCTACAAAAGCAAGGCCATTTTTTGTAGAGAAGAAAACAATAAAAAAAAGGGCTATGCTACAGTGCTAATTACTGACTCGAAAAGAAAACGCAATATTTTAGTTCAGCTAGCTCAAAATGATCCACAACTTTTAACTACTCTTCTATTATGGAACCCATACAAACTATATATCAAAACTGAGACAGCCATCTCACCGGAAAAGGCAAGTAAATTTGCAGCTATGCCTAGAAAGTAGAAACTAAAAATTTTTGTACTACTTTTAACATATTAGAGCTACATCCTGATATAACTGGAGCCGATAAGTAGGAAGTTCGCGTTCCTGGAGTCTCCGCAGTTAGACTCCACGTAAACAATTTAACAACACCAAAACTTCTTTTATCCAGAACTTATATTTCATTCTTTCCAAATGTTTCTTACCCTCACGGCATCTACCTATTTCAAACTACCGCCCCGGCATCACTAGAAATTCCACGTGTTTAAAAGATGGAATTTGAGAAACAAAAATACATGGTGACTTACTATACCATCCCAATTCGGTAGATGCTACACAAAATGCATAAAATTTCCACATTTCGATGTAAAAATCTAAACTTTCACGACAGAAATCAAATTAAACCCCAAATATATAAGCACCCTCATTGACGAGTTAAATACAAAACTCAGCAAACTACTTGAAAACCCATTAACCAGCCAAGAATAAAGAAGCGGGGGAAAATATTACCTGAAAGAGTATGGTAAGCCGAGCAAGTGGTGCAGTGCATGTCTTACTGAGAGCACCTGCCACTCCACCAGCAACAAGCTGAGAAACCGTTCCGATCTGCGATTGGTGATGGTGTGGCTGCTGTTGGTGCAACGGTTTTTTTTGTTTTTGTTGCGAATTGAGACCTCTGGGTCCTCCGTCTACCACCACTCCCATTCTTGCTTCCGTCTGCATACCTCTCTCCCACACTCTTTCACTTTCTTCACTAATGAGTCTCTAATTGAAAAATTGAAGGCCTCAAATTTGGAAACCTTAACAGCCCCGATAACGGATATAAAAAGCAAACAGATAGAGTCCCGTTAAAGAAATTGGGAAACCCTAAATCAAGAGATTTCCAGAAAATTGCTGACAGCCCCTGGCTTTTCTTCTTCGTCTAATAAGCCAGGCTCAAGCTCTCAATTTCTTTTTTTTTTTCCCCTTTGGAAGCAAAAATGTGACCACTTGCAGAGGTTTTCGTGGCTAGCTAATGACAGTTAAACTGCGTTGTTTCAGGTAAAAGATCCCATCCTATGTACATTGTGCGACGGGACTCGGGAGCGTCGATGCTTGAGGGCGTCTTTTGGAATGTGGTGGGAATATACCCGAACTCACAGTAAATTCGGAGTACAATATATTTACCAAGTGATTAGATGGTGGGATCAAGGACAATAGAAATAGAATAGAGAGGTATAGTTTTTGGAATATTCCAAGTTAAAAATGAGTTCCGAGGGGCGGGCTGCTGGTTTGCAGTTGTTGTTATAAAGTCGGTTAACCCCTTTTGTTCCTCTGTGCTACTGCCACGTACCCAGCCTATTGGATACGTTTATGTTCCCTTGTTTTGAAGCAAGGAATACCACTCACCGACCTAAGCATCACACGCGCATTGTTACTATTGGTCGTTAGTTTAGTCAGTGGCTCAACCAAGGCCCAATCGAGAAATTACACAGACAAGTTAAAACTTGAGCTTGTTTAGAAGATAGATTCTGGGATACCTTGAACCTGTGCAAATGCAAATTACATGCGATATTACTTTCACTAATCCAACCAGAATGGAGATTTTCTCATACATACTGATTATTTTGCTGAATCCACCATGTTTAGCATTTCTAAATCAACAGAGTGAGCAATGTTTATGGGGACTGGCTGTGACAAGTCCATTAGTTAATAGTCATCCTATTGGTCTTGTGGAGACCCAATACCAAAGAAACACCCTTGCTTCCAGTAACAACTAACAACACCACATCAGTTTGTGGAAAAATCTCGTGTTTCCTGTCTCTGATCATTTCTAAAGCGTTTAATCTGGTTTCCTTCGGTCTCTGGGCGTCGAGTGAGATCGGGGCAATTAGATGCCATGACAGCCTCGTTTCTAATTTCTTCCATTCCCCGCTTTGATTCAAGCACATGCACTTCTTCCACCATCGGCTTCCAAAGCCTAACTCTTGCGTTTATGAACCAATTTGATACCTACATAAACAGGGTTTTCAATGATCTGCTATTAACTAAATAGGAAAAGCATATGTGAAGTGAAATCATCACCTGGGTCCTCGATAGACCTGTCTGTTGAGATAAAGTTTGCTTCTCGGAGTCTGTTGGATAACTGCATACGGAAAAAAGGCCAAATGCATATATAATAATTGCAAAAAAATTTGTTTGTGTTATTACTGTACAACGGAAGGAAGTGCTTACGGATGGAGGAAGTGTTCAAAGAGCCATGATTTGAGTACCGCAACTGCATGCTCTGGAAGTCCTCTCTGGGATCTCCAAACATGAACATGATGCTGAATTGCCAGGGTTTTGTTTTGAATGTGTTGTTGTTGAGCTACGCAAAATCCTGAAGTGTTTCCTTTGCCTCCCAACTTAATTTGGTCAAAAATTGCATTCTTCAAGCAAGTAAAATGCTTGGAGACAAGTTTGATTGCATAACAAATGTAAGGAGCCGCATTTGCCAGCCCAGCAACAATTCTGAAGGATGAAGCAACCGACTGCATTTGATGGTAATACAATTTGTATCTCCTGCACACCTAATCAAGATGGACAGTGAAACAGATTAATAATCATTTACTGCTGCTACTACGAGTCACATGTTACAAAAGTTAATTACGCAAAAAACTACCGTTCCTGTTTAACCATTTTCAGGTAATTCCTTGATCCTGATTCAATGCGACAAGACAAGACATCTTTTTGCTTTGTCTTCCTTCAATTAATCAATCAAAAATAATATCTTGTCCCGAGAAACTGACTCCTTTAACAGTGACAATCAAATCATTTCACTGGGGCGACACAAACGCCGAGACTCACGAGCATTCCTAGTCTTTATTCACTCTTAAGCTTTGACCAATGACCACACTATTCATCTTATGAGTGGAAATGGACAGTGATCTAGTTGTTTACTTAAAATCTACAGCTTTACGTTTATTCTTACAATTCCTACGTAGCTGTTTGCTGTAGTTAAAAATTAAATAGTGTTTATTCTTATACAGTTACACTCCATTTATATTTCCAATTCTCTAAAAGAAAATAAATTGATTTATTAAGACTATTAACTTAAGAACATTGTCTTCAACTATATTCTTTTTACGCTACATGCTTCATTCAAGGTCATTTTGCTTCTTTTTCCCGGCTTCAAGTAGATAGATGTGTTTGATCGAGTGGAAACAGCCCTTTTCCATTTCAACCCCAACCGGTACCTTATCCTAGAATTCGCTGTTATTTATAAAAAGAAGATGACACTACCATTCCTCAAGAATTGAGCAAGAAAATATCTGAAGAACATAAACCGTGCATAAGCATAATAGATGAAACATACCTCTTCCAACATTAACGTCAACTTCAAATTCTTCCATCCATTATCCATTTGATCACCAAAATACATACTTTCTCTCATGACTTCACTGTCACTTAAACAATCCAGAGAAAAGGGCAAACCTTCACAATTGACGCCACAAAGCTCGTCCAAAATCTGCTGTGCAGGTTTCAAGAACCTTGAAGTCTTCAATATCGATGCATAGCCTGTGAAGGGACCAAGCGGAACAACGCTTCTGACTTCACCGTTCGGCTTCATGGAACCACCGAGGGTTGTACTCGTCCTACAATTTAGATCCTTAGCGTGGCACGGTGTATATAGACTACAAGTTAAGGGCTGGTGTTTGTCGTAATAAATGTTTTGAAGTTTAGTGTTCATGAGAACTCCTTGTGCTGGAGCGCCCTGCTGTTCTTGGTTGGCTTGTGTGACTCTAAGCTTGCTTTTTCTGTTTCTCTGCGGGACATGATAGGATTCCAAGTTTTGTGCCATGAAAGCGAGATGCTGACAAGGACTTTGGTGAAGTGGGAGACCAGGGCAGCTGTAATGAAGAAATGAAGATGTGCAGTATCGAGATTTAGAGGTTTTCTATGGCTTGCAGATTAGTAACTGTGAAATTGGTTGCAGGGAGGCCTGGCTTTGAGCTTTTTTAATGTATTAACTTTTTGGTCTGTGGAATGGAACGTGGAATGGGAGGAGAAAACTGGTATTTGCTTATACGTGATGAAGAATTTGAACATGTATCATGTATGTATGATGTATCTGTCATTATCACCAGCGAATTAGTAGGGATAAAAAGTGACGTGTTTCAAATTTTGTGCTGCATTGAAACGGGACTGAGGCTTAACATGCCAAGACATTAATTATATCAATGTAGTAGCGATAAAAAGTGATGTGATTCAAATTTTGTGCCGCGGTGAAGTGAAACGGGACTGAGGCTTAACCTGCCAAGACATTTATCAATGTAGGATTTAGATTTTTGATGTTCTGAATGGAAAATCGTGAGCGGAGATAGAGTGTTGGCAAGTGATTTCATTGAATAGTCTAGTTTTGTATAACTCAATCAACGGACTCCACTCCATGACCGACGTCTGAATCAGCCACAGTCGTACTCCTGTGTACAGTTTTGTACGTGTAACTTTTAGCCAAGTTCAACAGGGCCATGGCCTCCAGAAGCCAGTAAAAGTAGTCCAACCGACTCGTATTCAGGTCCTTGCCAATCCAACTTTTGCCATTTTTCTTGGTAATGTGATCGACTATGATTATTAAGAAGCTACTCTGATAGAAATCACTCATTCTCACCAAACCCTCAACGTGTGTGAAGAAGTGAAGAATAGGTTCTGATGCGAGTAAAAACGCAAACCATAAAGGAGGCATAAGTCAGACACGCGACAAGCACATGTGGAGATAAGCATATATAAAACACAGCACTTCATTAAACATTAAGAAATGGTCTAATATGCGTGAACATAAGGACGAAGGACGAGACTTTAAAGGCACATGAATGACACATGCAACACAGGCAACAAAAGAAAGCAGAAGCGTAAACTTACAACAAAAGACCAGTATATATACGTGACCAGAGTTCATTACAAATACACAATACGTTTAGTTGATATACATGTACACAATCATTTGATCTCACAAGAGAGTAAAAACAAAGAGTGCTATACTAAGGGTATTAGAAAGTTTTGAAAAACTCTTGCAAGTGTTTTGTAAACACCTAATCTCTTTTATTTTTTTCATTTCTTGATCCTAGTAAAAATCTGGTGTGGTGATTGATCTGTTAGATATTACTGCTTTACTGTTATCTTTTAAACACAAGAACTTGATAAGAATTTGTTAATTTTGTAGGAATGTAAATGTTGAAAAGTAAAGAAGACCAGATTTATTTAGTTCGATAGCTTGAAACTATCTACGTCCAAAGTTCCCACTTGTTAGTAGTGTTTCACTAGCATGATGAAGAGGATGAGAAAACAGTACAGAGATTGAGTGTTTATCGACACTTGCAAGTTTCACTAGCATGATGAAGAGGATGAGAAAACAGTACAGTGATTGAGTGTTTATCAACACTTGCAAGAGCCTGCAAAGCTCCCCTAGTACCCTCAAGTTAGTACCCTAGCACTCTCTGAATTTTTCTCATTCTGTTCTTACACTCTCAAAGACTGAATACAATGAAAAATAGAAAATTGAAGTTTCTGTAAATGTGTTGTTACTCCGATGCTTGAACTATGTTGTTTTTATAGCTGATGGAGAAGAAGATGGCTTTCGAACATTTTCTTGTATCAGTCCACCTCCATGTGCCTTCCACGTGATTCATTAAAAGGTTCTTCCTCCTTCTATCTGCGTTTTGTATTGGTGAAGCTACATTTTGTATCTTACATTTCTGACTTGTAATGTGTCACGTGTGCTTTGTTTGAATCACTTGTGCTTTGTCTGAAATAAAACCATCGAGAATTTCTCCACCTTCTCTCTTCAAAGCCCTTCAGACACCGATACACACTCACCCTCAATCTTCAATTTTTCATGTATTTCTGTTGAATTTGAGTGGAGATTGCTGGAGTATGAGTGATTTTATGACATGATCCTTGGATGTAGATAGCTTTGTGCTATCGAACCAAGTAAATTCTAAGTGTCTTCTTTATTTTTCCTTGTAATTTCCATTTTTGCAATAATCAAATCCAAGATTTAATCATCATCAGTTCAGAAACAACACCAAGTTTCTAACAGATTGGTATCAAAGCCATTCAAGTTTCTGTCTACAATCACAAGTCAAAGAATTCATCAAAGAAAGTTCAAGCATAAATCTTTACAAAGATCCTTCAAGATGGTGGGAAAAGAGATGGAAGTATTCACAGAAAAGAGGACTTTGTGTAACACCCCACTCCCGCAAAACCTGAACCCGATATCGACAGTGATATCCGAATCCGTGCCCCGCGAGGGTGGCAT
>JAOQMS010000180.1:15110792-15139054 GCA_027563885.1 Erythroxylum longipes | reverse complement strand
TTGAGACAGTGCCCTATACTCAACTTCCACCCAGAATTTGAAATTCTTACAATCCGATTCAGAATTTTATTTCTTCAAATTATTTGTATCCCTATATCTCTAGTTTACTCAAAATTAGAAATCATCCCAATTGGATAACTACAGATCAAGATATCATCAAAATACCGAAAAATGTTTTGTGCTGGAAAGTTCGCCGCGGCGAACTTCATCCTTCAAGTTGGCCACAACGAACAAAGGAAAGTTGGCCACGGTGAACTTTGACAGAAGCATACGCAGAATGTTTCATTTTCCAGATTTTCAAACATCTAACATTTACATCTAACTCATCTTATACCTAGGTTATCTCTTCCATTTCATTTCCTCATCATTCTCTACCTAATTCAACTCAATAAATCACTCACAAAAAAACATATTTTTCATCACCCACGACACATATAACATTGCATAACCAAGTCATCAATTCTCAATTTACTCATCATCCTAGCATAATTTAACCGTACTCATGACATTTAAAGCATAACTTACTTGGTGTAGATCCAAACTCTTCAAAACCTCACTCAACCCTAACTCCCAAGCATCCCACGTTCTTCATCTTCTAAAGGAAGTAAAGGATGAGTTTTCTTGGCGCAATGAGGAAGAAGATAGCAATTATGCTAGAAGCAAATGAAGGAAAGTGTAATCTTCAAAGTTGAGGTGGTGGAGATTTAAGAAACAAAAATAATGAAGGTGTAAAGAAGAGAGTCACGAAGAGGGAGATGGGAAGAGCAAAAAAAAACTACAACAACTGGACTTTTAATGAGAACCAACTTTTGTAAAGGGGTTTTAGAACTTAGTGGAGCTAATGCATTGTTTGGCAAGTGACATATGTCACGTGCCACATGTCTAATGCCTATAAACTAAATCCAATTTCTATTCTAATTGCCTTCCTATTTTCAATGACATTGTTCAATAAATCTCAAAATTATTTATAAAAATTTCCATTGCCATTTGACAGTAAATTCTACAACCATTTATTATTTGTTTTGCCACTTGGCATTTTTCCTAGTCCAAAAATTACCCCAAATCTTCAGAAAATTTTCCAAAATTCTCCAATAATTCTAAATCACTAAACACTCTTTCCAAATCAAATTTCAACATATAAAAACCACAATTCTCAATATAATCACATTTAAAAATCAATTATACCCAGAATATGTCAATGAATGTATGTACAGTCATTTTAATGTGCAAAAATCAATATTCACATGTGTGTATGCTAACATTATGCATGAGCATGAAATGCATTTTCTAATCTCTCAATTTTATTTCTCATTTACAGTATTTCCGACTCTAACTCTTAATATAGGAACGGGATGTTACAGGTTATGACCTGGTCAACACTCTTAGAGATGGCAATAAGTTGAGCCCAGGCCCGCCCCATATGGCAGGCCTGAGCTCGAACACGACTTGGCCTAGGCTTGAATTATTTTTTCATTTAAATGTCAAAACGATGTCATTTTGATAATACATGTTGAGGTCGAAGTTTTTTATAAAATGGAGCCCGAGGCTCAGTCAACCTAGGCTTAGCCCGTTAACCTTGTGCCAGGTAGGGCTAGGCATGAGCCCTATTGCCACCTCTAGACACTCCAATAAAATGTGACACCAAATTATCTAAATATGATAAAAGCCAAATAGTGGTTCCAACATTGTGCCAAAGCTTAGTTGAAAGTTTTATATATTTAATTTGTATAAAGCATGAAATATTATTTGGCGTTAGATTAGTTAGTCTCTATATAGATAGTCAGTTGCTACATAGAGGCTTCGATATTCCACCCATCTGAAAGATGTAAAACCAATTTTGTGATACATTAAAAGCAGTCTTAATTATGAATTATATTATTCTATTTTTAAAAAATTTAGACTTAGAGGTTTTGGTAATGCAATTGAGCTAGAGAGATTAATCATCAAAGGAGTACCATCAATCTTATACTTTACTTAGATAATAAAACTTTTACTAGGAGCTCAAAAAAGTAATTAATTGTTACCCTATCAATTTGTAAAGTAAAATATGTAGTCATTATTTCTTGTACGAATTAAGCAATTTTGATAAGGAACTTGATGAAAGAACCTCATTTTCAATAAAAGGGAGCTTACTAAATTTTATTTTAGTAATAAATTACCCATTGCTTTAGCTCTATTTCATGAATACAACAAGTATATAGATACTAGATTCCATTTTGTTTATGAGCATATTTTAGGAGATGTTGAGTATACCCTATCAAGAGAAAAGTATATATATGTTCTCAATCTTTAAAGTTTTAAAGGTGTGCATTGAACTTAAGTTTAATAGAAAGATCAAGTACTTAAAGATGAATAATGGAGGAGAATATATTAGGAATGAATTTGATTTATTTTGTAAATAAGAAGACATTGTAAGCTAGAAAAGAAAAGAAAAGAAAATAGAACTTAGTTTATAGGTTTTAAAAAATTATATATGGTCTTACATAGGTGTCAAAATGTTGGTATGAGAGATTTATATCTTTCTTAATATGCCTTGTATACAACATGATTAATGCTTGTGAATACTTTATAAGGTTTAATAATAATGATTTTATTATTTTGTTATTATTTGTAGACAATATATTAAGTGTAGGTTTTAATAAAGATTGTATTAGAGAATTAAATTCAAAATTAGATAGGAAATTTGAGATGAAGAACTTGATCAACAAAAAAAATTAAAGTGATGCAAATTCATTTATAAAAAAAATAACAAAAAGATTTCGATTTCTCATAAAAACAATGTAAAAAGGTTTTACATTGTTTTAATGTGCAAAAAGAGTAAGCCAATATTTACACCTTTTTGTATTAATTTCAACTTATTCTCTAGTATAAGTCCTAGAAATGAAGATGAGAGAATAAAGATGGTGTGATTTAGCTATAACTACAAGCGCATTGTGTAGTTATAGCTAAGCCTATAAGCATAGGTGAACAAAAACTAGAATTATTAGTACTTACCGTCTTTGTAAGCTAGAAAAGAAAAGAAAAGAAAATAGAACTTAGTTTATAGGTTTTAAAAAATTATATATGGTCTTACATAGGTGTCAAAATGTTGGTATGAGAGATTTATATCTTTCTTAATATGCCTTGTATACAACATGATTAATGCTTGTGAATACTTTATAAGGTTTAATAATAATGATTTTATTATTTTGTTATTATTTGTAGACAATATATTAAGTGTAGGTTTTAATAAAGATTGTATTAGAGAATTAAATTCAAAATTAGATAGGAAATTTGAGATGAAGAACTTGATCAACAAAAAAAATTAAAGTGATGCAAATTCATTTATAAAAAAAATAACAAAAAGATTTCGATTTCTCATAAAAACAATGTAAAAAGGTTTTACATTGTTTTAATGTGCAAAAAGAGTAAGCCAATATTTACACCTTTTTGTATTAATTTCAACTTATTCTCTAGTATAAGTCCTAGAAATGAAGATGAGAGAATAAAGATGGTGTGATTTAGCTATAACTACAAGCGCATTGTGTAGTTATAGCTAAGCCTATAAGCATAGGTGAACAAAAACTAGAATTATTAGTACTTACCGTCTTTTTATTATCTAGTTTATCAAATTATAGTGCTTATGATTAATCAAATTCAAAAATTAAAATATAAAACTAAAATAAATTAACACAATTGACTAACTATAACAAAGGTTAAACTAAGAAACAATCGATGAAGATAGTGATACTTGAAATTTGAATCTCCGGGGACTTTCATCAAATCATGATTTCACTAATATATTTAATCTATAGTTCATTAGACCATAGAAATATCTTAATTATACTAATATCTTTCTTAAGGATATTAACATTTAACTTGAAACCCCTAGAATTGGATTAGTCAATTTATTAATTTACCTTTTAGGTTTAACCATATTCCAAAACATTTGTCTATTTATCTCTAAGTTTGCATGCAACTCCTTTTAATTATATTAGATCTATCCATAAAAGGTATTTCTCCATTTTATTACATGAAATTACACATGAATCAACATGCTAGTAATAATAACTTAAGAATAATTAAAAACAAATAATTGAATCGCAATAAAACTAAAGAATGAATTAAATTAAAATAAAATCACTACAAAGTCTATCAGATGGTTCATCAAATTCAAGTACCAATAAAGGTTTAGTTTCTAATCATAGAAATCATAATATCAAAAACTAAAGGAAAAATAAAAAATTAAAAGAAACATGATAAAATCCCTTTTAATCATTATGAAATCCACTTTAGATTGAAGAAAATCCACCGTGTTTTCTTGCTTGTTCTTCATTATTTATGTTGTTCTAGGCTATTAATTTGTGTTTTTGAGCATTTTCTTTTGCTTTTCCTTTTAATTTTGCCTTTTATAGTTTGAAAATTAGGATTTTGGATGGTACACAATCACCAACACAAGCATATTTGGCGAAGTTGATATAAAATTACGAAACCCTTGAATTTGGAATGAACATAGGCTCAAAATGTGCATATATAAATGGGACACGAGTGTGTTCAATAACCATATAACTCTTTATAACTATGTAGCCATCAATATTGGCATGTCCAATGATAGTGTTGATTTTTAACTTCTTCGTAACTTGGTTAAAACAACTACAAATAGCCCCAAACTTGTCCTAATTCATTTCTTTTGCTCCATGGGACTAATTACCACTTATCAAGAAGTCTTGAGTATTGTAAGTATTTGTAGTGAAGAGTTTAATATTCGCTATAATTTGTACACGATTAGATATTAACATATAGTGAGAGAAATTAGATGTTATATGAAAAATCCTAGTAAAGAGTATTAGAATATTCTAATGAGGATCATAATATATATCAAAAGGACATCTAATGTTGCATTACAATATAAAATTTCATATTTTTCTTATTAAAGAATATGTTGATTCTGATTATACAAATGATCTTAATATAACAAATTTACTAAAAGTTAAGTGTTTAGCTTGTTGGTGAGGTTGTAAGTAAAGTTTCAAAACTATAGTCAATTGTAACTAAATCAATAATAAAAATAGAATATTTATATAAAGAAGTGGTATGATTGAAATTGATCTTAAAAGTACTCAAAGCATAAATAATAAAAGGTTTTATTATTTTGTGACAGTTAGAGGGCTTTGCATCTAGTAAGAAATCCAACATTTCATTCAAACATTAAATGCATATAAGTTCAATTTTACTTTATTTGTGAGAATGTAATTGTGGATATGCAAAAAAGTCCATAGCAAAGACAATATAACCTATTTTATAATAAAAATAGTTAATAAATACAAGTTTCTTTGATGTCAATTCTTATGCAACTTGATGGAAATATAAATAATATGATAATAATATGGTAGTATTAAAATTGATTGGTTATTAGTCAAATCTTCAAGTGGGAATTATTAAAAGAATCTAAATATTATTCACAATATTTAGATGTTAATCACATTAGAAGAATCTAAATATTAGTCATAAACTATCTAATAAAAATAAATAATTTATAGTACAAAAGTAAATATTAGAATTTATGATAATTATAATAAATTAAAATATGTTATTATCATTAGTTTGATTCACCTACAAATATCTACTATCTTCTTATTTTCATGTATCAAAAAAAAATTATCTAAGAATAAATCTTATAAAGATTATAATTTTATAAGTTCTTAGTTATAAATTAATATTTATAGTTAGATAGTATTTGTATTATAACTCTTCTATTCACTCAAAATAATATTTTTTATTTCTTATTTCTTTTAATTTTAATTGAACTACGGCCTTACTTCATCTGCCTATTCATTCTAACATGATACGTGCCAGTGGCGAAAGGGGAGTATCTCTTTGACTTGTCGATACGTTATGCTTAGTCCGATTAATCCTCGTTTTTCATTGGTCTCTACAAAGTAATATATTAACAATGGAATCGTTTCTTCTTATCGTAGAAGTAACGGTATCTGCAATCTTATACACCGTTAACCAGACTGTAGCAAACCCACCAAGCTTGAGTCACTGAAGCTTGGTGGCGTTCTTCCTTATCTACAAATGCGTAGCAAAGTTTCACTTGCATTTGATGCTTTAAATTGATCATTACAGACAAAGCCCCTTTTGTTGCTTCCTCCTATCTTCATAGTGGAAGGTATGGTTGAGGAAGAAAAAATGAGATGTGGTCCTGCAGAACCATTAAAACTTTTTTTCAATTTTGAGCCAGGTATCAATGAAGAAAGTTTATTCCACCTTTTTGCAAAAAAGAATTTCCAACATATGGTCGCATCTATTGGAATTGCGAAGTAGAGATTGCATACATGATGCGTGCATGGAGCCTTCTTGTTTGACTAGGTTGAGCTAGGAAAGAGATGAACAAACTCCGAACTTATCACGATAGCTAAGATTTAGGATTCTTTGATGTGGATGTTTGTGGGCTATTATTGTAATAACTATATGCTGTCTAGATTAGGCACAAAGCGATAACTATTATTCGAAAAATAGTATTGATCCAATACTATTTTTCGAAGCATAATCTGATACTAGGTTGCCATTTAACGTAATTTAATCAGAGAAAAGGAGGCTTAACATCATCGAGAAACTCTGCTTATAGTTTTATCAGGCATTGCCTCAAGAATGCAGTTACAACAAAGTCGTGGAACATCTAAACCAATAGTAGCAACACCAGCATGAAAATTAGATGGAAGATGCATTGACATGAAGAAGTACAATTTAGGATCTCTAACTGTAACATTCCAAATCTGAGTTGCCCTTGTTACCATGCACTGTCCTTCAAACACAAAAAAGTGATTTATATCTAGTTCCTGGTAATGGAACTAGTGAATTGATAACCCTTATATTTTATATGACTATTTATGAAGTATTATATGACTATTTCAATTACCCTGATATCCGTTCGAAGGCATCTAATCCACTGTCAGATAAAAATTGTAAATTTTTCTCAGTGCTTCAGCATAGTTATTCAGACCAAGTGAAATTCCTTACTTGATAGTATTCCAGAAATTAAAGAATCAATTAAAGATTTTTTGCAGGAATTCAAAGAATTCAAAATCATAAGTTCTAAAAGACAAAATTGAATACTAAACTTGTCAACTTAATTTCAGTATATCCCGCCTAAACTAGGAGACATCGATTGTCAACCAATTCCCCCAAACGATTGAATTTTGAACAAATGTTGAGATCCATCGAGTTCACTGTGTATTGCCCCTTTTTTCTATTTCTGATATCAAAAACCTCCTTACCCTCCGGCCTGAAGAGAGTATAAGCCAAAGGTCTAAAAGAGCCTGTCTGTCACCAATGAACAAGCATTTTACCTGGTTTGATAGCTTAATTATCCAGCTATCATGAAAAAATGTTCTTAATTAGAACAGCAGACTCTCCTGTTCGTATTTTCAGACATGTTTGCAACATTTATTGTAGTGCCCTGAGGAAGTCCAGTTGAGTTACCTGCCTCCTGTGCAGCCAGAGCCTTCTTACTGATAATTTGATAGATATCCAGTAAAATTGTCTGAAATGCCTTCTCCACATTGTATGCCTCGAGTGCTGAAGTCTCGAGGAACGAAAGGTGCTCTTTTTCAGCCAAAGCTTGCGCATCTTCTGCAGAGACTGCTCTAAGATGGTTCAGATCAGACTTGTTACCAGCCATCATGATTACGATGTTGGAATCTGCATGGTCCCTAAGTTCTCGGAGCCACCTCTGCACATTGTCAAATGTCTGCCTCTTTGTTATATCATAAACCAAAAGTGCACCAACTGCACCTCTGTAGTAGGCGCTGGTAATTGCTCTGTACCTTTCTTGACCTGCTGTGTCCCATATCTGTGCTTTAACTGTTTTCCCTTCTACCTGCATCAAATTTGTATAGCTTAACCAACAAGAACTAAATTAATTAAGAGATGGATGCCATTTACAAACCACTTCAGGTCAGAGATTACAATCAAGATTAGTCATTACTCTTCATATCTAATTGCCATAAAATCTTAAAGGCTATAAGCATTTGAGTCTTGTCTCTCAGACTTCAGATGATACCAATAGTGATAGCCAAAATCATATGAAAGAATCAGTTATATGATCTGGAAAGAGAGGAATTATCGAATTTATCGAAACGTTGCTATAGACAAGTATCAGTTAGCGGACAAGATCCCAATCTGCATCCGTGCGATTCTGCTAGCCAAAGGGGTTGAAGCTCAAATTTCCCCGTCTATGCAAACCAGTTGGCACCTCCACAGATAGTAATTAACACTCCTCTTGTAAATCTAAGCAAGTCCACTATTTTAACGCTTAGATAGGAGAACCTTTGTAACTTGATGATTGAAGTACCCTTGTAATTTTGCAATAGCTTGGCTATTGATAATCTAATCTATTATTTATTTAACAAAAATCAAATAAAAGAATCTGCTAATGGTTAATATCAACATTGTTAGGAAAAAAAAAAGAGAAAGAAAGAAAGAAAGAAAGAAAGAAGAAAGAAAGAAAAACAAAAGCAGAGAATACATGTGTTTTACGTGGTTCAAGTGGGCTTCTGTACACAGATGAGGATTCTTAATCCGTATAGTTTTGGTATAGTTTCCTTTTCCATGATCTTCTCATTAACGGGTGTGATTCAATTCAATAATTCATGCCCATTACTTCAATTTCCCGAATAATCATGCTGCATAGGAAGGATGGAACCAACCTGGAGAGTCCTTGTAGCAAACTCAACGCCAATGGTAGATTTGGACTCGAGGCAAAACTCGTTACGCGTAAACCTGGAAAGAATGTTGGATTTGCCCACACCTGAGTCACCGATCAATACGATCTTGAATAGATAATCATACTCATGATCCACCTTGTATGCCATTCCTTATTCTTCTTCTTCTTCTATCTTTCAGAATCCTGAAAACTATTTTTTTTTGACCAAAATCACATTTCACATTTTGACACACATTGGATTAGACTCGCCTTTTCAGTTTTATTTCCAAATTATAAAGAAAAAGAAGGAAACTTACCATAAAAGAAGAACGTTGTGTTGGTAAATTGAAATTTTAGATGTTGGAAAAGCTTCGATGTGCAGGAAGAGGGAGAGAGAAGAGAGGGTGTTTTTGTTTCCCCGAAACGAACGAGACCAAAACAGAATAACGGACCAAACGGCGTTTAAAACGCCTTTTCATTTGGGTTTGAACTTTCAAGGAGCGCAACTTAAGGCGTGTTTTTGCTTATCTTTCTATATTCTTCCGCTTTCATTTTCCCCTTTCAACGATTAATTCACTTCTCTTTACGTTATTTATTTGAAACTCAAGTATGAATTTATGATGACTCGTCAATATCTTCTAAAGCACTGTTAGACTAGGTAGGCTCAACTCTACTGAAATTAAATGGTGTCTACGTCGGAAACGGTTTTAGGACCCTTCTATATATATCTTCAAAGATATTGTAGTAGGCCTCGGCCTAAACGGCCTTTGCTTCCTTAACTGTATTCTTTAAATACAGTTGTATTAGTTATTCTAATTAAGACATTAATTTAATGATATACCCCTAAACTAAAGTAATATTTGATGTTTAATATCTAAAAGGCCCTATAATTGAATTGTGTTTTGTTACGTTATTAATTATCATTTTCATTTTTTGAAAAGGAAAATTAACTGAGTTTTTGGTTATGGTAAGGACTTGTTTTGTTTCTCTCTATCTCATGAATGATTCACTTCTATTAGAAGAGGGCAAATTCTAAAAAATATTTATTTATTTTATTGTACAAAAGGGGATAACATTGGTTGGAGACAATAACACAACTCTTTAAAAGATTAGCTAAGAACTCTTCAACTTATACTAGCAAAAAAACACGAGAACAGAAATTTAACGATAAAACAAACACCAAGATTTACGTAAAAAACTTTCCAATATAAAGAGAAAAATTACAAGACAAAACGACAAATAAATCTACCAAATTCAATCAGGATTTACAAAAAAAAGTTGATCTCTCACCCCACGACAAGTTATCTCACAAAGTTACATGATTGAAACCAAAGTTAATATCATAATTAAGAAACACTAAAACCAATCCCAAAAACAATCAAAAAAGAATTAGAATATAACACAAAACCAATCCCAAAAACAATCAAAAAAGAATTAGAATATAACACTATTTGACCTCTCTCTGTTTTTCCTCACTTTTAGACGTTATAGTTGCACTCTTTACAAAAACCTATGTATTTTTATCTTTTATATCACGAAATAGTTTTTTATGCACTGTACACGGTCACTTACATGACTATAAAAGTGAGCATGTATCTTCAACATTGCTTCACTCGTAATTGTACATAGTTACACAGACTTAGATGACCTTGTATCTTTGCACGGGCATGTACACGATTATGTATGTCATTACTCTTCACTTGTTTCCAGAGACATACATGGTAAATCCACACAGTCGTGTATGTGCTACACAACTATGTATCTCCTCAAAAGAGCTTCATCCATCTTCTTTTCACTTATTCGTCATTCCCACGAACTATAAAGGTGTCTAAGATCATTGAAAGTCTCAAAAATAGGATTGGACACTCAACAATCTCCTCCTCAACCCAAATATAAGGAGGATACATTATTCTCCATCATCTAATTGAGATACATCCCAACAAGCTTCCTATAAAGCTCATGCTTGTTTATAGGAACCATTTTAGTTAACATATTAGCTCCATTCAAATCCATATAAATCTTTTTCAACATTAATTATTATTCTTATATCACAAACCTCAACTAATGATATCTGACTTCTATGTGCTTTGTATGAGAATGACACATAGTATTTTTGTTCAAGTTAATAGCACTTTGCATATCACAATATACTACATAATTTCCTAGTTTCACATCCAACTCTTGTTGGAACCTTTTCAGCCATAACATCTCCTTACAAGCTTACACTATATCTGTATATTCTGCATTAGTCATAGATAAAGCCATGCACTTTTATATCTTGGATTGTCGTGAGATAGCTCCCCATTGTAAACTTAAATAGAAATACTGAAGTAGATTTTCTTCCATCAGGATATCTACCCATATCTGTATCCATAAAATCTTTTAGAGTTGACTCACCATCACCAAAGCACAAAACTCCACTTCGACGGGCCTCTCAAGTATCTTAAAATCCATTTCACTGATTCTCAGTAAACTTTCCCTAGATTTGACAAGAATTTGCTTATCATCCCAATAGCTTGAGCAATATCTGGGCTTGTACATATCATTGCATGCATCACAGACTCTACTGGCAGACGAGCATGAATAAGAGGACATACCATATTTTCTATTGAGGGATATGCATGCTTACAGATCTTGAAGTGAGATGCCAATGGCATGCTAAGTAGCTTGACATGCTTTATATTGAACCTTTCTAGCACTCTTTCAATATATCTCTCATAATATAACCACAATCTCCTATTATTGCTATTATCAGTTATATCCATGCCTAAAATCTACTTTATAGGTCAAAAATCTTTCATATCAAAAGATTTAGACAAATCCTCCTTCAACTTTTGGATTCTACCATTGTCTTGACCCACAATCAACATCTCATCAATAGAAAGAAGAACAGTGATGAAGTTATCACTTGAGAACTTCTTGAAATATAAGCAAGCATCGAAACAAGTTAATTTGAAACCATGATCTGGCATAACGAAATCAAACTTCTAATACCACTCCCTTGGAGATTGTTTTAAGCCATATAGGTTTTTCTTCAACTTGTAGAACAAATTTTCCTTGCCTTTAGCTTTGAAACCTTCTAGTTGCTCCATGTATATCTCTTCTTTCAAATCTGCATGCAAGAAGGTTGTTTAACATCTAGTTGTTCGAGTTCAAGATTTAAACAGGTAGTTAGACCCAAAACTATTTGAATTGAGGTTATCTTGACTACAAGTGAAAAGATTTCATCAAAGTCTATAACCTTGTTTTAACTGAATCCTTTCACTGCTAGCCTTGACTTGTACTTTACCAGCTTCTTACAATCTCTCTTTATCTTAAACACCACTTTTTCTTCAATGTCTTTTTGCCTTTTGGAAGCTTTATAAGCTCATATGTATTATTCTTCTTAAGAGAATCCATCTCTTCCTCCACAGTTACGAGCTAGAGATCTTTGTAATCATAAAATGTAACTTCTTACACATTCTTAGCTTGGCCCTTAGCAGTAAGTAACATGTATTCAGAACTTGGATACCTTATAGACGCCTTTTCTCCCTTATCGACCTTCGAAGCTATGTTTCATCAGCTGTTGAATCTAATTGCACTCTTACTCATTATCCTCAATGGATTCATTTTCAAATTGTCTGGATATGGTTCATGTAGCTCATCATTATCAAATTGTATCTGATCACCATGAATGTGTGTTTGGTCACACACTTCATCTTATTCACCTGCAGACTGCTCAATAGTCGAAGGAATTTGCAAAGAGTTAACAATGCCATATGATGAGCTTCTATGTGATAACTTATCTCCTTTTAGAAGATCAGCAACTCTCTCATGCTCCTGAAATACCACATCCTTACCATTGACCACCTTTTGCTTCTCTAGGTCACAAAGTCTGAATCCAAATTGATCACCATTATATCCAATAAAGATGCAAGGTATCAACTTTGAGTTAAGCTTCTTTCTTGAATCCATAGGTACGTGTCTAAATACCTTCCAACCAAAAACTCTTAGATGATGATATGCGGGATCTTTTCCAATTCACGTTCTCTACAAAATCTCAATATTTAACGAAACTAAGGGAGGTCTATTAATAAGGTAGGCCACAACTTAAACTGCTTCTCCCAAAAATGTCTTTGATAACATGGACATTATAAACATGCAACGAACCTTCTCTATAATGGTTCTAACGAACCGTCTCCATAATGGTTCTATTGATCCTCCTAGAAAACCTATTATGTTGTTGAGTCTTTGGTTCAATTTTCTCATATCTAATGCCATGCGATGTACAACATTCTTCAAACACCATAGAAGTATACTCCCCTTTATTGTTTGCTCGCAAGCACTTCAGCTGGCTTTTAGCTTCCATTTCTACCATAATATGAAACTTCTAGAAAGTTTCAAATAGTTGACTCTTAGAGTTCAACATGTACACGTAAGTATTTCTCGAAGCATCATCAATAAATGTAACAAAATATTTGCTACCTCCTAGTGGATCCTCCTTAATAGGGCCATAAAGATCTAAATACATCAACTTTACTATCTCCAACTTCCTTGCAGATCTTCTCTTGAAAGAGACTCTTTCCTTCTTTCCAGCCAAGCAATGGTGACAAGGATTAAGTAGTTATGAGTTTTTAACTAGGATAAAGGATTTACTAGCCAACATCTTTAATCTCTTTTTACTCATGTGTCTTAATCGTTGATGCTACAGATTTGGTGAACTCTTTGGCTGTGTATATTTCTCCACCACTATACATCATTAAGTGTGTCTTGTACAATGTGCAACATAACTTTCCTCGGGCAACTAACATTGCTCTTTTAGAAAGTTTCCACTTTCTATCCTCGAAAGTGTGTTTAAATCCTTCTTAATCTAACACATTAGCCGATATCATATTTAGACTTAAATTAGTGATGTGTCATATATGTTTTAAGGTTGTAAGTATCTAACGTTTATCTGAACTCGAATATCACCTGTACTGACTATCTTTGTGAAACTTTGGTTTCCTATCTTTACACTCCCAAAATCTCTACTTTAATAGTTTAAGAAGTTTCCACCTTTGAAACACAATGATAATATGCTCCTTTTTCAATCAACCATTTAGAACCAAAATTGCGAACATGGAGACATTCACTAATTACATAAACTAGGGACACCTCATCATCTATGCTTGAAGTTGTTGCTGTTGTATTTTTATGATCACCATCATTATGATGATCTTACTTCTTCTGATCCCTCTGCCACTTATAGCAGAACCTCTTAATGTGTCCTTGCTTATCGCAATAGTAGCATGCCTTCACGTCTTTATTACCTATGAGCTTTAAACGATTTTTAAACTTGCCACGACCTTTGGGACCACTGTTTTTGTTCGTTCCCCTACTTTTTGTCACGAAAGCCTACACGTTGTCAACTTTAATCTCCTTTCATCTAATTTCTTCATTAAACATACTCTCTTTGATTAAATCCAAAGAGAGCACACCTTTAGGAATTGAGTTGCTAATCTTACCACTAGCATCTCCTAGTTATCCTGTAACAAATTCAATAGGAATAAGGCTTGTAGCTTTTCATCAAGAATGATCTTCATTGTAGTAAGCTTGTTGATTATGTCTTGAAATCATTTAAATGCTCCGATATTAATTTCCCATCTTTCAACTTCAAGTTCACAACCTTATAATCAAGTAGGCCTTGTTATGAGTAGTTTTCCCTTTATATAGACCTTCTAGCTTCTTCCATAGCTCAAACAGATAAGTTTCTTGAGAGACATGGTTGAATGTGATGATCCATTTCCTAATAGTGCTCAGAGTTTTCTGCTTCATCTTTTCCCATTCTCTATCTGACATCTTTTTAATTTTGAAGGAACATTGTCCTTCATATCTTTGTCCACATCAATAGGATCAAATAATCCTTACAATATAGAAGGTCCTCTATCATGGGGATCCAAATCGAGTAATTTAATAACATCAACTTGACCATAGAAATATTTCCACCTTCTATTACGATGGTTCTAACAGTAGTTGTTCAGAGACAATAACACAACTCTCTAAAAGATCAACCAAATGTTAGCGAAAAGAAAAAACTCTTCAACTTTCACGAACGAAACAATATGAGGATAAGAAACTTAATCATAAAACAAACACTAAGATTTATATGAAAAACCCTCTAACGTAGAGGAAAAAACTAAGGGACAAACCGATAAGCAAATATACTAAACTCAATAAGGATTTTCAAAAAAGTTGATCTCTCACACCATAACAAAAAGTTTTCTTACAAAGTTTAAGGATTGAAACCAAAGTTGATATCACAATTAACAAACACTCAAACTAATCCAAAAAATAATCAAATAAGGATGAGAATACAACACTTTTTACCCTCTCTTTGTTTTTTTTCTCACTTTTGGATGTTATGGCTGCACTCTCTAAAAACATACATATTTTTCTCTTTTATATCACCAAATAGGTTTTTTTTGCACCATACACGACCACTTACTTAACCGTGTATCTTCAGCATTGCCTCACTTGTAATTATATATAGTTATAGAGAGTTACATGATCTTCACATAGGGTTAAGTATCTTCACACAAGCGTTTACATAACTTTGTATGTCTTCACTTTTCACACATTCCTTGACACGTTTTTCAGATTACATGGTTAATCCAGACAATCATGTAAGTCAAGACACAACTGTGTAACACTCTACGTGATTGTGTCTCTTCCCAAAAAAGCTTTATCCATCTTGTCTTCACTTGTTCATCATTCCCATGAACCATAAAGGCGTTGATGATCACCAAAAATCTTAAAAATAGGGCTAGAAACTGAAAAAACATAGCACCTAATATTGAAATGTAGATTGTAATCGATATATGGTGAAGGCTAGAGTAATTTTGACATTTGTTACATCTCTTTGCAAAATCTTGTACATATTGACGAATTGTTAATCGAAAATAAATGTCTCATAATTTTATGGATTAAGGTACAGACTGCCTAGTCTCGTCGTATGCCCTTTCATAAACCTATCTTAAAACTTGTTGCTTTTTAAGTTTTTAAGATGCTCCTTATGTAATGTCTGTTCTATGAGTTTCTATATTTAATTATCCATAAACTAACAAATGTTTTATAACTTCTACAATTTTGGGATCTTCAAGTAATATATCATCTTGGAGATATTCATTGATAAGGTGAATCCAATTTATTGGTTTTCCGTCCAAAGAATTAGCCCACACCATTTTAATATAAATTCATTATTGTGGAAAACCTTATTAGATTTTGTCACCATTAGATCCTTTTTTTAAAAGAAAATTAAAAAATTCATAGTTATTTAAAAAAGTGAAGGACACAACTTCTGGAGAGTACAAATACTCTCCTACATCAAACTTCCAAAAGTAGAAATACTCTCCTACATTAAACTTGAATGAAAATGAAAACAATATGAAGAGCCCATTATAACTAAACATAAAAACAACAGTGTTATAGGTAATAGAGGAAACTAACAAAGCGATAACGTTTTGTAAAAGGGGTAAAAAAAACCCCTTCCTAACATATTGTCATGTCTTAAAACGTTTCCCAATTAAGGTTGGAAAATTTGAAGACTTCAAAGGAGTCATCTTCTCTACGCCAATCAATCTTACCAAAGTTATAGTCTCTTTAGTCTTGAATAATTCTTCTTCTTCTCTTAATTTTCTTTATTAATTGTTCCATGTTTGCTAGGCCGAGATTTTATCTTGAATAATTTGCGACAGCTATACATGGAGGGGTGATCTCAATCCAAGTAAGAGCTAAACTCAATTCTATACAAGTTAAATGGCCTATTGCTAATTACTGACTTCTAGCAAATGGCCAGATATCATGGGATCTAGTTGTGGAGAGACCTGCTACTTCAAACCCTAATCTTCATTTAACTTTTTAGATGAGCCCTCTGCTTTTGTAATTTTGTGCTTAATCACCTCAATGATTTGGTTTTAGTGCTTTATTATTGAGCTGTTAAGCTTCATCCACTTAAGTTTGAGTTGCTTTGATTATAACATGCATGTATCTTCTGTACGTTTATCTGCTCCTAGCCATATTGATTGGCTAGGGCTAGTTTTTATGTTCTTTAGTTATAGATTACTCCAATTTCTCCCCATTCCTTTCACCCCATATGCTATACTTCCTTTTGTTTTTGTATTATATGACAGTATCTCCCTAACTTCTATATAGTTGGATTCTTTTGATCATAATAGTGGCATTTGAAGTAATGATCACTTATTGCTACTTCCCCCTTTGTATAGCACACACACTGTTGACATTCTCATGAATTTATATGGATAAGCCATTGTGTTCATCTTTATATTCACCGTTAACCCCATCAACATATTGGGATATGATTAAATTCTCCAAGAATGCACCAACCTCCTGCTATAGCTCTTTGCCATTTGGTTGATAATAATTTGTTCTCTTATATTTGAAATTGTGAGCTTAATAAGAGAAATTAAGCATCTAGATTTCCCTGCAAATCTTCTGTTATTTCTCCTTTTCCATATCTCTTGAAGACATGTTGCAGGTGCCACCATATAGACTTCCTTATCTTACTTAGAACTAGACATCTGAAGTATCTCATGTAAGATATCAATTAGGATACTTTGGCTATAACTAAGTGTGCATAGAGATGAAATTCTCTATCACACAACTTTAAAGAATCTGCAATTGAAAAACATATCATGTCTATGTTTTTGCCCCAAGTTATATAGTGCACAATGTTTAGAGAAGGATAAAAACTTCAATCTATCTATAGTGTTGTGTTTATTTAACCTAGCTAATCAAAGCAAAAAGCTAGTATTCGACTTAAGAACCTTGCTCCAAACCAGCTTACACCAACCTATTCTTGTGCCAGTCCTATACATTAGTTCTTTTGTTTTCCTATTAGTTATTTTTGAGATAGATTATCCATTCCATAGATAAATATCTTCATCTCCATTGTACCTGTACTATGGGATTTGCAGAATTCTCATCTCAATTGAATATAAAGACTAATTACCATTTTTAGTTAGTTCCTACACCCTGGCTTTCTTTGAGAACCTAACTAGGGAATCCTTTAACATCTAGTTATGGATTAGAGCCCCTTGACTAATCCAGTTGTCATACCATACTAAAATCCTATCCCTTTCCCCTATTCTACATGTAACATATTGTTGCACCTCTTCCTTCAACTTGAGAATCTAATTTAAGAACCAAGAGTAATTATCTTTAGTATTAATTACCTAAAAACTGCCTATTAAGTCAAGAAGACTTTACTTCTCCTATTGATTTTGATAAAAGTCAAATAATAATAATAATAATAATAGAAGTGTGTGAACTGTTTTGATGAATTTGTTAAGTGCGTAGATAAATACAAGTGGCACAAATCATCAAATTAAGACGATACTTAAGTAAAAGCTGAATAAGACGGATCAGACGAAGTGATCAAGTCTAAGACATTAGATGAAGCATAAAGCATATGAATCTAAGTAAGTCGATGTAATTGAAGAATGTGTTAAGAACTTCAGTTAGTTGGAGTTGGTTACAAGACTTAACTAATAACAGACTTTATAAGATGTGACAAGCAAATTTCTCAAGAAGACCGTTGGAGACTTAGGCTATAAATATTAATCGTAGTAATAGACTTCAAAATGAATTTTTGCATATACAAAAAAGACACTTAGAAAAATTCTGTGCTCAAGTGCTTATGCTGTGAAAAATATTCTGAGAGAAAAGAAAGAAAGAAAGAGAGCAAATACATCTGTAACGTGAGTGTGAAAACTCAAATAATATCTTTTCGAAAGAAAGGAAAGCTAGAGCCTGAAGAGGCTAAGGAAGTAGATAAAGAATACTTTGTGAAAGAGACCTGAAGAGGCTCTGAAAGTATAGAAATAATACTTGTAACATTGAAGGAGATAGTGAAATCTCAGACAAACTTTGAGGATTGGACGTAGCCCAAGGTTAAGGGTGAACCAATATAAATCGCGTTGTCATATTCTCTAACTCTTACCTTTTTAATTTTCTTATTGTTTGAAGAATAGATACTAATTTTTGCTATTGCATTACAAATCAAATTAAGTTCATTGTTTAAACTTGTAATCGTCTGAATTTGTCAAGAAAATTAAGAAGTTTTTAAAGATTCATATCTTAGACGATTTGACACAATTCAACCCCTCTTCTTGTGTATTTTACATATCATACGTGATTTCTATAATAACAAGTGATTTACTTCAGTTGGTATCAGAGCAAGGTTTCCAAGAAACACTCTTACAAAGTGAGGATAAAGATCCATGGCATAATTACATGTTTTTATAGCAGAAGGTGCCTCGGTCTCAAGACCACCTGCATTCAATGGTGAAGATTATCATTATTGGAAGGACAGGATGTGGCTCTTCATAGAATCCACACACATTGATCTTTGGGATATCATTGAAAATGGTCCATACATTTTAACAGACAATGAAGGAAAAAGCATCTCTTGTGACCAATGGTTGATTGATCAGAAAGCTCGCTTTCAATTAAACTCAAAGGCCAAGTTCTTTTTATGTTGTGCTCTTAGCAGAAGTGAATATGATAAGGTTCATGGATGCGAATCTGCAAAGGAAATGTGGGAGACATTAGTCATTGCACATTAAGGCACAAACTAGGTGAAAAAATCCAAGATTGGTATTCTTGTTCATCAGTATGAGCTGTTCAAGATAAAAGACGATAAGTCTATTGATCATATGTTTGGACGATTTCAAACAATTATTAATGGACTTAAAGCTCTTGGACGAATCGGCGACAGTTAAGATCATGCCAGAAAGATTCTCAGAAGTCTTCCAAAAAGATGGAGACCCAAAGTAATAGCAATATAAGAGGCCAAGGATTTAAGTAAGCTGAAGCTAGACGAATTGCTTGGTTCGATGAAAATTTATGAATTAGAGCTTGATGCTGAAGATAAACCTAGAAGGGATAAATCTATTGCATTGAAGGCTGGTCAGAAGAATCAGAAGATGCAGAAAAATAGAAGTACATCTTCAAAAGCATTAAAGATTGAAGAAATCAAGAATGATGATACTAGTGAATTTGATCAAGATTCAAGTGAAAATGAAGATGAGCTATCTTTCATTTCAAGAAAGATTAGAAGGATGTGGAAAAAGAAATTAAGGGGAAATAAAGACTTCTCTTTCAAAAAGAATAGAAAAGATGATTCAAAGAATGAGAAAAGTTCTATTGTCTATTATGAGTGTAATAAACCAGGACATTACAAGTCTAAATGTCCATTGCTCTAAGGAAAACAAAAGAAAAGTCAAGAAAACAAAAAGAGCATGATGGCAACATGGGAAGATTTGGATTCTTCTGAATCTGAATTCGACTCAAAAACATCAGAGCAAGCAAATATATGCTTGGTAGCTGAAGGGGAAAGCGATGATGAGGTAATTTCTAACTTTGATGATCTTCAAGATGCCTATTTAGAATTGTTAGAGGATTCATATGTTGTTTTAAAACAATATAGGTTATTGAAAAAGAAATTTTTTGAAAATATAAAGAACACAAAACTCTTAGAAGAAGAAAACGTCTGCCTTAAGAAATAAGTAAACGATATGAAAAAGAAAGTAACCGTAGATAGATCTGAGGAAATTAATCAGTTAAAACAAATGATTAATAGTCTTTCAACAGATTTATTGAAATTTACAAAAAGTACAAAAAGGATGAATGACATGATTGGAAGTTATAGACATCCAAATGATAAAAGTGGTTTAGGCTTCAATAATAGAAATATTATTTATAATAGTAATGTTCTTCATAATAAGAAGTTTGTTCATAATAGAAATTTTATTGCTAATAAAAAGAAATAATATTCTTATTATTCGAAGAAAAATTATAAGACTAACCCCAAAGGACCTAAGAAAATATGGGTACCTCAAAAGGATATAATTTATGCTACAGATCTCCTTACTGGGAAGAAGTAACCACCACCAATGGTATTTGGACAGTGGTTGCTCGTGACAAATGATGGGCGGAAGTCTATGTTCCTAGACCTCCAATATAAGCAAGAAGGATCAGTAACTTTTGGAGACAACAAGTAGGGAAAAATAATTGGGATTGACAAAATTGGTAAGGATTCCCTTTCGTCTATTGATAATGTTCTGCTAGTTGATGGCTTAAAGCATAATCTAATCAGTATAAGTCAATTATATGATTATGGTTTTGAAGTATCCTTTAATCAAAATTCTTGTATAGTCAAAAACAAGGATGGTTCCATATTCTTTTCTTCCAAGAGATGAAATAATTTCTATAAAATCAACTTAGACGATTTGAAAAGTCAAAATATTTCATGTTTTATATCAAAAGATGATGCGAAACTGATTTGGCACAAAAAGCTAGGTCATGTTAGCTTTAAACATATTTCCAAATTAGTTAGATTTGATTTGGTAAGAGGCTTTGTAACACCCTCACTGCTATAAGGTACATACTGGAACACCCTTATGACATTCTTGTAAAGACCCTATAACAATGACGTGTTAACTATCACACTTTCACTTTATAACATGGCAATTTATCCCACTTAATCATGGCATCTACTATCATACAAGAAAGACAACAAATTTTAAAAACAAATTTCCTCTTTTCATTTCATAAATCTGAATGTACATACATTGTAGCTTTAAAAAAAATCTGTACATGTACATCATCATATCCTAATACAAAATATATTACATGAGAGAGGAAATACAAAAAATCTAACTAAATCCTTTAGTCCAGCTGACCGACCTTTAAGCCATATCTTCTTCACAAAAGTACAAGAATTAAGCTTCTTATACGGTCTCTCAGTAGCTAGAATCCTATCTCGATCCTGAAATGTCAACGTACAAATTTTGAGTGAGTTTTGCAAACTCAGATGAACTAACCATTATCGATGGTTCACTCAATTCATGCAACATATCATTTCACATAACAGATAATTCACATCATTGCATTTTTTTCATATAATATCACATATCACATTTTCATTTAAGAGCAAGACAATTGCATTTCAATCTATCGAACATACTTAATAAAAATTATATGGAATGCACATGTGAATCTTTTCCAATTATTACGTTGTTGTGGCCGAGTGCCTAAACTGTTCCATATCCATTGTAGATACCGGGCTCATTTATACTGTCCCTTATTCGTTGGGGATACAGGGCTCATTTTACATAATGAGCCTTTGGCTTTTAACCACATTGGAGTTTTAAGCTCGTTTTCGGTGGCTACTCAGGTCACAACTCTCATTATCTGATCATGCATTCATATATGGAATGCATCTATCATATTCAATTAATCATTTCAAGAAGCATTTAGTTCTTTACATTCACTTACAAGTAGCACTTCAATATCTCAACCATACTTCAATATCATCGGACCTTTATGTCCAAAATTCAGTACACAACATCACACATTCATAAGATAAGTCAAAATAGAATTTAACACAACAATAATTGAGTGAGACCGTCTAAGTTACTCACCGCTTGCTTCCGAAGCTAATTCCTCGAAGTTCCGGCAACGTCTGGATATTGACATTCCAATTGCTCCTCTAAAACAAGCAATATACACACATCACGCTTTAGCACAATTATAAGTATTCATTTATGCACATGTATGTATATGAAATATGTACAATGCATATTCATGACAATCCCGGGTATCATTTATGCTTATGATTTATACCTCAATAAAACCATAAAAATCAAAATTCATAACTCATTTATTCAATTCAGATTTTTCCTAAGACACACTTTCGGGTTAACTTTCCATGATCAATCTAATAATGAAAATGAAGTAATTAAAGGTTACTTTCTTCTAGAAAAATTGTTTGTCTCTCTCTTAAGTTTCTAATGACAGCAAGATCATTCAATTTGGTTCAGTATCCTATGAGTTATGCTCACAATACCACAGACTATGTATAATTGAACTTTTGGTTAGTTCATGATCATACCCTCAAATTGTACAACTCATATCTTTCAACTCAGATATCTAAAAATTACAAACTTAATAACAATTGAAAGATAAGAGAATGAACTACAACTTTTGTGAAGATACCTTTGTCTGATTCAGCCTATATCCATTCAGTTTTTATGATAAAATGAAGATATAATTTCTGTCTCAGGTAGTACTAGAACCTCAATCAAGACTCAATTTCACACCATATTTTGAAAGTCTTAGAGACAGAATTAAATTTAAACTTCTTCAAGAAAGTTGTAAAATTATGTCTCTACTTTAATCTGAATTAATAATCACCTCATTTAAATATCTATAGCTCAAGATATCATCAAAATACCAACACATGTTCAATAAAAAAGTCTCCTGCATACAAACCTCGGAGCGGTTTTATACAGAGTCGCGATCGCGACCTGCTTCTGAATCGCTGCATTCCTTCTTCATTCTTTTATTAATATCCAAACTTCACTTCCATTTTACACCTAGAAAATGAGCTTTTTAGGCAAGGTCTTCTTCTAAACAATTGTTCATATATGTCTTAAGTTTCTAAATAACCTAAGTTTATACAGTTTGGCTCAGTATTCTGAAAGTTATACACAATTTACTACATACTGTTCAGAAACAGAGACATAATCTGAAACTCAACTTCAAGACAAATTTCAACACTCTTAGAGATAGAATTCAAACTCGATTTATTCATAAAAATTGTAGACATTTATCTCTAGTTTAAAAATAAATCAACAATAATCTTATTTAGATATCATTAAGTCAAGATATTTCTAAAATACAAATGCATGTTCTGTAGAAACACTACATCTAACCTATTTCCAGCACACTTTATCATCAATTTCATCCTAATTCATCTCTTTTGCTTAGTCTATCACTTCTAACTTATATCCACATCATTTCATCTTCAATTATACCCCAATTATAGTTCAAGATCATTTATACAAAATTCAAAATCCATGCTTGATCATATACACCAAAAATAAAACACATCATATACACATTCATCATAATGGCCTTTCTATCTCAAAGAAAATCATCTCAACAACAACAACTTATCAATTATCAACAAATCATCACTCTTCCAGCCCCATTTTTATGACCATGCTAGCTCTAACCTATCATTAATACAAAACAAGGCAGAAATTCGTTCATTCATTCATCACATTTTTACACTTTCATACACCATTTAACAATACCAAAGTAAAATTTTTTTCCATTACCTCTTCATTCACCCACATCATTAAGTCATGAAAAATGTTAGCTCACTAAATTCAATTGTTTTGACAAAAAAATCTCTTTTTAAAAAAAACACCCACGAAATTACCCAAGGAATTTCATATTCAAACCAAAACCTCAAATTACTCATCATAATGTCCCATATACACTAACCCATGAGGATTAAAGCATCACTTACTTGATTTAGCTTCAAATGCTTCAAAAACACACCAAACCTAGCTATCCCATGTATCTCACGACCACCATCATTCTAGGGTGGATTGGGTTGGGTTTTCTTATAGTAAATGAAAAGAACAATAAAATGGAGGTAGAAATTGAAAGATGGAAGAAAAGTTCAACGTTGATGATGGTTGACAACACAATTCATGAAGAAGGAGAAGAGAAGGCCATGAAAATGGGAAGAAGAAAAGTAAGACAAAACACTAAACTTGGTCTTTCAGTTGGAAAGCATCGTGGGTTTTAAGACATGGCTTGGCAAGTGACAAATTGTCACTTGCCACATGTCATCTCCTTATAAGTTCACTTAGGTTTTCTCATTTAATTTTTCCAATCTAGTCCAATTTCTACTCCAATTATCTCCAAATTTCAATGACATATGTCATTAAATCCCAAAGTCTTTAATAAACATTTTCACTACCATTTGACTCTTAATTCTACTGCTATTTATCAATTATCTTGCCACTTAACATTTTTCCTAGTCGAAAATGACCTAAATTTTTAAGAAAATTTTCTAAAATTCTCCAAAAATTCTAAATTACTAAATACACTCTGCAAACCAATTTTCAACATATAAAAGCCACAATTCTCAATAAAATCACATTCATAATTCAATTATAAATCAATTATACCCAGAATGTCTATAAATGCATGTACAATTATTTTCATGTACAAAAACTCAATATTTAAGAGTATGAGCATATCATATAATGCATGAGCATGAAACGCATTTTCTAATTTCTTAATAATCTCTTGTATTTACTATTCTAGCCTTAACATGGGTAACGGGATGTTACAGGCTTACCAAAGATAAGTTTTAACAAAGATTTCTTTTGTGAAAGTTGTCAAAAAGGAAAACAAGTTAAGACATCTTTTTCGTCTTACATTGTAACTTCGTCTAGACCTCTAGAGCTATTACATATAGATTGGTTTAGTCTAACCAGAACAGCAAGTCTTGGTGGAAAGAAGTATGGTCTCGTAGTTGTTGATGACTTTACTAGATTTTGTTGGATATTGTTTTTATCGTATAAAGATGAATCTCTTAAATTCTTTAAAGTTTTATCCAAAAAGTTACAAAATGAAAAGGGAATTTCTATTGCTAGAATTAGGAGTGATCATGGTGGAGAATTTGAAAATGAAAAATTCAAAATGTTTTGTGAAGAGAATGAAATTTTCCATAATTTCTCTGCTCTTAGAACTTCTCAACAAAATGGAGTTGTAGAGAGAAAGAACAGGACGATTTAGGAAATGGCAAGGACTATGCTATGTGAAATGAATCTTCCTAAGTACTTCTAGACAGAAGCTGTAAATACAGCTTGTTATATTCAAAATAGAGTATTTTTGTAACTTATTTTAAATAAAACTCCATATGAATTATGGAAGGAAAGAATGCCAAATATTTCTTACTTTCATCCTTTTGGTTGCAAATGCACTATCTTGAATATAAAAGAAAATTTAAATAAATTTGATTCTAAGATCAATTTAGGAATTTTTCTAGTTTTTTCTATTAATTCTAAAGCTTATAAAGTTTATAATCTTGTTTCTAGATCTGTTGAAGAATCTATGCATGTAAAATTTAATGATGATTCTCGTCTAGATAAAATAGACGATTCTGATAATGAAACTCTATCTGCTCCCTTAGTTAATAATATAGACGATTCACCAGCAGACGATCCATCTGATAAAGTGGTAGATAGTTCTGAAATTATTAGTTTAAGAAAAGACTAGAAATATAAGTCTTCTCACCCAGAAAACCTGATTATAGGAGAAACTTCAGAAGGAGTGAGAACTAGATCTAAGTTTAGAAGAGAGGCAAATGTAGCATTTGTTTCCGAATTAGAACCTAAGAAAATTGATGAAGCTCTTTAAGAAGAAGCTTGGATTTTAGCTATGCAAGAGGAGTTAAACCAATTTACAAGGAATAATGTTTGGTCTCTAGTCCCTAAACCCTCTAATAAATCTATTATAGGTACTAGATTGGTTTTCAAGAATAAACTAGACGAATCAGGAAAAGTAACCTATAACAAAGCTAGATTAGTAGCTCAAGGCTATAATCAACAAGAAGGGATAGACTATAATGAAACATATGCTCCCATAGCTAGACTAGAAGCTATTAGGATCTTGCTTGCATATGCTATTCATCATGATGTAAAGCTGTTTCAAATGGATGTGAAAAGTGCATTTTTGAATGGTTTTATAGACGAAGAAGTTTATGTGAAACAAACCCCAAGTTTTAAAGACATTGATAAACTTGATTTTGTGTATAAACTTCATAAAGCTTTGTATGGATTAAAACAATCACCTCGTGCATGGTATGATCGTCTGAGTTTGTTTTTGATTAAAAATGGCTTTGTTAGAGGTCAAGTAGATAAAACATTATTTTAGAAGGATATTAAAAATGATTTTATCGTTGTACAAATATATGTAGACGATATCATTTTTGGTGTTACTTCTAAAAAATTATGTTCAGTTTTTGAAAATATTATGAAAAGTGAATTTGAAAAGAGTATGATGGGTGAATTAAATTTCTTTCTTAGTTTACAAATTATACAAACTGATGAAAAGATTTTTAATCAACAAAAGTATATCAAAGAGCTTTTAGTCAAATATAAAATGGAAAATGTTAAACCAATGTCTACTCCTATACATCCGTCAATCGTCTTGACTAAAGATGAAGCCGGTAAGAAGATTAATCAAACTCTTTAAGAGGAATTATTAGTTCTTTTCTTTACCTAACTGTAAGCAGACCTGATATAATGTTTAGTGTTTGTTTGTGTGCAAGATTTCAAATAGGTCCTAGAGAATTTCATTATATTGTTGTTAAAAGAATATTGAGATACTTGGCAGGTTCTACTGATCTTTGCTTAATGTATGAGAAAGGTAAAGATTTTAGGTTAGTTAGTTACTGTGATGCTAATTATGCTGGAGATAGGATTGATAGAAAGAGTACAAGTGGAGGTTGTCACTTTCTTAGTTATAATCTAATTTCTTGGTCAAGTAGGAGGCAAAGTTCAATTGCTCTATCTACTGCAGAAGTTGAATACATGTCAACTACAAGCTATTGTTCATAGATATTATGGATAAAGTATATGTTAGAGGATTATTCTATCTAAGAAGATTAGATTCCAATCTTCTATGACAACACAAGTGCTATCAGTCTCTCAAAGAATCCAATACAACACTCAAGGGAAAAACATGTTGAAGTTAGACACCATTTTATACGAGACTATGTATAGAGAGGGATCATCAATCTACAATTTATTGAGACGAATCAACAATGGGCAGATCTCTTCACCAAACCCTTAAGTGAAGACAAATTCAAGGAAATCAGATGAAATCTAAATATAGTGATGTTAAATTACCATTAGTTTGAAACTCCATGATCTAAACGATTTATCCTGAAGAAGCTGAAAAGTCACAAGTTTTCATACTAAACAGTAACGGTAACTTTTACTCAGTAGTTTCAATCTCATCATTACTAGTGGATCAGTTGCAAATGTTACAAATGGTAACTTTTCAAGAGTGTATATAAAAAGAGTAATCATTTCAAAATCTACAACACCTTAAACTATAGAATTTTCAAGAAAAACTTTGAAACCAACTTATTCAGAGTGCTTTCAACATAGACGATCCAACACTCTGTTCTAAACATCAAACTCTTCTCATTTCATCTCATATCTTTCTCTTAATATTTTCTATATACTAATCTCTCTTCTTAAAGAGAAATGCATTTCTTTGTTTAGTGTTTATCTTTTACAGATTAGAAAATGCTGAAATCTCTTGTCTATGGACGACCCGTCGATTTCACTTCCTTGAAGAATGCTTGGATGAATATCGAACCTGAGATTGAAGTAGTTGGGTGGAAGAACTTCTTCAACATCTGATATTGGGCCCCGAATTATTTTTTTATTTTTTATTTTAGTAAGCATGAATTGAATGAATTTGGTGATCTTGGGGATAAATCATTTTTAATTGGATATTAATTAGTAAGTTAAGTTTAGGAGGATTTATTTCAAGGATTGAAGGAAATTGGAAGTATTAAATTGAGGAATTAAGAATGCATAAGGGTATTTTGGGTAGATTACATAAGGATAGAAGCACTAAGGAATTAAAGGAAGGTCAAATTGGACTTTTAACACCCATTAAGGGTAGAATGGGAAGAGGAAAAGATTGTCTTGTAAAT
>JAOQMS010000180.1:15090965-15110692 GCA_027563885.1 Erythroxylum longipes | reverse complement strand
TAAGTGCATTGTTTAAACTTGTAATCGTCTGAATTTGTCAAGAAAATCAAGAAGTTTTTAAAGATTCATATCTTAGAGATTTGACACAATTCAACCCCCCTTCTTGTGTATTTTACATATCTTACGTGATTTCTATAATAACAAGTGATTTACTTTACTGCCACCCTTTAATATATAAATGTGTACCTATTTGATCCATAAAGACAATTTTCACTTAAAATTCTTAAGATTCTCCTCAGCATTAGACATTTATTGCTCTTGCTGATTATCTTTAGCCCTAATCGTTTAACTTCCTTTGGCTAACATATGCAGTTCTAGCTCACTTTAGCTATTCTTTACTCTCCTTTCCATTTACCCCATAGGAACTGCTTCATTAGTTTTTCCATAATTTTAACCATCCCTTTTGATAAGAACATATAAGAGCACCAATAAGTTTACATTATCATAATAACAGGCTTTAGGAGTTAAAGCTTACCTTTATAAGAAATAATTCTATTTATCTAAGAACCTAATATTTTTTGTATCTTTTCAATCAAAGTTAGACATTCCCTATATCTTAGTCTTCTCGAAGAGATAGGAATTTCCAAGTACAAGAAAGGAGGATCTTGGTCTTTCATTCGAATGACTTTTGACAAAATATTTGAAAGATGTGTTGTACTTTTTAACAATATGAAAAAGCTTTTCTAAAAATTAATGCTCAACCTAGATAACTCCTTAAAACTTTGTAGGGTACTCATTAATAAAGAAATTTAATGAGTATTATCCATAATTAGGAGGATAAGATCATCTGTAAAAGATAAGCTTGTTAGAGAAAGCAACTTATACTTGGAGTGATACTTGAAGCTAGGGGCAACAAAGATTTTGTGTTTCAGCAATAGGTTGAGAAATTCCATGAAAAATAGAAATAGGGAAAGGGAAAGAAGATCCCTTTTCCTAATTCCTTTGTAGTATTTGAACATCTTTATTGGACTTCCATTAATCAATATCCTAAAAGAAGTAGTGGTAATGCATTATTGAATCCAAACATGAATCTCCAGCTGACACTTTTGAAGGTTTTTTTAAGATCCACTTTAAGAGCACAGTTCTGTGGAGTATTAACTCAAGTATACCCTTTCAAGAGCTCCTGTATTATTATAGTGTTATCTCTAATGTGCCTATTGCTTATGAATGCCTAGGTTGTAGGTTTAGAAATCTTGGGAATTAAACACAAAAGAGTCTTATTAATCTCTTTAAGCAACACTTCCTTTTTGAAAAACTTATGCACAACTTCTTTGATTAATTTCCCTATTTTTCCTTTGTTTTTTGATAAAATTCCTATCCAATCCATCTAGACCAGGAGCCTTTGATCCATTCATTTTAAAGACTACTTCCTCTATTTCAAGATCAGTGACAAGTTTGATTAGAATGCTGGCTTCATCTTCATGAATCTTAGTAGAGACAAATTGCTCAAGATCCTCTCTATAATCTCTAGCACTCCCTTTTACTCGTAGGAGATTTTGAAAAAATTTTGTTGCTTCCTTAGCAATCTTAGCTTGCCCATATACTATTTCACCATATTCAGTTTTGATGGAAACGATTTTGTTGCTGACACTGTAATGAAGAGAAACTTTGTGCATCTATTCCCATCCTTGATCCAATTGATCCTGGCTCACCACTGTGACAAGGAAAAATGATTATACATTACTTGCATATAGTTCTTAATCGCTTACCTATCTTCATTAGCCAGATTCCAATTGCTTGGATTAGCTGCCCGTGTATTTTGGATAAATGAAACACTATTTCTTGCATCTTCTATCTCCCTTTTGGTATTCTGTCCCCACATAACATTCAACTTTTTCAGTTCTTGCTTTATAGCCTTAATTTTTTGTAAGAAAATAAACTGATTTGTACTAGAAGCCTCAAACTTTGAGCCCTTAGAAATATCTTCTTGAAAGCCCTCTATATTAGTAAGAAATTTATTAAACCTAAAGGGGTGTCTAACATTAAAATTTTCAAAAAATTTATCTACCTTGATAGGAGTATGATCAGAGAATCTAGTATCCTAAAAATGGATTTACTCTGTGAAAAGATGACTAATCAGTCCACATTCACCAAGGCTCCATCTAGCTTTTTACGAATGAACCACTTTGAACTTTGTTTATTGCTCTATGTGAACCTACGATCTTCAAATTTTAAGTCAGTTAGTTCTACATCCTTGGTGCAATCAAACATATATGTGTCATAGTTGAGCAAGTTACAATTTCCCTTTGCCTTCAGCCTATAAAGAATGACATTGAATTCAACACTAATTATCCAAGGTCCTCTAATTGATGCTTTTAGTTTTCTTTGTGAGCTCCATAAATTAGATCTTTGGAAAGATGTACTAAATCCATAAACAAAAGAAGCCAAAGCTACAGAGTTTTCCATTTTGAATATCAATTTTGTATGGATGAACTGCTCACTCGTTTCTAATGCTTCCATATTCAATAATTCCCCATTATAAACAATAATAGTTCATCTATACCTATGGCAATGGTGATTTGTCAGTATCTTCCATTTACTACCAAAGCAACCCAATTTATTCAAATTTTATAATATGATTTTGGTTTCTATAGATAAAATAACACAGGCTTCTCGTATTGAACAAAATCCCTTTAAGCATTAAGCTTCAAAGGGCCATTTATTCCTTTTACATTCTAGACTATTATAGTTATGTAACGATGATTTTTCCTTTTGAGCCCTTCCTATTGCTCCTGTTGCTCTTCCTCGATAGCATTTTTTTCAAACTTCTCTTTTTGATTGTTGCCTTTTTGCTGATCTTCCATCTGCTGTAAATAATATAAAGATTCATATACTTAGTATATGAATGCTATCTTTCATTTCCTTAGAGATGAACATACTCACATATAATCTAGCAAAGCCTACACATTTCCTTAAAGTAGTATTTGTATCCATGTAAATTGGCTAGCCCAAATAGCTTGCTATCATATTTAAATCCTTTGTTGTCCAATATTTTGAGGGAATATTGTGTATGTTCACCCATAAAGTAATATTCTTTAATTTGATTCTCTCTAATTCCATAATAGGTTGCTAGTTTTGAAGAAAGAAAGGAAGCTATAAGATGTGCCAACGACCTTCTTCTATCACCTTTTGAGCTTTATATTTTAAGTTGAAGGTAAAAATTATGTTGTCCTCCTTAATTAACATTACCTTTTGTAAGCCTCTATCTTTCCAATTTTTCTGAGTCCATGCTTGTATCACTAGGAAAGTAGGACATTTATCCATGAAGAAACTAATAATTGCCGCTTCCTATATGTAAGACCCCAACATATACCCTAGAAGTATTATAGTATGTCTAGGGTGTATTAAAAAGTGAACATAAAGAATGAATTAAGTGCACCTAAGTATAGTAAGAGGCATAATGGTGCTTAATGTAAAAGACATGAGTAAATGGGTAATTTGTTTGTTTCGGCATGGATAAACATACTTAGACGTGAAATATATATGGAAATTTTTTATATGTTTACTTGGATTATGAGCGTGATGTGAGGGGAATTGATAAAGAAGTATTCCATAAGAAAATGGCATGTTTTTGGTTAAATTTGATGTGTTTTTGTGTTGTTTTTTCATGATAAGACGAAGTTAGTTGATTTAGGATGTGTAACTCGCCGGATGGATGGGTTCTACTAAACATACTTTTATAATTTGGTCATATCTTGGCCTGTATACCTCTAAATTGGATAATTCACATAGGAGATTAAACTAGAGACATATATCTAAAATTTAATGAAGGAATCGAAATTTTATTTTGCTTATGAGATTTTTGAATTCTAGCTTGAAGTTGAATTATGGATGTTGTCCCTTTTTTTGAACAGCCTATAGTGTTTTGGGTATAACTTCCAGAATAAATAACCAAATTGAATGAAATTTATTGTACTAGAAAATTAAGACATGAGGGAATGAAATTAATTAATAAGATTATAGGCCAATGTGGAAATTAAAGGAAGAAGAAGGACCAATATGCAATTTTTCTAAAGTTAATACATGGACTAATTGGATTAAGACATGTGTGATCAATAATAATAAAGAATGTGTGACCAACAATAATAAAGAATATATGTCCAATAGGAATTAAACATATGTGTACATATTGAAAGTTCTTGACTAGGCATTTGAAGGGGGGAGATGGACGACAATTTGGGATTTCTAAGTTCAGATTTTTTTCCTCTCCATTTCACCTTCATTATCCCATCATTTTTCATGTAAGAAATTAAGCCAATCTTAGCTGGAAATCAAGGTAAAAATTAGGGATTTCTCTTCACCTTTACCTTATCTTGCTTTGATTATGAAGAAATGGAATTATAAGGTTAGAAGTGGGATTGAGATGTGTATTTGTGATGTTTCTAGTTGGTAAGTCAAGCAAAGCCAAAAAGGAAGGGAAGGAAAGGCAATAGAAGACCTACTTTGTCAATTTTGAGGTTTAGGACTTCACTTAGTTAATTTTTGTATCTGTGTATATTTAAATGTGTATAAAGATTCATTTGTATGTGAAATGGTTGCCGGGATGATGCTTTGGTGTTATTTTTGTGTTATCTTGCATAGAATTGGTTGAATATGATAAGAGTATCATGTAATGTAACATTGTTTTAGTCATAAATCAACCTACAAACCTTTAAATTGAGTTATTTAAGTTGCATAACCTAAAACATAGAAATAAAAATCTATAGAAGAGACTCTGACTTAATTGTGGCTTTATGACATTAGAAATTGGGATCGAAAATGGTAACTTGATGTTTCCCTTGTTTTGGAGCATCTTATGATATTTGGTGTATATCTAATGATTTAGAAGTTCAAAAGGTCTAATTGTTCGCGCCATAGAAGTTAGAGACATAGGGAAATAAATTTCTAGAAGACTTCAAACCCTAATTCAAACGTTATCTATATGCATTTAAGGAACAACTAGAGTCCATCATGTGAATTACTTTTGGACTGATTGGTTGCTTATTTTTAGACCACCGTAGGCTTGGCCCAAATTGCATTATTTTGAGTTTGTTTTATTTTCAATTTTTACTGAATCTTATTCAAGCCTTTTTGAATGTGTATGAAACTTTTTAAAAACCTAGAAATAAATGAAATAGGACTTATCATGTCATGACTCAGAACCACATCGGGCACATGACAACCGTTGCATACCCGGGCTAAGGATACTCATGGTACCCTTAACCAGACTAGGCAAAGCTAACTGAATATCTTTGAAAACATTTGGATAGCACAACGACCGCATTTTGAAAATCCCAAAACTCAATTAAAACAACTGTAAATCAATTTTAAACGCACTTCTATATTCACATTAAAACTCAACTGCAACTACTGGACTTTTAAGTCCACTCAAGAGCATTCTCAATGACAGTACAAAGGTTCATACATAAGGTCATTTACAAACCACAAGATAGTCAAGAGTTAATTTACAAAATTATAAAGCATATCAACATAAACATGAGCCATTATACAACAAAAGTACAAAACAGAGGCTACCTACGTGCAATAATGCCCCGAAAATGTCAAAAGATCGTACGAACCACTCAAAGCTTCAAGCTCACCAAATTAACCTGTATGGTTAGGAAGCGGAGGGGGTGAGTACACTATGTACTCAGTGAGGAGGAAAAAAAACATATATCGTAAACAAAACTCGGTACACATCAAGATGGTCTAAATAACCTAAAGATGGTTTTATGAGTCTAACATGCATATAACCACCTATGAAGTGAACATTTACGACATAGATATATATAGGCCTAGTCTATGACTCAACCCATACTGGTTAGGAACCAAATAAGCCTAGCCTATTAATCACTCATTCAGTGAACATAGGTTCCAGGTCCAGTACACAAGAGCAAAAAAGCATCACATGTAAAATCAAATCTCGTCAAGAAGCCAAATCTCAGAATAAGCCAAAATAATTATGTGTGTCACCACTAGTCTGCTAAACTAGTGTACACACCCACCGATTCTCGGTCTTAGCTTGACTTTCATTTTTGGTGAGTCCAGACTATGGTTGACAAGAGTGTCATGACTTGAGGTGATGACCTCGTCGGTGACCAGACCTCTAAGTGTGCAATCACCCGCAAGTCCCATAGAAAGGTGTCGATATGAGGACTTGACTTTTATGTACCAACATTAAGGGTATGGGGGTCGCTTAATTTGTTATGCCTAGCCCACAAATGGCTAATTGTTACCTCATCAATTACAAAAAAATCATATTCAAATATTTAGTACTAAAATCAAGTAAGGAACCATGCCTTTATTTATCGATCTAATAAAATAGAACCTTGCCATGGCTCTAAGCCAAAAGAGAACACATATGCGCAACATACATGACTCGATTATGCATATATAAGTTCTAAAACATTATTTTATGCAGTAAAAGTTATCTTTTACAATACAAGTGCAAAGTTGTTCAAAAATATAGTTTCATAAAATAAAATATTTTCCTTTGCACTTTAGGTGCAGCTTTGTTGAAAACAATATCATTCCTCAAAATACATAATAAAAACATCAATTTTATTCCACGTGCAAAGAGTTATTCAAAACAATATCGTTTATTAAATACATAAGTATACTCGCATCTATTTGAGATTCGATTCTGCTATGCATTACCTAGGTTCAAATTTTACATACAAGTCATCATGCATGTCTTGGGAAGTCCTAATCCCATTTGAGAGATATGTTTTCCCCAACTTACCTCAAAAGAAGGTGTACACTCCCTTAACTTCAACAATCCTCAGTACGAGCTCCTTGATCAACAACTCCTGAGCCTTTATACATACAATATGCAATTTATTTACTACTCAAACATGTATCTCATATTTATACACCATCACACAAGTGTATAAAACACAATATCACTATTTTTAAGCTATAGGATTCGACCATTAAGCTTCTCACATGATTACTTTCCTTATTATTCGCATACACTTTCTTTTGTATTTTCCAAGGCATTTAATGCCTTTGATCCAGTACTTACACATTTCAAAGCATAATTAAGCACATTTTTATCCAAGCACGTTAGGTCACTACTCATCAATCTATGCAAAAATTCAAGTTTACTCTAAGTAAAAATGAAAAACTCTTTCCAATGCACCCCATTAAAATCTTTAAATCCTAAGCCAAGTTCACTTAGGCTTTATCAACCACCTAATGTGCATGACTTTCAAGTCATATTTTCAAGACTTTATCATAGCAATTCATGCTCCTATCTTGTTATATAACAACCACTTCCAAACAACAACACATTTCACCACTTCACTAAATTTAATTCCCTTCATTTAAACCATCAATTTCAAAAGATATTCAAAATTTTACAAACTTTCACCAAACAAAGGGTATCTCAGTTTTGGCTTAAGGATACTTCTCCATGACTCATTTCGTTTATCTAAACATGTTTCATGCATATTCAAGCATGGAAAACAACATATCTTAATACCAAACTCAAAATCATAATGTAGAGAGAGATGAGACAAAATTTACCTAAACTTTCCCTTAGCGATATCTTAAGATCCTTTGAGAATTTCTCAAATCTAATGATAGATTTGAGTTCCTTGATCCCAAATTAACTGAGAACATCTTGGTTTGGGTTTGAGAATTAAAAAAATGGTGGAAATTGGGCGATGGCCGAAAGTGTTCTTCTTCTCTTCTCTTCTCCTCTTTTCTCCTTTCTTTTAATTAAAACAAAGTGTTTTAATGATAAATGGTGGGGTGCACGGCCAGACACAAGGAATAAGGGTCTAGAATATTGACTCTTCTTTGGCCAAACATGGTGAATTTACCTTTTTGCCCTTTGATTATGTGAAATTACCATTATACCCTTCAAACTTTTCCTAAAATTGCAATTAAGCCCAAAAATTTCGGAATGACCAAAATTTTTATTTTCATTTTAGTCCCCGGACTTTTGAAAATTATAATTAAACCCCTTAACTTTATAAAATTACACATTGGTCCTCCAAGAATTGAAAATTACTTTTAAATCCCTTATGTACATCCACTTTTCCAATTAAGCTTTCTAAATATCCAATAAGTCTATAAATCATGTCTAATTAACTCTAAGGCATTATAACATATTTAACACGGCCACCATGGCCATACCCATCCAATGGACTCAGTTTTACACACTTAGAAGCTTATATGTTAGAAATCTCCAAGATTTCGCATATCGATGAACTCTAAGTTCATGTAAGGGCATATAATATTATATATCACTGATATATATACCGAAAGGATTCAAATACATTTTTGAACTCATATACAACCATGTATATATCAATATACAATAGTATCTCCAAGTACAAATCAATAAAAAAAGGGATCAAAGAGTCTAGCGTTATATACCATATGTATATTGGGTGACTGAACATTAGAATTTAAGATTGAGCATAATGCATTCCAAAGAAAACTTACATGTGTATAATTTTATTACTCATATATGTATGGTATGATTATAAAAGTGTGATTTTGACACCCTTCTAATGGTGGTAAGTTATGACTTGCATGTATGAACATAGATACATATTTTATGACTTCAAGTGAATATTATATAATGAATTATGAAATTGGAAAATGGTTAAAGTAACGATTACAGTGCCTGCTCTATTTTCTTAGTGGTGGATATATAGGTATGCCTATAGTGATACAGTGCAACTGCTACAGTTTGACACCAATGGTGTTCGAGACTATAATGTCTTCACAGTTTGATGCCTTCAGGTATCCAAAGTTTGATACTTTTAGGTATTCATAGTTTGATATTTTCAGATATCCGTAGAACTCGTTATCCGCACCCATAGAAAATGTGCAGGCTTAGCACAGAAAGGAAACTTAATAGTCATAAATAAGAAATATAGCATGACAACATGAATAATTGGTATTGATGAGCATTTGTGTTAATTGTAATGATGAATTGTAATGAGGTGCAATTATATTGATAATTTGTATCAATGAGCATTGAATATCAATATTTGGCTTATAAATGTGCATTTTCAGTATATAGATAATACGTTAAAGCATATTTTCATTATGTACTTTGCTTAAGTATTCCTCATTGTTTACATGAGCATTGAATATCAATGTTTGGTTCATGAATATGAATTTATGGTATATGAGTTGTGATATTTCTGAATGTGTATGCTTAGCGGATGATTGCTATGAGTGGTCATCCAAATTAAGTGTTTTCCCCACTAAGCTTTCAAGCTTAACACAGGTGTTAATCCGTGTAGGTCCAGGTTATAGGAGTGAGGTACAGGGAATGTCTGCAGGGACCAAGGCCAACAATTAGGAGTAAAAGTACCTTTGGATGTGTCTTTCGATTAAAGAATGGTTTTATATATAATAAATGAAATTGTATGTTTTATTTTTGGATTATCATGTTAATGTAAAGATGTATTACTATTTTCAATGATAATGTTAAATGATATGAAATATTGTAAATCTATATGCATACTGTTAAATAGAATTATATACCTTGAATGCATGTACAATAATTTGGTTACTATCTGTGTGGATGGTTGTAGATTCCATATAGGGGTGTTATACTATGTCCTTGCACCTTCCTATAAAATGTTGATGCTTGAAGCCACCATTAGCTTTCCTTTAAGTTCAACAGGATGGCTGTAAAATAGAGAAGTATTTGAGCTGTCCCCCATAACCTGTTTTTAGTTTTTTTCAAGTTTCATCTAGCTTTTGATTCACACTCAAGCTTGAGTTGAGAGGTATGGGACTGAGGTAGGTTGATTTGTTGAATGGGACGAAGAGTGAGGGTCAAGGGGCTTTTTAAAATCTAGCTGTGATTAAGATGAGGAGGAGAGGGGCGATAAGGGTAAGGGAAAATCTGACTCCATTCATCTTTTAAATGGAACTCTGATTATGGAAAGTGTTTAGGTGACTTCAGACAGTTACCAAAAGCAGTAGAAGGATACAATTGGCCCTAATCGTGACAACCAAGCAGCAAACAAAGAAGAGGGAGGGAAATGAGATGGTGCTAGATGAAATAGAGAAGAAGTAAACAAGGATGGACAAGCAAAGGTCAGAGGCTAAAGAGGGCAAAGAATTTATGAAAAAGTAGAGAAGAAACCTTACAAAGATAGATACTTTGATTGTAATTTTTTATTATGATATTGATTTAATATTCATCTAGTTGCCTAAAATTTTCTCTACATTTTGCTAACTTTTCATCCTTCACCTCATAAACTATGTGAAGTTGGTTGATCACAAAGTTGCAAATCAGGCTTTATAATTATAAATTTGATTGAGTTCATAGGCCAATTTCATCACTTAAAATAATGCTTTATAACATACTTTGTTATTTAAGGAATTCAAATAAATGTGATTACATATTGCACCACTATGTCTACTAGGCGTCCCACATATATTGTCACTTTTTGTATGTTTCAATATTCATAAAGGAAGTTAAGTCCCAGAATCTTTTAAAACTTAAAAAAGAGATAGAAATATTTGGAATCTTATAGACAATTATATTATTTACTTGACATTTGTCGATTGTACAGAAAATTTTAGAGGAGCATTAAAAATCAACAGATCAAGTACATCCTAGCCATCCATTCAGGGGATGGAGGATTATATATAGCCCTAAGAACTTCATTTGTAAACAAGAAAGAAAGAAAGAAATATTCTTTACAATAAAAGCATTCTCTAAGTTCTCCTTTAGTCTCTTGTGTTATTTGCTAGTTGTACTAGCATCTTTGAGTAAGGTTGATTTAATTGAACCGAATAACAATAAAGAGTCTTACTGTTTGTTAGTAAAATGGCCAAACTTGTGACAATTAGTATCAGAGTGCTAGGTTGAAGATGTTGAGATCATATAATAGACTACTAATGATGAGGAGTCCAAGCAATCTAAGAAAGAGAGACCAAGTTTGAGAGCCACCATGGTAGACATGAACGCAAATCTTACTAAAGTGAAGCTTTTAATAATTGAGGGAAAGAAAAGTTTGATGAGGTAGACCAAAGTATTAAGGGACTCAAGAATGGAATAAAGAGTTCCATGAGGAGATACAAGGTGCCTTAAATTCTGCCACTTCCAACTATCTATACATGTGAAAGCTTTGAAGAAGACTCTCATAATTTAGATTGCATACCTTAAGAAGAAGCTTATAAAGGTTATTGCAGAGCTAAAAAAAGCAAAAAAGGAATCATTTCTTTGTAAAAAGGCCATTTCTTAAAGGGAAAGGAATGTCGTACCTATGGTGGCCTCCACTATTTCAATGGTAGATATCCTAAAACCAAAGATGTAACATATATCAAGGAATGCAAAGGTAGTAAATTATTTTCTATGGAGATTGGAATAATACTTCAAAGTTATTGGTATATAGGAGGATACCCAAAAATATTAGCAACGCTACTATCTATCTTGAGCATGTTGTATTGGTATGGTGGAGGAGAAGGTGTAGTGAAATTGAATAGGGTATTTGCACCAATGAATCATCCTCAAAGTAGAGAGTAGCATTATTAATAGGGTACTTACACCATTAAAACATGGAACGAGTTTAAGAAAGATCTAAAATGCTAATTTTATTTAGCGAATATTGAAGAGGAAGTAAGAGCAAAGCTAAGACATCTCTAGCAAAGGGGAAGCATTCAAGAGTATGTAAAAGAGTTTTTTGAGCTTCTCTTAGAGATTCTTAATTATCCTGATAAGGAAGCCTTCTTTTCCTTTTAAGATGACCTACAAAATTGGGTAAAGATGGAGATAGAAAGGTATGACACCTAAGACCTTGCCACCACTATTTTATAGCCGAGTCATTGATCGAGTTCACTAAGGTCGAGAAACTCAGCTCTCATAAGGACAAGGGTAACAAAGGGAAAAGTAGGAGAGATAGTCTCAAAGTAAAGAGTTTTTACAAATCCAATAAGCTTAAGAGCAAAAGCACCAAAGATGATAAAAAGGGAAACAAGTTGACTTTAAAGTGTTTCTTTGGTATGGATTTGATAAGGCAAGAGATTGCATTAAGAAAGCAAAGCTCTCCATGTTAGTAGAAGAAAGGAAACCCTTTTTAGATAAATTTGTTGTGATATACATAGATAACATTATTATGTATAGAAAAATAATAGAAGAGCATATTATGCACTTAAGGCAAGTTTTTCAAGTTTTAGAGAATGAGTTGAATGTAAAGAAGGAGAAATGCATTTTTGCACAGTATAAAGTCATGTTTCTAGGGCATATAGTTGATAGGGACAAGTTGTGGATGGACTAGTCCAAGGTATAAGCCATACATGATTAGGAACTACCAAAGAAGATATTGGAATTGCGTTTAGCCTCGTCAACTATTATCAATTTTTCATTAAAATATACTCCTCCCTCACTTCTTCGCTCACCACTTTATTAAAAAAATAAAGCATGTAATTGAGACACAAGTTTTGAGAAGGAATTTAAGGAGTTAAAGCAAAAAGTGATGGAAAAATCTGTGTTGGCCCTTCTTGGTCACATTAAGCCATATGAGGTATACATTGATGCTTTCAATTTTGCACTTAGTGGTTTTTTTTAATGCAAAATGAGCATTCAATCACTTATGAGAACCACAAGCTTAATGAGGCTAAATGTTACTACAAGGTCCAAGAGAAGGAGATGACTATAGTGGAGCATTGCTTGTGGACTTGGAGGCATTATTTGTTGGGGTCTAAGTTAATGGTGAAGATGGAAAATATCACCACTAGCTACTTCCTCGCATAAAATAAATTGACACCAAAACAAATTAAACAATAAACGTTCCTAGCAAAGTTTGATTTCATGATGAAGTATATATAAAACAAGACCATCTTAGTTGTTGACACGTTTAGTAGTAAAAGGGAACTTGTTGCCATCATAAGCCTATGTTTTCCTTTAGTATATTGAATAAAGGAATAAGACCTGTAAGTCAAAAGTTTATTAAAGTTGGCTAGTTACAACATGGAGAACATGATAATTATGGCTCCATTAAAGGTGACTAGGTTTACGTGCCTAAGTGACAAAGATTGTAGAAAGAAATAATTAATAAGTGTCATCACTCCAAGTAGGCAAGACATCCTGGGGCATATCGTATGTTGGAACTTATGAAGCGTACATGTTATTGAGCTTAGATGCATAATGAAATCAAGCTCTATGTGAATATATGCCTTGTTTGTCAATAAGACAAGTCATATCAGCGTCAATTAGTAGGGTACTAAGGTCGTTACCCATTATAGAGAATCCTCGGGAAATCATCTCTATAAATTTCATTACATGCCTAAAAAAATTCAAAAGATATGGCAACATTATACTAGTAGAAGACCGGATCAGTAATTATAAATTTTTCATCCCTGTACTAATAAATTTACAGACAAGGATGCCACACGCTTATTCTTTAAGTATGTAGTGAAGTATTAGGGCATACCTAAGACAATTATGAGTGACAGAGATACATTTTTTACAGAATGATTTTGAATAGATTTATTCAAGCTAATAGAGTATAAACTTAACTTCTTTATTAGCTTTCACCCCAAAATGGATAGGCAAAACTGAAAGAGATAATGCACTATTGAAATAGCACTTGAGACACTATATAAATAAAAGTAATTGGGCAAAGTTGTTTGATGCTACCCAATTCTCATACAACTTGTAAAAGAGTGAGTCGAAGAGATTCAATATATATGAGATTGTGACATGCCAACAACTGTTGACCATTTATGCCCTTACCATTATATATAAAGGAGCAAGTCCTGTTGTATTCAAGTTTGCTAAAGGTTGGCACAAGAAGATTGATACAACATGAGCATACTCAGCAAAGGCAAGAAAGAAGATAAAGAAGTAGGCCGACGTAAAGCAAAGGCACTTGGATTTTAACGAAGGAGACCTAGTATTGGTGAAGCTTCTCTAAGAACTAGCAAGGAGCTGTGGGGTACCATTCTCTATCGAGTGGATTGGCAAACTTCCTAGAATTTAACGTTATCCTCTCATTTGGAAATACACCACCCTATGTTTCATGTGGGTCTTATTCAACCTTACTATAATGAACCCAATATGGGTAAATTAATAAAAGCCTTATTACCATTATCATGATGTCTAAAATAGATATTGGCACATCATTTTATAATTTGAAAGGCACTTATCCAAGTTGTATTGAGTATTTTATTAAATAAAAGGTGTTGCCTAATAGTGAAGCGAGATAGGAACATAAGATCATATTGTGGAATCATAAAGACAAGATTGAAGTATATATAGAGGACACGCCGAGGATGTCACTAAATTGAATGAGGGAGAATATCATACCCTACATGTTTCAATACCTACAAGGAGGTTCCTAGATAAAGTAATTTTATAATTTTAGAGACCATTTTACCAATTTATTTAAAATAGTTGGCTTTAAAAACATCTCTTTTAGGGTAAGTCTGTACATATATTGATAGTGTAGGCCTATAAATAAGGTCTTCATTTTTTGATACTAATAAGTAGTATAATTTTGAGTATCGAAACTCTAATTTTTGCAGTATCTAATTTACATAGTTGACAATATTTTGATCGTTTTTCTTTTCCCTTATTAAAACGTATTTAAAGACATATTTCCATATGGGGATATACAGGCATAAAGATTCTCCTTCTCTAAGGATGGATAAAAGTGGCAAACTCCTTAAGTAGTCCTTTTGTTGCTTAAAACCCTATTAATAGACATCTGTTCACTTGAACTCTTTTGGCCTTTTTGGATTTTAAAAAAGAGCAAATAATGATTGTTGAACTTAATAAGAACCTTTAAAAGGCTTAAACTTCTTTAGTGTATTTCATTGTTTCATACTTAGGATGACATGTATCTTCTTTATTAGGATGACACATATCTTTTGTAGATTTACCCTTATTCAAATACGAGGTCATAAATTTATCATGATTAATCCTTTTTAAAGGATCAAGTTAGTAAAAAATTTAAGGGGGTTTATTTAAGAATGGTGAGTAAATTATATATGTATGAATGGCACCTTAATGATTAACAACTTTATATAAGAGGTAAATAAAGCAGAAGAATCTTATTATGACTCTAACTCTTTCAATATTTGGATTGTAGTACATATTTTATCCAATATTACAATATCAAAGGTTTTGTTTGTGTTCATTAATAATTTCTTAGTCTTTTGAGTTATAGGACTTTTATAGCTACTGTCCTCCTTATGTATATACCTTTGCTTATAGAAAGAATTTTTTAAACATTGAACTACATTTTTTAAATTTGCCTATTGTAAGAAAGCAAATTAATAAAGAGCACCTTTTATATGCTATAATTGCAACTTATGTATCCAAAAAATTTCTTTAGAAACTTATTAGACCCCAATTTAAGAGAAATATTAAATTTGTATCAATGGGTAATAGGCCTCTCAGATGAAATGAATTCTACAATATTAAATAAGAATTTACAAATTTTGATTCAATAATCATTTAGACTTATTACAATAAAAGTATTTAATCTGATCACTTAACGAAAGTTAAGGTTAAATATATCATTATTATATGAAAATAACTATATTATCTTATTATATGGTCTTATATCATTTCTTTAGAAAGTACTTTAAATTCAACCTCATATTGTGTGAGTGATATTGCTTATTTAAACATTTTTATTGCACAATCGTTTTTAAATGTAAATTTTTCTCTTTCTTGAATATCTCCTATTGAAACTTTGAGAATATTCAATTTTTTATTTTTATTTTTATTTTTATTTCTTCAGAATTATTAACATTTCATTTAAGTATCTAGTTTATTATTAGCTATGATTGCTTAAATTCTTAAGTCAATAATTTAATTCTTACCACAAAACCTTTGTAGAGACATATGATAATTTTTTTTAAAAATTAAAATTAATTATTTCATGATTTTGGAAGAAAAGATTACAAAGGAGACCAAATATATTTTCTTTCGGAAAACTTTTTTGAACTCCTTTTATGAAGTTTGATACCAAATTAATACAATGAAAAAGTTTGGTATCAAATTAATACTGGGTCCAAAGCTTTAGAACCAAAGCGATCCTCATCTGTATTAGGCACTCTATAAGATTCAATGAATAAATGTTTGATTGGTCTAAGCTTAGGAACTGGCATGTAAAATAAACACGGCCTTGCCCGGCCCGTTGTCAACGGGTTTGGCCCAGTCAAACTGGACCACGGGTCAGCTGCATTCTGGCCCGTAACCCGTGGTCTAAGCCGAGCAGCCCAACTCGTGGCTCGGGGGCCATGAATAAAACGACGTTGTTTTTTTCGTGTTTAAATTATTTTTTCCACTGATAAAACGACGTCATTTTTCAACTAGACAGTTAATAAAATACGACACAAAATGACTTTGTTTTCTTGCAAGCAAAAACGACGTCATTTTGCCTCTAATTAAATGAAAGTCACGCCACGCACCAGCCTACCACCCAGCTGCCTATTGCCTCCCTCCCTCGCACCGTCGCACACTTGCTCCTACCTGTCCGTTAGCCTCCTACCTGCCTCCATCTCCCTTCATCCCCGTGAACTCAGTCTCCCTGAGAATTCCCTTTGTTCTCGAGAACTAACTCACTTCTCTGTTCTTCTTATTTGTTTCACTTTGTTTCTTCGATCTTGTTCTTCATATATCATCTGTCATGGCAACATCGAAGGTAAGCTCTCATTCTCTCTTCTTCATTTTGATTTTTTGTTTGTCTTGAGATGTGATGTGGCTAATTTGAGAAATTTGTATGTTAATATTGGAAATATGGGATAATGCTTGTAATGTGTTTGATGAAATGCTACAGATATTAGTCAAACCAACTTTTTAAGATTACTTGTTTTACTTACATATAAGGATCCAATTATACAAAATTTTTTGTTTTTAATGTAATGTTCTTGTACCTACTTTATCTATAAGGATTGCTTATTTTGAAGGAGTCTGTAGACTCTTTTAGTAAGTAAAGTCTAACTCACTACTATAATTGATTGTATTTTCAATCCTCCTTCACTTTTACGGGAGGCACCTTATTTTTCAGCTAACCTTGGCAAAGTTCCTTTTGTAAGCTTCTTTATACTAGAAAATTCCTTAAAATCTTTTCAATCTCCTTATTAATCTATTTAGGAAATGCAGCGTGGGTGTATGTAGTGGTTGGAGAGGATTGAGGACACTACTCTCCTTGAATATAATAGAGTTTTGTTTGTCCAATGCTCTACCATAATCCTAATTTTGTCAATTCAGTGTTGGCATTCTCTACGTGTGTCCTTACAGTGAGTAGGATGTTAAGATATATGAAAGGAGGCTCTTTAAGGCACAGGTGAGCAAATTTAACAAAAAGAGAAGTAAGGTGAGGTGAATCTTTAGTGACCATGATGATGATGTAACTTTATGGTAGTTGTGCATTAGTATGTGTTTTTCTAAGTATTTGACATGTGTTTTTTACATAATAGGTTATTATTATTTGTTTTAGGATTTATTTTGTATGTTTTTATTTAGTTTGATCTTCATGATTATTCTTTTATGTTTGATATTGATTTAAGGTAACAATTGATCATTTTGATGTAGGAATAGAGGGTGGCCACCTTTGTGATTGAGCTAGAGACCAAGAGAGGAGAAGAGAAATGGAGGATTTATAACACAAGAACCCAAGATCGTGGGATTCATTCCAATTCCCATGATCATGGGATGCCTAGCCTGAAAATACACACGAGTTTGATTTATTTTTAGGTTTTTGCGACTATATAAGGTTGTAAACCCTAGGGCTGAAGAGAGCATCGGTGGAGACTTACCTCTTTAAATAATAACGCAGGTTCAGAGTCTTGAGAGAGGTAGAGAATCAAGGTTTTTCATTCACAATTGGGAAAAGAGCATACAAATGCCAGATTTTCCAGATTCTGGCAAAGAATATGAGGAGTTTGATTTATTTAGTTTTCTTTTGTTTTTTCTCTTCTAGAATTTTTTATGTGGATTATTTGATTGTTGGGGATGTTAATGACATTATAAGTGACTAATTTATTTGTAGAGATTACTTAAACTTTTTGTTGAACTCTTATTTTGTTAATTTGAATAAATGATGTTTCTTTATGAATGATGTACTTATACCTTGCAATATATTGAGATATTGAGTTGGTTAATTTGTGTTGGGTTATACAATGAGAATTGGCACTCTATAGACCTACATTCATCAAGTTAATTGATTAGTTAGAGAGAGATCTTGGCTAATTAGTTGACCATCTATAGGATAACTTAATAATTAGTTGAATTGGTGGATTGATTTTGTAGATTAAGAAATTGCTTAATCATCTCCATTTAATTTGGCTAAGGACAATTAATTACACTTTGAGGGAGGGTAGTTAATACATTAGGACATCTTAGGTGATGCACAATTCAATTAACAAAATAAGAGGGAGATAAGATAAGGAAAAAGTGATCTCTGATTATTAAAATCCTGAATTCCAAGTTTCTGCATTTTTGTGTTATCATTTGTGCATTGTTAGTTTTTTAATTTAATTTAATTTTCTAGTTTATTTCCATAAAAAATTTGGTTCTTAAACAAAGATCAATCTGAATTAAGTGGTGCCTAAGCACAATACTTGTGGGATTGATATATGCTTTTTACTATAAGTCACGACCCGTATAATTGCGATTTTGAGTGTAAAACTACTTGTTTGTTTTGCAATCAACAAGTTTTTAGCGTCGTTATCAGGGATTGTTTGTTTAACATCTTATTTAGTTTAGGTTACTTTGATTTAAGAGTTTTTGATACTTTTCCTTGTGTATTTGTAGGTGTATGAACACAAGGAGCACGTGAAGATCGACTGAATTTAGTGACAAAGAGTTATCTGATATCACAAAGCATGAAGGAGAGTTAGCACGAGCGAAACACCAAGACATTATACAAAGAAATATGGCAGAAGAAGCAGAGCAAGGAGGAGCTGAGAGGACATTGATGGACTTTATGAGGCCAGGTTTTAGTCCTTAAGGAGTTGCAAGGCTAATTATTCAAGCTAATAATTTTGAGATCAAGCCAGCACTCCTTAATATACTTTAGAGTAGTGTACAATTTTATGGGCTATCCAACGAAGATTCCAATGACTATCTTGCAAATTTTTTAAAGATCTGCGACACCTTCTAGTTTAATGGGATGTCTGATGACACCATGAAGTTGCGGTTGTTTTCTTTCACTTTGAGAGATCGAGCGAAGGCGTAGTATAACTCACTCAGTTCAGGACAGATCACTACTTGGGAGCAGCTAGCCCAAGCATTCCTTGCTAAATACTTCCCATTGACTAAGACAACAAGATCATAAAGGAAATCTCAAATTTTCAATAGAGTTATGGGGAGTCTTTATATGAAGCCTGGGAGAGGTTTAAAGAATTACAGAGAAGTTGTGTTGGACCCCGAATTTTTTTAATTCTTAATTTAATTGTTTTATTATTTTTAGAGTTGAGTTAGTAAATTAGCAAGTATGAATAGAAATTAGGAATTAGAATGAAGTGTTAGAATTTAGTTAGAATTAATATGGTGTATAATAGGCTAAGTAGTTATTAGAATTATGTTAAATGAAAGGAGGGGTAAATATGGAAAGCCTAGTTTAATGAGGGGAAAAATAGGAAGAAAGACAAAACAAAAGGGGCTGGAATTAGAAGAATAAGAAACAAGAAAAGAAGAAATCGTGAGAAGAAAAGAAGAGAGGAGAAAAACATAGAAAAGAAAGAAAGAAGAAGAAAATTCGTGGAGAAGGAGAAAGAAGAGGGAAGAAGAGAAATCAAGCTTGTTAAGG
>JAOQMS010000180.1:15061276-15077127 GCA_027563885.1 Erythroxylum longipes | reverse complement strand
CTGTTCTTTATGTTTCATCAATTAAATGTACTATGTTTCGTGTTCGGTTTAAGTAAACAAAATGTAAATAAAAAAAATTTTATACCGACTTTTGTTTAGTGAAGTGATGTGACACACCATTCTCGCGGGGCACGGATTCGGATATCACCATCGATATCGGGTTCGTGTCCAACAGGAGTGGGGTGTTACAATACTAATCTCATATTCCTTAATATAACTAAGAATATAAGTACATTGACCCTATATCCAACATATCGAACCAAGTAGTATCTCTTAAATCAGGATATCAATAAACTTTCATTTTTCGACATTCTGACAATTCATAATTTATCTTGATTTACCCCAGAGGGGTCCAGATATAGACGGATGAGATTGTGCAGGAGTATTACTCTTAGCAACCTCATAAAAGCCTCATTAGATCTTTCTATACTTAAATCTAAAATCGAAACATGGGACAAATTGCATTAGGCCAAACAAAACTCTTATATTCACGTATAAGCAATATTTAAGCATTGGCTAAACTAGAATCGCCTAAACTAGGTTCTGATAATAAAAAATGTAACACCTAAATATCCCCTAGAAGGATATGAAGATGCTACACACAACAGAGTAAAAATAATCCAAAACGTACCAAACGATCACTTACATGCATTTCCAGAAACTCAAGCAAATAAGCTTTACAATTCATTAAGAGATATTTTATAATCAAGACATAATTTACATCATACAAGTTGAATGTTTCGAATTACAAACGATAATTCCAATTTTGACCTATGCTATAGTTATTACAAACCATACACACGTAAAATACAAATTCCAATATGGCTCATTACATTAACTACATCAGAGAAACAAACTCTAATACACATCTTGTCAAAACAAAACACATCCTTCTTTGGCCACTGCGGTTGTCTTTGTCCCAGTATCAAGTTTTTCTTGTCAGAACCTACATGGGGTAAAACCACCGTGCTAAACATATAGCTTAGTGGGGAATAACTAAACAACATATCAACTGGCAACTGTCTCTAATAGTCATCTAGCATATTCATGCACTGGATCTTAACAAATCTCAGAAAAACTTTAATTGTTCAAATTAATGAACATTCCAATATCATTTGCATCAGACAGAATAGCACATATCATAACAGAATATACTTACATAAGAACTATAAATATCCGAATAGAATATCAGAATCACAAAACATAACTTTAAAGTATCTGAACAAATCTTGCTTATATCAGAACAATATTTAGTAGTATCAGAATTGAACTTAGATTATATCATAATTGAACATTTATTAGAATGCAAAACTAGTTAGTCTGCCAATCCTTTTTACAAAGGTGGGTAACGGGACAATAACAGGAGATACCTATTGGTATCACAGAACAGAAGAGACTTATGTCTCAACCCCGAAGTGTCCTTATCAGGAGACACTGAAGTATCAATATCAGAAGAGACTTATGTCTCAAACACCAAAGTGCCATTATCAGGAGACACCGAAGTGTTGACACCTTAAATGAGTCCAGGAGTAGCTGCAGACCCTTCTAGGAATGCCTATTTACCCACGACTAGGATTTGACAATTTTAAAACAATCCACTTCAGATTTCACAATCTCAAGCAAAGTTGTTATCTCTATCCTCGAATTGAACATATATATATGCACATCCAACTAATCATACCTTATAAGCATAAACATTTGCAATAATGTACCGCTAAAGGCATTATGTATGTACACATTCCATATCATCACACAAAGTTCCAATTTTGTAAACAATCATATTCAATTCATATCACATAAACCTTTTGAAACACATTGGTAGTCATAAGAACACATTCATCTTTAAACACATCATTGTTTTCAACGTTTGACACATTATTAATTAACCTCACATTCTTTAAGTAATTATCTCCATTAATAAACCATAACTCAATAACCTTTTACTCCATTAATCTAACATCATCTAGGTTCATTTTTAATCTCAATTAAGTTCAATTAAACCATTGCTAAAAAGCCTTAACCTTATATATCTTAATAATTACACAAAACTAAGTTTTTCACCTTCCTAACCCTTTTCCAGATTTTCTCAGGTTTAGTTTTGGGTCGGTTTTGTATGGCCATTTTGACATAGAAAGTGAGCTTTTTTGGCAATAAGTTCTTTTAAAAATTATTCCTCTATGTCTTAAGTTTCTATAGAACTAACAATTAGATCATTAGGACTTCTAAATAATGAGATATAAGCAAAATATCATAAGCTGCTCCAAAATAGGGGCAGCATCAGGTCACCTTTTTCGATCTCAATTTCCAAGGTCATAGAGCCTGAATTAAGTCAGAGTCTCTTCCAGAGATATTTAGTTCTTTTTCTTAATTTTCATATGCAACTAAAATCAAAAAATTTGGGGGTCTTTAGTCAGAGTGATGATTCAAACAACGTGACTAACTCAAACAAACCCTAAACAGAATTCCACTACACAATGCTCTCTTGTCATATTCAACCAATTCTATCCAAGACAACACTAAAATAATAAGAAATAAACATCCCAGCAACAATTCCACATCCAAATGAATCTTTATATCCATTCAATCATACACAAATATAGCAATCAACTAAGAGAAGTCCCAAACATTAAAATTGACAAAGTAGTTCTTCTAATGCTTTTCATTCCCTTTCTCTTTGGTTTTGCTTAAATCACCACGTGAAAAATGATGGGATGATGGAGAGGAGAAAGACATGAAGTTAAGACATCAAATTTTCGTCCATCTCCCTTCTCCATATGCCTTTTAATGATTTTTCTAGTCTTAGACACATGTTTCAATCTCATTGGTCCATATTTCACAATCTTATTAGATCATATGTTACAATCCCATTGGACCACATGTTGCAATTCTATTAGACCATGTATTGCAATGCTAGTAGACCATGTGTTACAATTCTATTGGACCATCTGTTATAACTTTATTGGACTATGTGTTACGATTCCATTGGACACACATGCTTTAATCTTATTGATTCATAAGTTAACTTTAGGAAAATTGCATAATTGTCCTTCTTCTTCCTTTAATTCCCACATTTTCTTATTATCTTATCAATTACTTTCATTCCCCTATGTCTTAATTTTCTAATGACATAAATTTCATGCAATTTGGTTAATTATATCTGGAGTTATACCCCAAAAATCACAGGTTGTTTGAAAACAAGGATAGCAACCAGAACTTAACTTCAAACCAGAATTCAAAATTCTTAGAGGCAGAATCAGATTTGGGTTCCCTCATAAACTTATTAGATCTATGTCTCTAGATTACTTTCCAATTGGAATTATCCAATTTATATGTATACATATCAAGATATGGCCAAATTACAGAAATATATTCAGTGGAGCCTATCCATTCAACGAGGTATACATCTGAAATCAACTAACTTCGATCTTATCATGCAAGAGCAACACAAAAATACATCCAATTTAACCAAAAACATCCCATTTACTTATGGAATGCTTCTTTTATCAATTCCTCTCACATCACATTTATAAATCCGAGCAAACATATCAAAAATTTCCATACATATTTCACATCTAAGTATGTATGTCCATGCTAAAGCGAACAAATTATCCATTTATCCTTGTCTTTTACCTTAGGTAAATTTACATCTTTTACTAAGATGTACTTAATTCATTATGTGTACTTTTTAATACACTCTAGACATGTTATAATACTTCCGGGGTATATGTTGGGGTGTTACAACTAAACCTAATAAAGAGGTTAATTAAGAAGTAATAAAAAAAACAATCTATAATAATATAATATGACAATTGCAAACTACCTAAGATTTAGACTTCAGAGAACTTGAAGTCTTTGAGATTTGTTGTTAGACTTGGATGAGGCAAAGATGAGCTGGGTAAACAGGAATAATAGATCTGGAGAGTATAAAGTGACAAGAGGATAGGAGAGATCAATGATATCTCAATGATTTGTGGATCTGAAGGGAGGAGGTTGGCTATTGGAGAGAATGGACAGAGCAGAGAGTGCAAAAGTCGGAAGTCAAAGGAGGAGGAGGAGAGAGAGGATAGAAGCCAGAAGTCCGAAGCAAGAGAGGAGAGATGGATGATAGAAAATGAAAGCCGGAAGCAAACTGCGAAGGAGGAAAGATGGGATGAGAGATGGTGGCTTGTGCTTTAGCATTTAGAGTTATATATACAAATTTAGTCCTTATCTTTTAAATTTTGCATTTTAGTCTCGAGTGCTAACCAATATTTCTTTTGGAAGATGGTACCGATCAATATTTATGATATCATCTGGTACCATCTAAAAATACCGGTATTAGTCAATACTGAAGTTTGGTATATAACTAATATTTACTGTACTATTTATAGTACAATGCTCATAAGAGACTGATGTGAATAGTTTCTAATTTAAAGACAAATTTGTTTATAATTTCTTTATCCCTTCTTAAATTGAAATTTGATTCTTTTGATAGAATACTTACCATTGGAATTTTCATTCTAATTTATGGATATGATGGAAAATTAATTAACTAAAATGGCCTTATGAATTTGAGATTCTAACCTAGTCCATTGTCGATTCTAATTATATGTTTTTTCGAATGTTTACATATACAAGTTTATATAATTAACTTGTTATACTAAGTTATTGGTAACTTTTAAGGTTACATTTTTATTTTGATCTTCTAATAATGTCTTACATGGTATTGCCTTACTATTATCTCTATAGGTGGTAGATGAATTATTTTTACCATTCTTCCATTAGTAGTTTTATGATCTCTAAATTTTTTTTCTAAAACATTTACTCCGTTTTAATATACTTTGAATAGTTAAACCATTAAAACTTTAAGTATTTATTGTTTTCATAACTTTGAACTATTTTCTAGTATAATTTCCAAATACATATTTTCAAATTAATTTGTTCTTAAAATTACTTTCTTTAGACATATAATCTTATTTAAATGATATACATTTTAAATGATATTTCTAAAATATATATAGTGAAATTTGAGAATGTTAGTGATGCAGATCGTTTAGTACTTGAGAATGTTGGTGATGGAGATCTTTTAGTTCTTGATGCTTGACTTTCTTCAATTTTTGTTGGACCAATCTTTTATTGAAGATGGACTATCCTTTTTTATTGTTTAATTCCTTGGTATATAATTCTTTTATGCTTTGATTGTGGAATTGTTGAAGATGACCCTCTAAAGTTTGTTACATATTAAATTCTTAATGGCAATCTTCTATTTTCTATTTATTTAACATTTACTCTAGTAATTCCATCTTTTGAAAATTTAATTTCTATTATTTTCATTTTCTATTATTTTATCTATCTTTTAACTTTATAATACTCTTTTAAGGTTTTTTAATGTTTAGTTGTCAATAGTCCAAAAATTGAATGATGTGTATTTTAATAGTTCTTGGGACACAGATTATTTTTATCAATATCAACATCAACGTCATAATTTAACTTTTTCATATTGGAACCAGGCATCCAGACTTATAGTTGTCATGATTTCATGATAAATCTTATAAATTATTACTATATTATAAGATATTTATATTATGTCAAATCTTAAAATTTTAATATTATGTTAAATATTTGGAATACTTTTTTAAATGAGGGCGTAAACTTTAGTAAATAATTAAAATATATCAATCCTTGGCACAAGCTTGATTTTATAATACCTAGTGATAAATCTACAAATTTTCCATGTGTATAATCTCTCTTAAACTTACCAACACTAATTATTCAACCCTAACTTAGTTAATAACATAAATATTATCTTGATTAATCTTATATCTGAGAGATTATATTATTTTTTAATACAATCTTTTATCATTTTTATATAATAATCTAAATCTATAACTGACATAATTTGTTCCAACATTTTTATGATATAATTTGTTATGAAAGTGAGTTTCTATTTTTTTTTACAAATATTTGTTGTTAGAATCTTGAGAACATTTTAATTTGCTAATTTTTTTAATCTTCATCTCTTATTATTATTTACTTAGAAATTTTAATTTCTCTTAATCTCAAGGAATCATTATTGTTGACCCTAAAATTGGATTTAGTTATTCCTTTTAAGAACTATTGATATAATTCAATTTTCATTTATCTTTAAGCTCTTAATATATTTGTCAATGATTCACATCCTATTATTTTTCCTAATAAATATAAAAAAAATTTCGTGTTTTTTATGATATCTAACGTCGCAGATATCAATTTTCAGATAACTGTTGACATTTGGTTCTCACCTTTTAGAATGTCAGAGAATATATTCCTCCTATTTTCAGCAAATAGTAACATAATTTGTCCTTGTTGATGTTGGCCTCCGAATTTTCAGAAGACTGATAACTTCTTGTCACATTTATTACCTTTTAGCTTTCAATTCCTTCACCAGATTCCCGTCGCTGCTCGTGACTTGGCTGTAGTTATCGTTTCAGTTTTAGACATCGCATTGCTTTTCAATATTTGAAGTACTTAAAGTTATCTGGTCAATTCAAAGTTGGGAAGCTTATGATGCATGAGAGATTTTCTGATATGTTCCTCAACTTTAGGATTAATTACACTAACATGCTTTTTATTTTAGTCTATCTTCAAAAAATTTATTATTTCGATTTGATCTGGGCTGTGTACAATCATTTTCCACACATGCATCCCATTGGTAACTAAAATTTTTGTTTTGCTTACTTACTTACAGACTAAAAAACTGTACCAAATTTCATTTTAATTTACCCCTAAAAACACCAACGTCGATTCAACGTCAATAGTTCAATAAGAAACCGGCTAACAAGTGAGTTAAACCCGTTTAATTAGAACGTTCCCTCTCTGTATATCAATTGGAACATTCCAATATTGTGAAAAGGGATGGCATGCAATATGTTTACAAATGTCGAATACATGGTCACGAGGAATTTAACGTGTTGGGAAAAGGAGAACCCGTGAACCTGTTGGTATAATTAGCAGAAAGGGATTTGAGTCTCTTTGGACCCGTGAACCAAATCCCTGATGTGAAGAACCATTCCAATACTCGGAATTTCACGTGCGAATTTTGTGCTTTCTGATAAAGTTAAGTTGGCAAGGAGCTGGAGATATATGCTCAAAACATAAACTAGAGCAGAGGGGCTTTGCCCTGGAACCTTTAGATGCACTTATCCCATGCTATCCAAAAGGAACCTCATGGAAATGATATCTAAGAAAATTCTGGAGCTATCCACGTCACCATCTTCACTTCAACAGCCCTTCGAATATCGTCCTTGATTGGGATGGAGACTCATACAATTTATTTACTGTTGAATCCTCGACAACTCTAGGAACATGCATGAACTTGGTACCTTAGATTTGGGCTGAATTGCTGGATTTTTGGCACTGGGACTCAGCTCTTGTGTCCATATATCATTAGATATATATTGACATTTTCATCCTCCCTTCAATTGTTTTCTTTCAACCGGAGAACCTTATCGTCAGATCATGAGACCCCATATTTACACAGGCATTCAACAAAAGTTGAGTTGACAGCAGATAGTCTTGTTAGAAGATTTAAGAGCCGACTATCTCCAGAATATTTAAGACCTTAAATGCCCACCATGCTACTTTACGACTCCAAGTTTAGGATTGTAGAATCTTCCACGAATTGTATCAAAACCCACTGAATCAAGTTTCTAAAAAGCAATTTGGTTTCCATATATGACCTTTTGGATCAAGTGGTTTTTTCTTTTCATTATTTCCTGGAACCACTTCCGCTCTAGCTAGAATCCCTTATCAGGATTCTAAGTAATTTATTAACTGATATTAAGCCAAAACCAAAACATGATATTCGCCAGTGGATTCGAGAAAGATTTGCAAGGAAGATATTGAGTGAACGGTGTCTATCTATCTTGGTTGAGTTGGAGAAAAGGAAGAGGGCCAAGGGCAAATGCGTATCCCAGAGAAGCACAAGTTGAGGCTAACGACCTTATCCATAATTATGTTGATGCATGAAAAATTAGTCAAAGACACGTGGAGAAGAGGGGTTGGCGCTGGCAACATGTCCACTTGGACACAAAGCAAAGCAACCATGTGTCCAAAAACAAAATGAAGAGTGGAGTGGTGGCACATCACATGGCCTGCACCACTAAATTAATCCGAAGGGAAGAGATCGTCCTTCTTTTGGGGCTTATAAATAGCAGTGAACGTTTACGCTGTATCTCCACAACTGCAGCTGCCAATCTTCACGTGTCCTCTCTCTGTCTCTGCCTTTGAAATTTTATCTGTTTGTTTCCCTTATTTGGTCGTTTTCTCTCTGCAAATCTTATCCAGTCACTGCTTCCACCTTTTATATTTTCCTTTAGTAATTTTTTCTTCTTTTTTATTATTATAATTATTGGTATCCCTTTTTGGGGTCAGTGAGGTCGTTACAGCTAGTTGGAGAAGATACATCTATCAAGGAGTAGTTTTGTTCGTTGGTTGACAAAGAAAGCTAGCAACTAGTTAGCTAGGTTTGAGGTTGAATTAGTCTTAAACAGTTACCGTTAAGCATGGAAAACAAGAGGCAAGTCGGTGGTTCTTCGTTGGATCATTTGTTTGGTCCTAAAGACTCCCCTTCCTCCTCATCGTCCTCTACTGGGATATTTGGTTCTATTTTCTCTCCCCCATCAACGGTAAAGGGTCTTTATCTTTTTCATATTTTTCAATCTGATTCGTTTACTGCGTGTTTCAATTATGGGGTTCTTGCTGTAGCCCTTAGATAACTTTTGTACTGCATCTGCATGCATAACAAAGACGATATACCTCTTGAGAGATCTTCATGGAAGTTTCGTCCATATAGTTGTAGCAAGTATAAGAGCAAATGTAGTGGAAAAGGGAAATAGAAGAAGAAGTAGCTTAGGAAGACGGACAAGAAAGAAATTTAACTTAATTTGACCGACGATATTGAGTGGTTTGTTTACACATGTAAAAAAATCAACTCAGAGAAGTGGCAGTATGTGTAGAGCAGAAGTGATATTTTCTGTAAAGTTTCTTTGAAAACTTGGTTCAGTTAGTTCGAGGGATTTTCTTACAGAGTTGTCTCTTCCTGGCCTCTTCTAAATTTAGGCACTGGGGAGGGACCCAGGAAGTCAAGTTGGCAATGGCAACTATGGAAAATCAGGTATTTTATGAAGACTCTAGAGAGAAAAAGTTCGCACCTTGGGCAATCCTCAAATTTCACACTTCATTTTATTTCCTTTCAGATAGTAACAGTTCTATCGGCAGAGAAGAGGGCAGTGGAGTAACTGTTAAAGATAAGATGACTTCGGTTTATCAGAATGAATCAGTACAACCATGTTACTTCAGCTCATCAATCTATTATGGAGGTCAAGAAAATTACTCTCCAAAGACCAAGAACTCAGAATCACACAACATTGTGAGTGTAACAAACCAACTTGTAATATAAGATAGGTGGCCTCATTAGTTAGCAAAACGGTTTTGATCATCTTCTATACGATAATGTTGGCTAACCACCCCATCATTGGCTTAACGCAATGAGCTAAATTGAGGTTATTTAGTAACACTTTCGTCAGTGGAACTTATGTTTATCTATTAATAGTTCAAAAAAGATGGTGGAGATGATGATCCCAATGGCAACAATTCAAACAGTGCTTCAAGAGGGAACTGGTGGCAAGGTATTGAACTGTCTTTTTCTTTTGTTCTTAATTAGGGCACTCAAGGTTCTCATAGCAAACTTTTTTATGTCATCATCTTTCTGGTTTTGATAAACTTGGACTATGTAATCCCACAGGTTCACTTTACTATTGACCCCCTACCCAAGTTATCCTCAAGTTCAGCTCCTATAAATTAAGGTACGTACACGTAGAGTACGTACTTGAAATAACTGTTCACTAGTTTTATATAAGTGCTTTTCTGTTTCAATATTGCATACAAGTCCCTGATCTTTATTGAATCAAATCTCTGCAATTCTTCCTTCTTTAATTTACGATTCTTTGTTCTATTAGGCGTAACTACGATTCCAAAGTTGACATAATAGAATAGACAATATGGGTAGCATCGTTTGATGGCAACAAATAAAATTGAATAAGAAAAGAAAAAGAAATCGTTGTTGACTCAAGAAAGAAGAGAAAAATGATAATATTTTTTTTAAATCAATAAATGAATAACATTATGATTCTTGCTTCTTTTTAAATTGGAAAGCTATAATGGTTTGTTTTACTTTTGAACTATGCCAACCACAGCGATACTAAAGTGGTGTTTAATTGTTGACTATGATGCAGGCCTGATGACTATGAGCAACTCTCTCACGAAGGAAATAAGACATAAGCATTGTTAGTTGAAACTTGAAAAAGTTTAGTAACAGAGCTTAATAAGGCTTTGATGCAGGACTTTTGGGTTCTTTTTGTCCCAGCTAGTTTTTACAATTGAGCTTGTGTGTGGTTATGGAAGCTTTTAAGCAGTCTCTTCCACTCTTATACACTTCTAAAGTTTGTTTAGCGTAACTAAGCCAAACCTTCCACTAGATGGTAAGATGAACCCTGACACGTGGGTTCCAACTTTTAAGTTTTGTTCCTTTTCTGTGGGAGAAATATAACACTGAAGGCGTGTTTATCCCTCTCTTCCCGTCTCTCTGCTCATAACCGTTTAACCATATTCTAGTCTTTGTAGATAGACTATATTACGTTGCTTTTAATCAAGTGGGCGTTAGTCATGAGCTTTCGCCACCAACTCTTCATTCCCAGTCCTGCGAAATTTGAGGCATAAAATAAAAACTAAATGTTCCAATTGGTTCCACCCTTTATTTCTTAAATTAGGCACTCATTTTCGTAAGTGAAATCCTAATCACTTAGACTGGACTAGCTTTCAGTTTTTGTCTTTTACCTTTTTCTTTTCCTTGGTATGATATATATCTGGGCGCACTTTCTTCCTACTACCAAATCACAAAATTCAATGATCAATTAATTCTCAAAAAAAATTCAATGATCAATTTTAAAAATTAAAGATATTTTTGGTAGATAAAACAGTTGACACCGTACCCTAAACTGTTGATTAGTGAGTTAATGCTTTTATGTCATTGAACAAAGTATGAGACTTCATATGACATATTATTAGTGAATGTCATAATTTGTAACAATTTAGTTCACCAAATATTTCTCTGGGGTGAAACTCTTTTTGAGTTTTTTTCAGGTTTTTACATATGAGTAGATTATTTCTTAAACTGGAAGTTTTGTAGCATCACTCTAACAACTTGGAACATCTTACGTGTTAAGTTAATCAAGGATATTAAATTCCATTTTTAATTAAAAAATGTACATAATATCATAGTCAACTTTATTAAAAGAAATTTTCAATTTTACCGTTGGTTCTTTAATTATAGTTTTTCCAGTCAAGTTCCCTTTTAAGTTACAAGATTATATACTAAATTTAGCACACCTGATTTCAAGTGGTTTTCCGTTCATTATCAATGAACAGATAATTAAATGGTGTTCTGCGGAAACCATTAAGAAAGAACTTAAAGCTTTGATGAAGAGGGGCGTTATGAGGTTCATATCAGCCCAAAGAAAAGAGCAATACCTAATTTATTATTCAGATTTCTGGATATTACAGCGACTTTGCTGGCCAGAAGAACTAGCCACAAGGTTGCAGATTAACTCCAGTTAGCTACGTTCAAGTAGAAGCAATTACATACATAGATACAGAAGGTTTTCGCTCATCAAGGCACCGTGTAAGCTGCACAGATGAACAATAAACAGATTAAAGAGTAAAAACTTTTCTGTATTAAGAAGGATTAGACTAGAGTAGGAATTGATATTGTCAGAGAACAAAAAATGAAAGAGATCACAAGAAACAATAAGAAGGTAAAGACACTGATAACAGAAGTAAAAACATCACAAACAATTTATCACAGAAACGGGAATTTTGAATATACCTCCACATTTGTAACCCACTGGGCGATCAGAAATGTTGCAACGTTTGGGAATGGTTACAGCGACTTCTGGCCTAGCACCAGAAATCTTGGCTGTGTTGGAAAGCATAACAGCACAGAGACAAGCTGGGTTTTGGCCAATTTTCTTGACCTGAGCACAGCACGGCTCAGAGACCGAAGCCGTCTCGTCTTGTGCGGCCGATGAACAAGGAGCAAGCTTGAAAGCTTCTCTATCAGGAGTTGTTGACCTCCCACATTCACCAGCCCCATCAACTTTAGCCAACTCCGAAATGCCAAGAATCACAAGAAACATTAGAGAGCAGATGTAGTAGTACTTCGTCATAGCTTCCATATCTTCGATCCTCAATGCGCAAACAACCTCGACTACTTCACTGGATTTTATATTGGAGCTGGGAGCTAAATGGTTGCTTACACGTGAACCGCATTGTTCATAGTGGACATAGCACTAGGACGCTTTACTATTTTGTTTATTGTACACCTACTCCTTCCACCATGTTTTATTTAGATTACCTGACTATTTCAAGCAACTTGAGTGGCCAGTGCTCTCACGAGAAACGTTTGGGTTCAGATCCTCTGTATGTTCTAATCTTGTTTCACTCTACTCTAAAACGACGTACGTTTTATCCATTACATTGTCTTTCTATGGCTTCAGGGGCACGACAAAGAGTACTTTTCGTCAGAGTTGACAGCAAATCAGCGCACAATATCAAACCCATCATTTTTTATATATATACATTAAGAATCCCAATTTCGTCATATTAATCCTAAACTCCTAATCCCCACTCTAAAAGTCCTAAAAAAAGTAAATCTAGAACTCCAAAATTTTTCAAATTTCTACATAACCTGTATACTTCTGCGTACAAGGAATCGTCACATATTAATCAATGAGCTACTGATTGATCACTGACCATGCTTAGCATCAGGTTCCCGTTAGCCCCAAGTTTCCTAGTAGTTTCAACTCCCACACTACTACTGGAAGCGAGACGTCAGTAATTGATCCGACCAAAGAGCATGCCCAGGAGGCTAAAGGATCATCAACAAGGAAAATTTCCCCCTCTCCTTTGTGATGACTCAAACTCAAGACCTCCTATACAAGAGAGCCTTAAGTGAGGAGTTGAAACCGATTAAGTCACTTCTACTTGTCAACTCATTATCCTCTTTGATTTCACCATAGAGTGGAATGCATACTATTAGTTGGTATACTCGAAAAAATTACTGCAAAATAAAATTAATACACATCCTTAACTTTTGGATACAATTGACTGAAATGTTGTCGAAATAACGACTATGTGATAGACTTTTATTGAACAAAGCATGTTTATAATATCATCTTCTGGATATCTTTTTCTCTTTCACTATCACATGAGAGAAACAATCTTTCACTATCTTCGTGATTTAAATGTCTATCCAATGCAAAAATAATAAAATATTAAGAAATTAAGAACTAACTGAAACATTTATAACTATTTCATCATGTTTGGTTCACTGGAATAAGAATTTTATTACTGATGTATTCTTAAAAATTAGTTATTCCTTTGGTTATTAAAAAATACATAGAATAAATAATCCTAAGTTTAATTATTTTTAACTTTGAGGAATAACTAAAGTCGATCTCGCACCTATTTTTATCGGTTCCGAGCACGTCCGAAATAAGTCATACGTTCACATAACCGAAATATCCTTCACTCCCACGTGTAATGTAAGTCCATCTTCACTTCTCCATAAACTTCTTGATTTTCACTTCACTCTCCGGAAAACTTGTTCATTTTCACTCTCTCTACCTCGCAATTCTCTTCTCCAAAAACTTCACTATCTCTTCAAGCCAACTCAGCCTCCAATTGTTATCCCTCTCTTCTAGGTAAGTTATTTATGTTCTTTCCCAACAAATTCATTTCCTTCTCTTCGATTGCCACCACTTTTGTTGAGGTTAATTGTTTTATCCTTTTTCTCCTTGGACACTAGAAACAGGATTTGGAATCCCATCAATTCCCGTTCTAGTAGGTGTCTCGACATCAGCTAACTCTCCCATAGTTTGTAAAAACACACCCTCTCTACCTCGATATTCCTCCTTTTATCGTTTTTGCTTTTCTAAGATTGCTATGCGATGATAAATTTACATGATCAAGTTATGTTTGTATTTTTTTGTTGGGTTTCGAATGGGTGAGGGATTAGATTTTGTGGTCTGATTTCTCTCTTCATTGAAAATGGCAATTACTAGCAGTTCCTGCTAAAATTACCGGTGGAGTAGAAGATTAGGGAACGAGAAGTATTATGTTTTTGAAACAATTGATTGAAATTTAATGCTTGTGTTCTTCTCACTTGCAGTTTAATGGTTCTTTATTGTTTTCTTTTCTCAGAACTTGATTTGTATTTTTTCCTTAGGCCGGACCTCCCCTCGTCTATATTTCTTTTCTTTTTTTCTTTTTTCAAAACTTAATTTGTTCCTTTTTAATTGCTTTTCCTTTGAAATGCTAAATTCTTTTCTTATCCCATTTTTTTTGTTATGGTGTGAAAATCCTCAAACATTGTAGCTCAATGACCCAAAATTTTAGTGATGTGTAATTCAAAGTTAACATGCTACTTTATAGAATTGGGCATTATCAAAGTGACAGTTGAAAACTTCTGTGCTTTTACCAATTCATAACAAACTAACTTCAAGTTGATTTCTTGGTTTTCAACTCATGCCCACGTCGTTTCATGTTCTTTGAAATCATTCACAAGTTGATTTTCTATGGTATACTTATTACTATAATGTTAAACAAACTATCGAGTTTGGAAATTGTGCTAGTCATGTGGTTGTTTACTAATATGCAACTTGTGGCCTAGGAAAAGATGATCACATATAGAAAAGAGGGTGCAAAATATAACTATATTAAGATTAGGTTAAGTGGGATGTTTAACTAGTAAAGCTTTCAATAAAGTTGTTAAAATATTGACATACTGTTAATAACATGAATTTGAATAATTTTTGCGACCATGCAGCTAAAATTACTAGCTACAAAGATGTACCAGCAAACAGTGAAGCAGCACTACTAAAGGTTGTAGCAAATCAACCAGTATCAGTTACCATTGATGCTAGAGGTAATTTCCAGCACTACGAGAGTGGGATACTTACCAGAGATTGTGAGACTAATCTAGATCACGATGTGACAGCCATCGGGTACGGTGCTAGTAATGGCATCAACTATTGGATTGTGAAGAACTCATAGGGCACAGAATGAGGTGAAGAGGGATATATAAGGATGCAAAGAAATGATGATGCTAAGGAAGGACTTTGTGGAATAGCTATGCAAGCTTCTTATCCCATTGCTTGAACTCCTATACTCTGAATGTCTCTGAGAACCATACATATTATCTAAGTTTGTGTATTGTTGTGTGTGAATATTAAGTATAGTAATTCTCACATTGTGTAAAAACATGAAGTAAGGAGCAGATTTCTGGCTAAATTCTTCGTGTGTTATTAAAACAAATCTATCGGTGAAGTGGGAGGAAGTAGAGTGGGATGGTTAGTTGTAGGACACCCTGCCGTTGAGTTTGGCGGGGTGTCAACCAACCTGCCACAGCCGTTGGCTGGGTGGACACGTCGGGTGGGAACACGTAGATCGACGTGTCCACCCCGTCATGGAGGGTGGCGGGATGGCCGAACGTGGCCAATCCACGTGGCCATCCCGCCATCCTTAATGGCGGGCTGGCCTCACCCCGCCATTAAGAATGGGGGGTGGAACCCACTGGGCACACCCCGCAATTCTTAATGGCAGGGTGGGAAGGCTGCACCACAGGTGCAGAAAGCCAGCAATAATGCTGGCTTTTAAGCCACCCTGCCATTCACAATAGCGGGGTGGTCAGAGAGCCAGCATTATTGCTGGCTCTCCTCTCCCTTATAAGCATAGCCCACCGACCCAGCCAAAGCACTTCTTCATCCTCTCCGTCC
>JAOQMS010000180.1:15032892-15047848 GCA_027563885.1 Erythroxylum longipes | reverse complement strand
CCTTCTTAAAACATTAATTTCACTAACTAGTGAAATAAAATCCTACTAAAATTGAAATAAATAATTAAATTCCAATAAATAATTCTATTATGATCTCATAATTCATCCTAAAGCAAAAATTCAAATTTCATGCTTATTCCATAACTATCATGCTTAATTCGACGAAAAAATATTTCGGGGGCCAACAGTTGGCCCCCATAGGTCACTATAAGCATATTCCATGCTTCTAGTGGCTCTTTTTGCAATTCTTAGGAAAGGGGTTCTATGTTATTTACCCATTATACATCCTTCACAAAACTCAATTTTCTTCACATTTGTGTTTGGCAGCAGCCCCTGTTGCTCTAAGTGTTTGAGACTTTTGTTTCCAGCATGTCCGAGTCTTGCATGCTACAAAATAGTTGGGTTCAACTCCTTCTCCTGTATTGTTAGGTTAATCTTTGTAGCGCCTACAATATAGTATAAACCCCCATTTCAATTGCCCTAATAACCTCCTTACCATCCTTAATGATTTCTCTCAAACCATCCTTGGACCTGATCTTATATCCTTGCTTGTCAAAGATGCTCTCTGATAGGAGGTTTCTTCTAACTCCAGGGACATATCTCACATTGCTTAATGTTCTCCTCTTTCCATCATGCATCTTGATGGAAACATTGCCAATGCCCCTGATATCTTGTTTCCCTGCGTCTGTCATTCTTACTTTGGTGGACAATTTCTTAAAAGAAGAGAACCAGTCCCTGTGGGAAGTTACATGCATTGTGCAGCCCGAGTCCAGAATCCATTCTATTCACAACTCATCTGTTTCAACTCTAATGACAAGTATCTCTTCTCCACTAAACTCCTCAAGTTTCTCAGCATTTCTAGCATCACCTTTTTGTGCCTCTTTGTCCTTCTTCTTCTTCCTGCAATCCCTGACAAAGTGTCCTTCTTTATCACAATAATAGCATTTTTTTACCTTTAGCTTTGTTCTTTTTCTTGTCATCATCATTCTTCTTCTATTTGCCCTTTCCCTTAGCTTTTTGTCCACCACCTTTCTTTGAACCAATTGATGTAGACTTGCTTTCGGATCTGTTGTCCATAAAAATCACCTCAGGTTCTTTCTTGAAGTGGTTGTTGTCTATCACTTCTTCCATCAAAGAATCAAGAACCCTCTTCAATGTTAGGGCATCACCACTGGCATGCTTCACCACCTTCTTGAATCCATTATATTCCTGTGGGAGTGATTTTAAAATCACCACTGCTTAGTGTTCTTCTGAAATTTTCTCCCTTGTTGCTTTAAGGTCCTGAATTAGTTTAAAGAAATAATCCAAGTTGTGTTCAAGGGTTACTATTGTATTCATTCTAAAGTTTGCAAGATTATGTAGCAGAGTCATTTTGTTGGGTAAGCACCATTTAGAGTAAATCTCATCAAGTTTCTCCCATAATAGCTTTGCAGTGTTGCAATCTTTCACTTTTCTGATGACAATTGTTGCAATCTTTCACTTTTCTGATGACAATTGGTGAAAGATGCAACATTAATTTGCAATGAGCCAATCTTGCTTTCGTCAAATTCTTCACAAGATTTGTCTCATTATCATATGTAGCATCTATAACCCCAAAACATTTATAGTATTCAAGAAGGGCTTGCATCTGTAATTTCCATATTGCAAAGTCCTCATTTCCAGTGAACACTTCCATCTCTTTTCCCACCATTTTGTAGGTTCTTGGTAAAGATTTGTTTCTGTTCTTGATCTTCCTTCTTGATAGATTCTTGACTTGTGAATAGGGATGTGGACAAAGACCTGGATGCTCTAATACCAATTTGTTAGGATCTTTGTATGGCTTTCTGTTGTCTTTATTAACAAGACTAATGATAGTTAATGCTTGAACTTGTTTTACCGAAATGAAAAGTTGCAGAAAAGTAAAGAAGACACAAGAATTTTACTTGGTTCGATAGCACAAAGCTATCTACATTCAAGGGTCAATCTCACACTGAGGTTTTCACTAACTTCAAGCAGAGAAGAATACAAGAGATTGGGTGTTTTCTAAACACTTGCAAGAGTTCCCTTACAAACTCAATAGTACCCTTAATATATACTCTAGTTGTTGGGCCTGGGTCTCGATTCGGATTTTATGATGACTACGCACCACAATTGGGATTTAATTAAATAATAATTACATAAGAATTTAGCTAAAGGAAATTCATGATGGGACTTTTAAGAAATAAATAATTAATAATCAAATGTCATAAAATAATTTTATACACAAAAAATAAATTAAAATGGGGTCGAACAACACATATAATCACTTAGAACTTAACCACTAAAATATTTTTGTCCAACATTTGTAATTATTATGGCCATGACATTAAAATGTCACTACCATGAATTTTCCATAGAAGTGTCACGACCATGACACAATAATGTCACGGCCGTGATAATAGGATGAGGGATGTCACGGTTGTGACATAAAATAGTCACAACTGTGACAATGGGAGGTGTTATGGGGGTGAGGGAAATATGCACAGGCGTGAGAGGAGTTAAAAGAGTCACAAGCGTGAGTGAAACATGCGCGAGCGTGAGGGAGAAGAAAATGAAGAAGAGAGTCACGACTTTCTAGTCACATTCCCTCTCTTCAAACCATCATAACTTGCAACTCAAAAATCCAAAAATTTCAAACTTTATGTCGTTAGAAAGATAAGAAAAAGATTTACAACTTTCATGAAGAGACTTTTGTCTAATTTTGCCTAGATCTGTGCAGTTTATGCCTTGAAGTTTCAGACTACATTTTAACCCTCTATTTTCATCCATCTGCTACCAACATCTATATATATGCAAAACCAGTAATTGCAACCATAAGACCCGAATCCAACATTCAATTCCATACATACAACTTCCCATCTAAACATTTTTACTTCAGAAATTCCATCCAAGACTCATCACACAAACAAAAAACTTATTCCCAGCCACAATATTAATGCAACAGGAAAGAAAATTCTGCACATAAATATAAGAGAATTTCTGCAACTTTTACTATAAACTTTCAATGAAATAGAGTCTTAGTACAACTTCAAATTTCATATCCAAACTACACCAGTAGAACAATACAAAATATAAACATGAATGTTTATGCTTAATATGCTTCTAAAGTGTCAAAAGTGATCCGAACTAACTAGTTAAGTTACAAATGTTAAAGATCCTTGGAGTCTGTGAAGTTTTGCAAAGTTTATTGCTGATCTGCTTTTTCTTCACCTGAGGAGTGGAAAAATAGTGGGGTGAGCTAGAAAGCTCAGTCGCTAATACGTTTATAGCCAGCGATAACAAACCACACACATTCAAGTATATATATATATAAACCACATCCTAAACTTAGTAGATCACATTCAAAATTTAAAACTTTCACATATATTTGAAACACATTACCACACAATTCAACTCATATTTTTCATTCAATCATGACAAAATATCATTAAAGATCTTCCATATCCAACAATTCAAGATGCAATGCACAAATAAAATGGCTTGAGAGAATCCCATAGAACGAAATGGAGAAATCGAAGTTTACACCATGAACGAAACGAGTCCATTTTTCGGAGCTCATATGCCACAAACAGGCAGCCAGGAGAAGGCTTTAAGTCGACGTGCACGTGACGAACGAAATGGTATCTCTCTTACCCACATAAACATATTTCAGATGCATACTTATCAAAATCATATTTTTCATGCTTCTAAATTTTCTGTTTTTCCTTAGCATAAAGCAACACAAATATACAAACAAACATGATATAAATTCAGAGAATATTTTTCCCACATTCACAATGAGTCAAGACAACCATTCATACAATTCATACACATAAATATTTTTTCCCATCATCACAAAACTATAAACATATTACCCACCTATTTTACTCGATACTTCCAAGATCAAGCTTGCTCTTTTCCTTGCTCTTGACTTCGACTAGCTTGATTCCCTTCAAACACATACACACACGAATGAAGCTTTCCTTAAACCTAAATATCCATTAATGATTTCAAGCTTGATCTATTCTTGATTTATCTAACTCAAAGAACTAACATCTAACTAAAGTTTATAAAAGAAATCTAAGAACATAGTTCTCTTATTCCTCTTCTTTCTCTCTCTTCATATTCATCATATAAAACATATTTTCTCTACTTCCTTCATCTATCAAAGCAAAAAAGAATAGTTTAAAAAATACTTAAAAACTCACCTAAACTTTTCCTTTTCCTTTTCGTTCTTCTTCTTTCTCCTTTTTCTTTCTTTCCTTCTTCTTCCCTTTCTTTCTCCTTCTCTCCTTCTAGTCTCTTCCATGACTCTCTCTTTCTTTTGTTTTTCCTTAACTATCACGACTCTTTCTTTTCTTTGTCTTATTAATTTAAGACAAAATTTTTAACTTTCTAATTTTACCCTTCTTTATTACAACTAATTCCTACTAACTTCTCCACTTAATTTTAATTCTTTCTTTTTAATTCATGCAACCATATAAAATCATACTATACTATATTAAACTCTAAAAATTTTCTAATTCATAAGTTCTAATTTATTTTTATGTTTGATAATTTAATAAAATAAATCTTAAGAAAATCGGGACCCAACACTAGCACTCTCATTTTTTTTCTCTTGAATCAGAAGATTGTATGCATATGTATGTTGTGTAGATGGTCTAGCTATATTTTTATAACGTTGGACGTGTGCATATCCATATAACAGATGAGGGTATTTGCTTCTGTCTTCAATTCACGCCTATGCCTTCTATTTTTGGCTTATACTTCTCATGTGGGCCCCTTTTGCACGTGTCATCCATATGCTCTACTAAAACTCAGCCCTTTTACTTATGCTTTGTGTTTTACTCTTCAGATAGCTTTTTCTTTTCTTCCTCTTCTTCGAAGTCTCCAGAATCTCCTCTTCACTTCTCACACACACACGCACACGCACACCTTCTATCCACAATCCACAATTCTTGTTCTTCAAATGATGAGATGCGTTGAGGTTTTATGGAGAATTAGTGATTTCCTTCATAGTTCCTCTGCACACTCTTTTAGTCTCCTATCAAAACCATGATCCCTTTGCGAAGTGCCAGAATCCCTATTCCAATAAGAAAGGTTCCTAGCAAATTTAAATTATATTTTAATAAAAATTATATAAACTTAAGTTGTAAAATACTAAGATAACATATCTAAAACTAGAATAACATACTTATTTTACTACTACTTCCCATTTAGTAAAGAATCCTACCATAATTTAAATTTGAGCACTTGTTGTCTTCGGTGTTAACTTAATTCTCACCCTTCATGTCACTAAATTAAGAATTATAGTTGACTATATTTTTTATTTTTTTTACAGACTTCAAACTTTTTTGCTTCATTATGTTGGCAGCCATTAGATAATACATATTCGACGGTCCAACCAAATGTGGAAAAGTGAAAAATGTGTCAGCGAACTCATATGCAATCTTCCAAAAATCACATCTACCACAAGACATTGCTCACAACATTACCCACTTAAACCAATGTAATATCTGACATTACTTCTGAAACTTAATAATGTTCCACCAAACGATCACAACAGGACTTCCCCAAGAGAGTAAGTAATCCGACTACAACGGATTGATCCAACCCTTCAAAATTCCTCGGATTGTGCAAAGAATAGAGGGTACAAAACAAGATCCTAGCGAGAGAAAGCATACAACACAATGGTCACGTAAATCAAGAGCGCAAGTGGAACAAAAATGACGAGAGGAACAACAGCGGCGTATGTGTAACCACTAACACAAGCCAAAGTTCCGAGCTTCACCTGAGCAACATTAATCAGAGCAAGCATCAGAAACACGCACCCGCAGACAGACCCTATACCCGACACCAACATCCCTACCCGAAACAAATTCCTATTAACTATTCCAAGGAACTCCGGAAGATGGAGATGTCGGGTATATTCCTGATTTCTGGAGATCCGAATGGCTTGCTTGAGAGCGAGAGCGACGATGCTGGAGAAGAGGAAAGAGCTAAAGGAATAGACATGGAATGAGATGAGGTCCTCGGCGATCCTAGGGCCGGCGAGGCAACCGGCGTCGAGGACGAGGTTGTCGATCGGATCTGCTGGGTTCCAGGCTAGGCCTATGAAGACGGCGAGTGTGAATAGGGAGTTGACGTTAACTATGCCATCTAAGGCCGTGATGTGGATGCTGGTGGTCATTGGGAGGGGTTGAGTGCGGTGGCCAGACGGCGGTCGCGTACGGAGGAAAGTGAGATGGAGTTAATCAGCGAAAGTTGAAGGGCACAGCAAGTTTGGTACTGGAAGGCTTACTTTAGTAACCGAGGAGGGGGAGGGTGCAATTGGACAAGAGAAAGTTTTAATATTATTACTTATTAGGAAATGGAAAAATATATCTTTAGATACACATATACGTATAATCAGGAAATTAGAAAATGGATCGACGACCAAAAACGATACGCCGTTGCCGGGGATCGAACCCGGGTCTCCCGCGTGACAGGCGGGGATACTCACCACTATACTACAACGACTTTTGATAATGAGCCTGAAAAAGCTATGTAAATAGCAAAGTGGTCTGCTTTGGATTGAGTTGGTAGCGACAACGGTTACACCTCATGATACATGTCAAGTATGGAGAAGTTGAACTGCTGTAGGTAGTTGATTCTGAGGCAGATGGCAGATCAATTATAATAATACCATTAGAGATTTATTTAATCAGCTGTGGACAAAAGGGGAGTCTATTATAGACGATTGTCTAAATCATTGCCAGTTGATGTATGAACTAACAGGCGACTGATTCGTGGGCTTCGCTCAAGTATTGAAGGCTATGCCCATGGGAAGTGTCTTTAGCAGAATATGTAGACGTGTACATGTCGTATGTCTCCTATCTGCGCCTTTTTCTTGCCCTTGAAGGAATCAAGGAGATTTCTTTTTCAAGCACCAGTGCGTACGTTTATTCTTTTCTTTGGTGGCTTACGATATTCTGTCAGCTGTCTTCTTTAATTTCCTTTTCCTTTTGGTTTACGCTTCTTTTCTACTGGTGATCCGAAATTTCCTTCAAAAGATACAAAGGGTATCAAAATGGAGTAGTAGAATTTTGTGTTGATAGTTTTGAAAGCGTGTTTTGTATAGAGATATATGATTTTGTGTTGATATTTTTAAAAGCGTGTTTTGTTTAGAGATGTATGATTTGAGTACTGCTTAGGTTGTGTCAGCACTCCTTTTTAGAACAAATAATTTGAAGTGGAATGTACAGCAATCTTTAAGCTCCTCGTCATATTCCAGAGATATAAAGAACCGTTAAATATGAGACACCGTTCTTAATTTTGATGTAACTAGCAAATAACCAACGAACAACAAATCAGGGTTGCATAACCGAGTTTCCTAGTTCTTGAATTATGTTGATTCTGTGCAAGTGTAGCAATCACCACTTCAGGAGGCCGTGAGCTCGGGAGAATTTTGTCGCAATTTATTCCCAGTTTGCTTACCCAGCGAGTCCTTTTCATGCCCCGTTCCTGTGCCATTTGTGATTGGAACCGGACAAGACCCTTCGATTGAATTGCCGCATATTTTTGCTTTGGTATCAACACCAAGATAGTTTGTCAAAACCCTTTTAACCCCTAAACCACGACGGTGAGGTTTGTTGGGATTGGTGATGACGTTGGTGGTATTGAGAAACGGAGTCCTCTCTCCCCTTGCAGGGCTTATAAGTGGCGCAGGTGAGAAGCTTGGTGTACTAAACGTTGTTCTGTGGGGGGTGCTCGAGACGGGCACAGAGTATGACATTGAAGACTTCTTGTGAGCAATAACACTTACTGCGCCAATTGAGGACAGTTTATCTGTTTGTTTCGTCAAGTCATCCACGTATAACAAATCATCAATGCGTGCCACAACATTGTATGCCAAGCTCTCCACGACTCTTGAGTAGCTCTCAAGGATGGATTTTCCAACATCCTGCAACGTCACGCAGTTCTAAACTTGCTTGATTTGCACATTAAATTACACTAGCAATCATTTGTAATAGGTTAAAATTTTTACCTTGTTGAATTGGATCTTGCTTGCGTCTAAAGTGGTTTGAGCTAAACTAGGGAAACGCTGCTTCAAAGAAAGCAGGAGACTTTCAGCTCTTTCTGCAAACAATTCCCTCTTACCGTCTCCATCAACCATTAAATCCTTGACCATCTCCCAAGAAGATTTTGCAGATGAACGGTTTGGTATGGTTGGAGGTTTGGAATGAGCCCTTCGGCGCCATACATAGATGGATGATTCCACGCGGTTTGCAATCTCTAGAGCAGCATGTTCAGAAGAGAGGTCAAGGCAATCAAGCAGGCATTCTGCACTGAACTGATCTGAAGTAACACATCTGTATATTAGGTCTCCGAGACACGTTCTCCCATTCTGAAATAAAGTAATGAACTGAATGTTGTGTCTCTTAACATAAAGTAATAAATCCACGAGAAACACGAGATATTTATTGCCTACAGTGGAGGTGTTCAGAATCAAGACACAACACTCAACGTTGATTTTGCTATCCAAAAAACTCGTGGATCTAACCACGTGAAATTTTTGAGCGACAGACTTCCCTTTAACTCTAGATAGGATATGAACTGACTTGAGATTCCATGGAAAATTTTCAAACCTTTGGCAGAGATTCTAAATAGGAGTCAGGAACATCCATCTCAGCTAAAGCGATACTGTTGATTGCCATTGCAGCTTTTAGTATTTGATTTGTGCATTCCCGAGTGTGATTCAACTGCTTTCTCGAATTATCACTTAGACCGCTGGTAGGAACTCGGGGTACAGGCAACCACCACTTTTCCTCCTGTCGCTTAATTGTGTTACGGAAAGAAGCTGAACCATCTGCTTCTGGGGCTATAATCCCTTGATCAACATACCAAAACTCTGTATCCCTGAAACTGCCTAATATTTCCTTCAATCGATAGAAGATAGTAATTAGAACATGAAAAAAAGTGTCTAAAATAAGGAATCAAGTGGTACAAGTCTTACAATAAGCATATTGTCTAGTTTCCGCAGAGCTGGGAGATTGATAAAAAGATCTGATCTGGGTCTACATGTCATGACCTACAAATTGCAGAAAACAGTAATGCAATAGCAAAGGTCAAGAATGACTAGATTCCGTAGTGTCCACTTCCCTATCTTCACTCATTTAATCCATATAAATATGGAGTGACCAAAATCAAGGCCTAATATCCAGTATTAACGCTGGAGTTTACCTCAAGCTTGCTTCCATCAGGAAATGTTTGCCAGGAAGGCATTAATTCCACAATGTGATCGGCTACACATAGAAGGCACTCCATCTCTCTCCTCCACATTAATTTCTTCTCTGACGGTAATGGTTCCAGTCTCCAGAGTTGCCCAAAGATAGTAGCTATACGTCGCATTATAAACATTAAGACTTAACCCTTTGGCGAATGCACAGGAGAAAAGGAAGATAACGAGATAGATGGTTAAAGATCATACCACATAGATTGGTGATAGCATTCGAGATGGCCAAAGCTGTGCAAACCCCTTTTCCCGAACCCGACATATCCTCACCAAGCAACAGTTTTGCAAATCTCTCTTTCATCATTTCAAAATCTAGATAAGATTATCGAATCAATTAAGTAAACTAATTAAAGAAAGTTCACGAATTGTTATGTAGTTATGTATGATTCACTCATAATGTACAACGAAATGTTCAAGAATAACACGTTCAGCTTAAATTTGATTACTTTCAAATTTTAAAAGCACCAAGGTCCTCAAATTTGTCAAAGAAACAACCAACAACTGACCTGAAAGCTTTGAGTTTAGCCTTTTGAACTTGGAATCCTCTGAATTGATTTTCTCTTCGCCCATATCTTTGGCCGAGGACAAGCTCTTGCATTCTACAGCTTTCCTGATAGGCCAACCCAAAGCAGACGGTGAAGCACACCCCACAGTTTTGACTCCCTCAATCGAAGAACTCTCAGAAGTCGAACGACTCTCTCTTGACTCGGAACCTGACTCGGTCAGTGATTCAGAGCCGTAATTTTTCTTCTTCTTCTCAAATCCTCCGACACCGCCAACACCAACAACATTCCTATTCACAACTCCTTCCATTTGTGCAAAAGATGCAAATTTTTCAAACCTTATAACTCAGAAACTCGTAAGATTCAGTAGAAACATGTTAATGAACAAAAAGTTCACTTCATGCTACTTGGGTTTTCAGGTGGGTCGGGATTGATTGAGCTGGGTGGGTGTTCGAGGCGGTGGAAGAGAAGAGGATCAGATATGGTTCAAATATATTCCTATGCCCTTTTGTGTCATATGTCGACTCTTTTCTCTCACTTGAAAGAAAATTTGATTTGACAAAGAGTAAACTACCAATGAGCACAAGCCATGGCCAACGTCTCTCTCTGTTTCAGAGACTGATTGAGTGTCCATTCAAAATATTACTTAAAAAAAACAAGGTCAGGTAGGTGCAGCGGGCGATCCTGTGAAATTACTATTTACCTTTCCTTGTGTAAATCAATTTTTTTGTATTTTTTGTGAGGCACTCTTTATATGTTAAACTAAAGCAGCTTCGAGACCAATTCGATGTTATTTTCATTTCTAAAGTATAATAGAAGAGAAGAAAAAACTTGTCTGTGTAAGTAGCATAGGAGAGTCTGAGTAGAAAAAGATCGGTATGTAAATTTGAACACGAGTGGGTAAGCTTGCTATGTTTTATATTTTCTTAACGCAATTGCTCTTACCATGTTTAGCGTTTCGTTCTATTCTTACGTTTTGTTTCAGAAGAGATTATGCTAAGTAAAAAAGCAGTTGCCTTGTATCATAAATTTACCTTGATTTGGCATAAAAACATTCGAATTTAAACCATGAAATTCGGGGATTAGTTAAACAGTTAAATTAGTTTAACTTATATACTCTTTCACATCACAAAATCAGTCACTAGGATGGATGGTTGTTCCCGTCTTTCAAAGCCTAAAATTATCAGCAATGGTTTCTGGATGATAATAATGTTTATAAATGATAACCTCATATAGTAGTTGATGAGAGGTGGTGGTCCCTGGAAGAAGTAAATGTGATTATTAATATAAATTAACAAACGAATAGATTGGCCTAGGATGTTTCGCTTTCCCCCATCCCATTGTCTGACTTAAACCTTAGGATACGATGTTAAAAGCTATTAGATTGAAGATGCCTTTTTTTTTTTGGTTTTTGTTTTGGTTAATTGGCTGAGCTTCATAAAGTTATCGTTCAATGTCTTTTTGTTGCGTTTTTGAACTACTTCTACGGCAGGAAGAGTTGAAAAGACAAATTACCCCACTATAATAATCTGACTTGAGAAAATAAAAAGGTTACTGTGCTTTGACTTTTGATATTAACCTAACCTAATTTTGCCAAGTTTTCAAACTGAGATCCGAACCTTTACAAAGTGTCCGGTGTCCCGCCTTCTCAATTCAACTGTTTTTTCATAGAATGCAGATTCTTTAAAGAGCCTCCGGTGTTAAATTTATGGGTTCGAGTTCTATAAAATTTTGCTTATAATTTTATGTTAATTATTATAATATTAAAATTCCTTAAATAATTTGATATAAACTGAAAAATTAATAATTGCTACTCTCTTTATGAAGGGAAATAAAAAAGCGAATGCCATTACATCCTAGTTTCAGTCAGGTCGAGTCGTACTGTATTCAGGGCATGCTTCAGATGTAGCCGTTAACCAAAAAGGATTGGAATTCAAATTCGAGGCCCAAAATGATGGACTTTTTATCGTTTGAATTTGAAAATTTATAGCCCGTTTTTTTGTGGATTCCGAAGAACGGGACCTTTTTGTCGTCTTCACGTGCGACATTCTTGGCAAAGATAACGTCTTTATGGTCGATTTTGAAGCCAATTACCATACAAACAAGTCATGGTCCGAGCAGGAACTCGCAGGTAACAAACTTAACTGCCATGCCTGCATATTCGAACTGCCGAAACCAATTGTCATGGCTTTTGTCTTGGCCTTGCTTCCCAATAACAATTCAGATTAGCAAAATATATATTATATACAATTAGGGTTTTGATCAAATTTTTTAGAGTGATAATAATATTTAATAATGCTAACTTAGTAGTTGATATTCAAATAAATATTTCTTATTTAAACCTTATCCTAATTATGTTGTTTTTATATTTATTTACTTTATTATGATGTCTTAAGAAATTATGTTTTTATTTTTAAAAAGTTTATAATTATTTTTGTTCGAAAAATTAAGTATTCTTAACCAAATTTAATATGATTTTACTTCGTATTAAGATATAAATCTATGTCAGTAAGTCACAATTATATTTTATATGAATAATAAATTTTTTATAAAATATAAATTTATGGGTTAGCTACAATTTTTAAACAAGTCGAATTTAGTTTTAAAAATTAAACCATGAATCGAGTTAGATATAAGCTTAAGAATTGTAAATTTTTATTAGACTTTAATTAAATCCAAATGGAATATCCCATTTAGGATTCTAATTACACGGTGTAGCGTGTTAGCTAAATTTGCCTCCTAGAAGACAACTTCTGTACGTTCATCTGTTGCCAACTTGCAAACTATCCACAGTATCTGACAAGGCAAGCTGAGTGGAGCTGTATGATGTCTTCATCATCAAATTCACTACAAACTCTATAACATATTAAGACAACATCCTTGTTATCTATCGTATCTATCAATCTTCTTTGCCACAGTATGCGCATTCACAACTTGTCCAAGGTCTTTTAGAAATTCAAATTGGCTTGACCTTTAACGTTCTTTTGATCGCCGAAAAGTTCAATACCACACCCCTCCCCTCAACTTCCCCTAATCTCTTTTCCAAAACTATATACTCTTACGATAACCAACTACACATAACATAAGCTATCCAAGAGTTGTGTTAGTTACTGTAGTGGGACAAGCGTAGTGGGCGAGAGAGAATCATTTGAAAATATTGGCTTTCTACCAAGTCTAGTTAGAACATAGATTCAATACGTCGTCTTAAGAGATTGGATTGGACATATCCAAACAAATGGAACTTCAACTGATTCAAGCTCTTCAATTATCATTTTCTTCAAATCTCTGCCGCACCAACGCAAATCACATCACCATCTATGTCACCAAAAATGTCGTCTTCAATGGCAATTTCTAAGTTTTGTCCAACCTACATCAAGTCTCACTTCTTAGTTTTATGGTTGATAACAAAACAACACACGTAATTCAATTGTTAGCTGTTAATAATTTCTCATCTTGGTATTGTTTATTAACATGAGATAATATTCTTTTAAATAATCTAAAATGATTTTTGTGAGAAAAAATCCTATTGTGTATTTATAATTTCCTTATAAGATTATATATGCATCTTAGTTATGTTATTAATTAAATTGATAACTATATCTGTATTGGATTGATTAATTATTTCATGAATTTTAAAGTGATAATTATTAAGATATGAGAATAAATTTTGATTATCTTAATTACGACGAATTTCTTCTTGAAAATGATTAATTTTGCTTTTTTTATATCTTAATCGTATAAGTTCGAATAATGTAATCCTTTTATGTGAATTCTGATTTTAAAAGATACTCAATTTTTAGGTGCTTTGGCCTGGAATCATGTCCACGGTAGAAAATTCAGTAATTGTTATTTACTCTTTATGTAAAGGCATGTACTATAAACAATTATATCATAAAACATACGGAGAATCCAAAATGCGTCAGACTCAGACCCAGAATCTAGTTGCGTTTGTTTGTCAACCTAGAATCTGTTCATCAAATACAAGAAACCTTCCAGACAAGCAGAAAACTTAGAAACGTTTTAAAAAATTTGCAACAAACAAAAAATAATCAGAGTTTGCATGCTCGAAAGAAGATGAGTCGATAATATGTTTAATTAAATTTAGAGATAAGTTTCTAAATTCATATATATTATACCTATGAATATAAAAATATTTAGAAATATATTTCTAAACAATTTATAAATTTAGATATCGATTAGTTCAATTTTAATTAGAAATAAGTTTTTAATCACATTTAAATTATAATTCATAAGTTTAATAATATTAAGTTAGAAATAAGTTTCTAATTGAATCAAATAATATATATAATTAGGGATAATTTTCTAACTAAATTGTCATTATTAGTGTAATGAGAATTAGAAATAAGTTTTTAATTTAAATTTTAATTTGCTAGTTTCATAATAATTAGAAATGTGTTTCTATTAAAATTAAATAATTATGATTTAAATATGATTCGTTCATATAGCATTGAAATTGTGATTTTATGTAAATTATAGTAATCATAATTTCATTTCGAGCATGAGTTCATTTATTTATTTATGATTTCTGGGTTTTGTGAGTGACTTCTGATCTTGAAAATGCAATTTCAAGAAAATGCTTATTATGGGTCACCCAAATTGATACAAATTGTGGCATAGATGAGACAACCCATCATCACGTTAGTGTAGTTACTCCAAATGTGATATCTTACTAGAAAAGATTTAATAGAACATGTTATTATTGTTAATAACTTAATGCAAGAGGTGTACTTTGGAGGTTGTCTAGCTTTCTCATGATAAGTGTGAATTGTATCATATTTTTGCTGATTTATACCTTACAACCAATCGCTTTGGTTGTAGTTTAGTAACAAATTATTTAAAGGCATTATTTATCTTATACAAGTTTAGATGTATATGATAAAGTCCATGGAATAATTGTACATTGCAAGCGAAATTATAATGAGATTATAATTATGAGATTTATATTGCATTTATGTACTATTCTTAAATGTTCCTAGTCATTGTTCTGTTAAAATTGGACATTAATATAATGTAAAAAGACTAGCATACGTTGTGTTTTTCCTTATGAAGGAAGTAGTCGATCTCATAGGCTAAAGTATAGAGTATTGGATCGGAAAAAGAAAGCATGCTATATTTGGAGAAACGGTAGATTTCAAAACTTTTAAGAAATCATTTTTCCAGC
>JAOQMS010000180.1:15001459-15032792 GCA_027563885.1 Erythroxylum longipes | reverse complement strand
ATTGAAGGCCATGATCATGGCCTTCAATTTTCCACCAAAATTTTTATTACTGCAGCAGGGTAAAAAGGGGACGTTTGTGTCATTACAAAATTTTACTAGTTTACCCTCCAATCACCTATATATGCATCTCTAACTTCACTTTTTTACTCACTTTTATTTTTACTTTATCTCTCTAAACTTTAAACCTCCAAACACTCTCACTTCTCTTTACCCAAATTTTATATTTCCAGTTTCTTCCAACTGCTACCGACTTGCAAGCCAGTATGCTGCAGATCAAGCAAACAGTAAAGCGCGATCAATCAGTAGGGTCAAACTAAAACTGGAAACAAGGGAAAAAGAACAGGGCAGCCGATTACGGAGCACCTTTCCCGATCTTATCGGATGAGGAAGGTATCTGCTTTCATTCTCTTTGGAATAAACAAATTACAGTTCCAAAGTATTTTCATTTTGAAACTTTAGATAGATTAGAATTACGTGACAAGGTCAAAAGTTTAGCAGAGAAAATTCAATGGGGTCAGTTCATTCAATTTCAATTCCCAATTTACAAAGAACTTACCTTAGAATTTTTGACATCCCTTTAGTACTAATCAACAAACCTAGGGAATTGTGATTTGGGTTGCGGGGACAACCTTATGGGCTTAATTATGAAACTTTGTATGAAATTTGTGATTTCCCTGAGTCGTCCATCGTGGATCAACATGATGATTTCTGTGTCAATCCTTACTGGACTGAATTAACTAGGTTAGAGCATTTTGACGCTAAGAACGCACACAACAACATCATTAGGAGCCACGGACACTTGTTGATGCACAAACTCATGTGTCAAACCATGTTTGACAAAACGAAAACCAATAAGTGTTCAACGAAAGAACTTTTCATGTCGTGGTGCATGGATCATAACATCCCAGTTTGCCCAACCACCCACATCTTTAATGCAATTATTGTTGCTCGAAAAAAGAGGAGTAATAACATAGGAATGGGCTACTTGGTTTCAACCATAGCTAATAACTATGGAGTTGAGTGCAACGGACTCACAGTCTACCATCCTGAATTCATAAACCATCATCATCTGTGGTGAGCTGAAATCCTAAAATCCCATAATATGAAACTTCAGGATATTAGTGCCAAGACACACGTCAAGGACAGGACTGGTCAAGCGAGTTCAAGTGCTCAACAACAATAAAAAGAGGATTTAACCAGCGAGCAATCCAAGGAAGAAGAAGAAACAAAAGAACTAGTCTGGAAGAAAGTACTGGATACAATCTCCACAAATACTAAGGTAATTACAGATATACTTGCGGAGAACTCCAGAAGGATGAAGGAGAAGGCTCAAACTCAACGAGGTCTGAGCCGAGACATACGAAGTATCTATTGTTATTTTGAGGCTTAGGGCGTTCAACTGCCACCTCTAACACCATCCCCACCTCCATCACCATGAGGCTTTGTTCTACCCCCTTTCTTTTTAAATTTAGTCTTCAATTTTATTTTTATTTTTGTTTTCTTTTTTACTTTAATTTATGTTTCTCCTTTCCTTATGTGTTTGTTTGTCCCCTTCTTGCATTGAAGGCAATGTATTGTTAAAATGTGAGGAGGATTATATGTTTTGCTTTAAATGTGATTTTGCATATTGTATGATAGTTGTTAGGTTGCATTTTATAAATTGTGTAAATGTGTCAATGGCTTAGATGGATTAGAATTGATCTAATTTTGAACATAGTCTATTAGGTTGTGAAAGAGACCTGAAGAGGCTTTAGAAGTGAGAAATAACACTTGTAAAGTTGCAAGAGATAGTGAGATCTCATATAAACTCTGAGGACTGGACGTAGCCTAAAGGTTAAGGGTGAACCAGTATAAACGCGGTGTCATATTCTCTAACCTTTATCTTTTTAATTTCTTGTTATTAGAAGAATAGATAATATTTTTGTTGTTGCGTTACTCAAACAAAATAAGTGCGTTGTTTTGCATCTTCTGAATCTTTCAAGAAAATCAAGAAGTTTTTTTTAAAAAAAGATTACTATCTTAGATGATTTAACACAATTCAACCCCCCTTCTTGTGTATTTTACATATTATACGTGATTTCTATAATAACAAGTGATTTACTTCAGATTTATCCCTTCTAGGGTTATCTTCAGCATCAAGCTCCACTTCATGGATTTTCAACCAACCAAGCAATTCGTCTAGCTTCAGCTTACTTAAATCATTGGCCTCTTATATTGCTATTACTTTGGGTCTCCATCTTTTTGGAAGACTTTTGAGAATCTTTCTGACATGAACTTGATTGTCGTAGATTCTCCCCAGAGCTTTAAGTCCATTAATAATTGTTTGGAATCGTCCAAACATCTGATTAATAGACTCATCGTCTTTCATCTTGAACAGCTCATACTGATAAACAAGAATACCAATCTTAGATTCTTTCACCTATTTTGTGCCTTCATGTGTAATGGCTAATGTGTCCCACATTTCCTTTGCAAATTCGCATCCATGAACCTTATCATATTCACTTATGCTTAGAGCACAACTTAAAAAGAACTTGGCCTTTGAGTTTAATTGAAAGTGAGCTTTCTGATCAACCGACCATTAGTCACGAGAGATGCTTTTCCCTTCGTTGTCTGTTGGGATATATGGACCATTTTCAATGATATCCCAAAGATCAATGTGTGTGGATTCTATGAAGAGTCGCATCCTGTCCTTCTAATAATGATAATCTTCATTATTAAATGCAGGGGGTCTTGAGAGCGAGGCACCTTCTGCTATAAAAACATGTGATTCAGCCATGGATCTTTATCCTCACTTTGTAAGAGTGTTTCTTGGAAACCTTTCTCTGATAACAACTGAAGTAAATCACTTTTTAATATAGAAATCACGTATAATATGCAAAATACACAAGAAGGGACGTTGAATTGTGTTAAATCGTCGAAGATATGAATCTTTAAAATCTTCTTGATTTTCTTAACAAATTTAGACGATTACAAGTTTAAACAATGCACGTAATTTTGATGAGTAATGCAATAGCAGAAATTAGTGTCTATTCTTTTAACAATAAGAAAATTAAAAAAGGTAAAAGTTAGAGAATATGACACCATGATTTATACTAATTCACCCTTAACCTTGGGCTACGTCCAGTCCTCAGAGTTCGTCTGAGATTTCACTATCTCCTTTAACGTTACAAGTATTATTTCTACACTTGCAGAGCCTCTTCAGGTCTCTTTCACAAAGTATTCTTTATCTGCTTCCTTAGCCTCTTTAGGCTCTAGCCTTCCTTTCTCTCGAAAAGACATTGTTTGAGCTTTCACACTTATGTTACAAATGTATTTGCCCTCTTTCTTTCCTTCTTTTCTCTCAGAATATTTTTCACAGCATAAGCACTTGAGCATAGAATTTCTCTAAGTATTTTTGTACATTTAGAATTCTTATTGAAGTCTACGACTACAACTAATAGTTATAACCTAAATCTCCAACGGTCTTGTTGAGAAATCTGCTTGTAGAGTCTTCTAAAGCCTGTTATTAGTTGAGTCCTGTAACCAACTCCAACTAACTAACGTTCTAGCACATTCTTCAATTACATTGACTTGATTAGATTTGTATGCTTCATCTGATGTCTTAGACTTGATCACTTCGTCTGATACGTCTTATTCAACTTTTACTAAAGTATTGTCTTAATTTGATGATTTGTGCCACTTATATTTAGCTGCGCACTTAACAAATTCATTAAAACAGTTCATATACTTCTATTATTATTATTATTTGACTTTCATCAAAATCAATAGAAGAAGTAAAGTCTTCTTTACTTAACATTAAGTAGTATAGATAATGATATCATGCGTGAGTTCCACATATATGAAACTACTAAGGACATGTGGTTTTGCTTTAGCTGCATGTTTTGAAGGCACCTCAGTGGTCAAATTAAGGTCACTTACTATGAAGTTTGACACATTTAAGAAACTACTAAATCACACAATGCAAAAGCATAGGAGACATATGTCAAATATGACCGTGAGTTACATGATGTTGTTTATGAATTATCAAATGAGCAACAAGCATAGGTCATGATTTGTTCATTACCTCAGAGTTAGAAGCATATAAAGATGCATCTAACTCACAATAAGAGTGTAAAGAAGATGGAAGATGCTACGAGACATATTATATTAGAAGAAGAACATCTTAAAGCCACTAAGGTGTCCTTCGAGGTATATACAGTTGGTTTTAGCTTAAATGTAGCTGTGAATCATAAGCAAAAGCATTGTAATAGATCCAAATGGACAAAATGTAAGAAATATACCCATTATACTCAATACTGAAAACAAAGGCCAAGTAAAACTAACATGAAAAAGAAAAACATCCATTTAAGAAGCAAAACATGAAAAGATTCAAGTAATTTAATTGTGGCAATAAAGGTTACTTTTCTCATAATTATAGTGAGCCTGAAAAGGTACAATCTTATTGTATAGACATTTGACATCCTTTGTAGATTGTTGATTTGGGAGCATCAGATCATTTAGCGAAGGATAGAGATATCTTCTTATAATTCCAAAAAATCCCATGTGGAACATGGTGGATTTATGTAAGAACAACTCAAGGGTTATTATACAAAGCATTGGAACTTGCAAATTAGACATGTATTGTGGTCAATCTTTGATACTACATAAAGTGTTGAATGCTTTAAATATTTATCGAATTTTGATCTTTGTATTAGTTTTAATAAGTCTTGGTTTTGATGTAAATTTCCATAGTGGTGGTTTGAATTTCTATTGTGGACATACTTGTTATGATCATAGTATTATGTTAAATGGTTGTATTATTCTGGATGTTGTTTATTTAAATGGTAATATAAGTTTTTTTTGTTTACATCATCTAGTAATTTCAATAATGATGCAACTTTCTGGCACGCTAGGTTATGTTTTATTGGTTAAAATTGATTAAGTTGATTAGACAAAAAAGACCTCTTAGGTGATTTATATCAAGTAGATTTACCTATTTATGAACATTATCTAACTAGTAAAATAGCTTGAAAGCCATTTAGAAAAGAAACACGAGCTTCCTATATATTGCAATGGAAGAAAAGTACCCTTATTAGATATTCTGAATACTAAAAAAGATAAAAGTTCGTAGGTGAATATGGTAATAAAGGATTAACAGAATTTGAATCACGAGATGTCAAATTCCTAAAGAATGACTTTACAAAATATTGTGAAATAGGAAAAGACCTATTTCTATATGAAACTTTGATCAAAATGATTCCATTACTGGGAATCATGAAGGGAAACTTTATCCAAGTAGGTTTATCTAGAATTAGAGGAATTAACTCAATGACATTTAAGATTACATTCCACTAAAAGTTTACCTATCGTAACTGATGCGAATGAGAATAATCAAGATATTGATGAATTTATTTCTCATCGACCACATTTACACTGAAGTAATCATGGTATGATTCCCTGAGATTGTTTGAAACAGAAGGAGAAATTTATATGAATATCTCATAAGAAGATGATGAGTTAAGGAATATATAATGGTCCTACAATAGAAGAATGGATGAAAGCAATGAAGGAAGAAATAACTTCGTTAAACTCGAATCAAGTATGGGATTTAATTGATCTCTTCAATGGTCATAAAGCTATTAGGAACCAATGGCTTATTAAAATAAAACAAAATGCTGATGGCAGTATTGAAAGATATAAAACACACCTTGTGGTGAAAGGATATACAAAATAAGTGGGTATCGATTATAACAATACATTTTCACTTGTTGTGAGGTTTGCTTCAATTCATCTAATCTTGGCTATAGTAACTAGTTTTGATCTTAAATTACTTCAAATGGATGTAAAAGCTGTTTTTTAAAATGGAGAATTAGGAGAAGAAATTTATATGGAACAACCTGTAGGTTTCATTGAGACTAGTCAATAATATAACATGTGTTGGTTATTGAAATCGATTTTTAGTTTGAAGCAGTCTTTAAGGTAATGGTATATAAGTTTTCATAATGTAATCATTTCATATGATTTTCAGATACTTAATAAACACCACTATGTATTTATTAAGAGATCTAAAGATAAATTTGTGATTATATCTTTATATGTGGATGAAATTTTGATTACTTGTAATGATTATGATTTTGTAAAGCAAATCAAAGATTAGTTGTCATCTAAATTTGAGGTGAAAGATGTAGGTTAAGCGACATACATTCTTGGAGTTAAGATTTAAAAACTTTTTATCACTTTCTCAAGTCAATTATATTTAAAAGATTTTAGAATGATTTTGTATGCAAGATTGTAAACTAAAAGATAATCTTATTGCTAGGTCTTTGCAAGAAATTTTGCCTAATCACACCACAAGAAAGGGCATCAATGAAAAAAAATTCCCTATTCCAATGCAAATGCAAGTCTTATGTATGTCATGATGTGTCAAATAATTGTTACGTTGTTAGAATAGTAAGTAGATATCAGTCAAGTATAGGATAAACACATTAGAAAGCAGTAAAGAGAATATTGGGGTATCTAAAAGGTACTGTTGATTATGCATTGTGTTATCAAGGCACGACCTATGTATAAAGGGTATAAGTATGCATTCTAGGGAGGAGTTTTAGATGAAAGAAAATTTGCCTCTCGATTTGTTTTCTTACTTAACAATGGTGCTAAATCATGGAAAAGTAAGGAACAATCATATGTTGCTTTATCCACAATGGAAGCTTAATTTATAACATCTTCATCATCAATACAAGATGTCATGTGGCTTAGGCAATTCATGGTTAGTTTAGGCGTCACTCAAAACAAAACTGATCTAGTAACAATCAACTATGACAAACAAACAACAATCACTTATGCAAAAGACCATAAATTTCATTGTAAAACTAAACATATATATACTTATGTGAAAGATGTAGTTGCACATTGAAAAGTGAACACAAAGAATATATCTACACGAGATATAATTGCAGACCTAATGACAAAACCAATTTCCTGAGATACATAAATTAGGCATGTGAATTCACTAGGAATGCATAGATATTAAAATGTAATTAATTAACATTTTCCATGTATGTACATTTAATGTATTGTCATGTATAAACACATATATATTTATTAACATTGTTTAATAAGTAGTAGGAATTACTTAATACTTGAATTTTAAATTTGTTTACTTTGTGTGACATATTTTTTCATATGAATTAAAAAGTATGTCAGATAGATAAAAGATTGGCCTTCTCACACAGACAATCAAGTTTAGCATTTGTGATGACTGGAGGCGAGATAGGTTTTAAGTTTATTATCAAAAGTGATAATAGAGAGCTAAAGTAAGAAATATAAACCATGAATGTCGACCTAGATGATACACTAAATGCAAATTAGTTTAGAGTGATCATAAAATCGTCATATTTGTCTTAAGTTGCCAGATGAAAATTCAAAAAAATAAATTTAAGAGTAGAAAAGTGAAATCAGGTTATACATTAAGTATGTATGAATCAATATTTGTACGGTATTGTATTTATAAAAGACATACTCTCTGAACTAATAGAAGTTAATACTGTAGCACATGACTCTTACCTTGTGTGCATAAACGACCATAAAAGGGATTAATGTAAGTCATAAAATCCTATGTGAAACCTTAGAGGTTAAGTGAACCTCATAATATACTTTTAGAACTCTTGTCTAATTCTTAAGGATTAAATTTATAGTTTGTGAATTTAGAATATTAACAGAAGATTATGTTTGATAAGATCTTAAAGGAAAATTCTAGAAAAGAAAATTACATTCAATTCAAGAGAATTTAGAGTAGAGGAGGGTCATTCTGATTGGTAAATCACATAAGAAAAATGTGTATTCAAAGGTGGCTAACGACTCTTAGTAAGAGAATTGAATACATTTATAACAACATGAAATAAATTAGATCCAAGGGGGATTAGATATGAGATATGACTTAGGATATAGCATACAAAATTTACTCAAGGATCGATTGATTAATTGAGAGGTCTTATATTCTTAACAGATAGATATATGACCATGAGTTCTCGTTGTATGCTGGTCATACTGGTTATTGGACGAGTATGAGAACATGCAGAAATTGTATGACCTAAACTCATCATGTGAGAATGGGAGATGATAAAAAATGGACAATGAGTTTGAGATGTAACCTTTCAATTATTAAGTGTTAATAATTAGTTAACATCTTAACATTATCTATAAATATGAAAAAATGTTCACTTAAAATGATATGATAATAATCTTTTGAAAAAAATATAAAAATACTAAATGAAGAATTTCTGCAAGAAATAAGTTTCGTTTCAAGAGTCCTTTAACTAGTAGATTATAATCAAATCCAAGCAAGTTGTTTAATTAATTAATGATGCATATGTTTTAAAAGATTGTGTTATTTATCTATATGTTAGATATAAGTTCCTTACGATGGTCTTCACATAAGATTACAAGAATGCGTAATTATTCCCTATTTTATTGAGTTTGTAGAACATAGACAGTAAATATGTATCACAGTTATTAGTGGCTAGTAAAAATATAGTCTAAACACTAATAGGTCGTTTGGAATCCAATGAATTGGATTCAATTCATTAATTTTATGTAATTGAATTCAATTCATGTGTTTGGAATGCTAAAAAAGAGATGACTTGAATTCAATCACGTAATTGAATCTCATTTTCTTTATGAATTCAATTCACATCTCAAATGGTCTGACTTGATGTGTGAATTGAAGAGCCAATTCTTTTCAAAATATAATTTTTTTTTCCAAATATACACATCATAAATATACAAATTACTACAAAACATACACATATTGATTACATATTATTTTTGGTTAAGGATAAAAAAGTCATATGAAGTAGTTGAATTCATTTTTATTGTGTTTCTAACAATGTAATTAAATTCAATTCTAATATTTACATATTTATTCCAAACAGTGTAATTCGAATTTAATTCAATCCCACAAATGTAATTGAATCCAATTAGTCAATAAATCCAATTCGAAAGTTTCCAAACGGCCTGTAATTTTTATAAAGTTTGAGACCGATTTGATAAAATTTAAAGTTCGTAGAGTTAAGTGTGCCTAAGATAAAAGTTGGAGGATTAATATGGGCTTTTTTTCTTCATGTTACTCTTAACTACTGTTTCTATTTCATTTGGTAGAATTTGGTTACTCTTTTCTTAGTTGAAGGGTAAAAAGTGGTGTGCCTACTAAGTTTGAAGACAGACATCTATTATTGGCGCAAACTAATTTCAGGGTCCTACGGCCCAAATGAAGTGGGATACGATTTCAATCTAGACAGAGGGCTGAAATAGTTTTAAAAGCATTGAATTATTTGGGCCCAAGTATAATCCAGCAAATCTACCGCCAGCCGAGAGGGGTGGAATGGTCAACCACGAGCCGGTGGAACATCAACGCCAACAACTATGCAAATGGGCCTTTTTGTAGCTCATCGCTCAACTGCCATCTTCTTGCCTATTGATTAAACCGAAGACAAGAACCAGAAGAAAGGGACAGCAGAGCTGACGGGCAAACGGTAGAATAGAAAGTTGGAGAAGAGGAGGGCAGGGAAGGTAACCTAACAAAGCTTAATCTGCCGCCTTCCCCTTTTCTTGGACAAAGATTCTTCTTATTCCCTTCAAGTTTTTTATTTTCTATGGCATTTAGATGTTACATGATCTGTTACATATGAAATAATTTGTCTTTGCTTTTGTCTTTGACTGTTATTGAACCCATGATTAGATTCCTTCATATTTTCAATTGCCTATTGTCATCTGTTTGAATGATCCGGCTCCTTCAACGCATAGCAGAACCTCCTCGATCAGCCCTTTTCATAAAATCACTGTAGCAAACTTCTTCTCTGCGTTCTCGTTGAAAAGACGAAATTTTCTTCACTAGTGATAGGTGTTAAGCTTGATCATTGATGAACCAGTAGGTGTTTGCGAAGATGGTAACTTGTTGAACTTCAAGTTTATACAGATATGTCCAGTCTTTTCATTCTGATGTGACTGGCTTTGTCTTCTTAAGTAACGCGATTTGGCTTAGAATTGAGCTTTCATACTCATTGACATGATTGCGTTCCAATTCATGCGCTTTTAATGTAGAATTGTGGGAGGTTGAGGAAGCAGCGTAGTGGCTGGCGCTTTCTCCTCCGGATTAACAGGTCTTGGTTTCAAATATTTACCAGAGTGAAACGGGATTTCTCTCATGTTGCGAAACTAATTTTACATTACGACCAACCAACACCTTATCTTGGAGAAACATTTACAAAGCAGTGTCAGAGGCGGGTAAAACAAGACTGAATGAATCCATTTTCTTAACTCTCTGTTGACGTATTTGGTTCTAAAGAGTGGTGAATCAATCGATTGACTGTTCACTATGTGGCCAGTATATTTTCTGTTGAACAAAATTCTAAACGTAGAAGCTGAAAAGACACAAAAGGAAGAAGGTTCAAAAGAACTTTTAAATGCAGAAGAATCCCACCATATCGAGCCTTCTACCAGTAATAAGGAATGCCATAAGCTCTTGCCATGCTCACTATTCATTCAAGTAAGGCAATTATGGTCTTATCTCTGTTCGATTATGGTCTTATCTCTGTTTCTTGTGCTTGTTTAATTTGTGCACTAAAGTTGGTTGAGGTTAGGATTTGGTGATAAACTCAATGGCCGTGATTCACTATGTTTCTTTTACTAACCTGTGGGTTGATTTTACTCGTAGGATTTAATATGTCTTGGTGCATTTAGGTACCACATATAAATCAGCTGAACTCTTGGGATTGTGGCCTTGCTTGTGTTCTGATGGCTTTGAATACCGTTGGCATAACAGACTGCAGCATTCAGTCTTTGGCAGATCTCTGCAACACCACCAGGTATGTTATTGTTAACTGCATTAAGTATCAGTTTTTGTTTTATGAAGGTTTAAGGGGGATTTGCTATAGTGTTCTTAAGTCTAGAATATCAAGGCTTTGTCAAGTAATTGTTATCTTTAGTTAAATTTATTTTGAGTCGTAAGCAAATTGCCACTCAAGTCTTTCAGGTTCTACATTGATTTGCAGATTAGGTAATGGAATCCATTTCTTCCCAGTAAAGTTCTGCAGTATTTTGTGCCTTGATCATATTGTCTGGTTTTTGAATGATGCTTGTAGATTATGTAATAGGTTTTATTTGTGTCTGCAAATTGAGTATCGGAAGTAGTAGTTAAGTCTAAGCATCCACATCTGTTTTTAAAAAATCTGTCTATTCATGATAAATTTTTAGGTGATATTTTACATCCCATAGTGCTAGTTCTACTATTGCTTCTCTATCTTTTTGTTGAAGAAAACGTAAAAATTGAAAGACTCACGGTCTGAAGCATATGATATTCAGAAGCATAGTTTCAATAATATGCTAGGTTAGTTGTTTTCCTATAGCCTTGAGATTCTATGATACTGTGAAAAGGGTGGCCAACGAGGGTTTAGATCACCTGTTCCCATTACTCTGTTCCTATTGAATGGATGGATACTCATGAAACAAGATAGGAACAGAGTAATGGGAGCAGGTGATTTGTTCCCCTACTCAACCAATTGAGTTATATCATATGCAAGCGTTTCTTTCAATATTTTCTTTCATTAATTGTTGATCATTTATTTACTTAATTATGACCTATCATTTGTGAGCAGTTACATTTAAATACTAATACGTAAAAAATGAATCTTTCCTTTGAGCAATGTAATGATTTAAAGGGGGAAAAAAAAAGAAAAAGAACCATACTATTGATAGCTCTGATTTGCAGCATTTGGACGGTTGACCTGGCATATGTGCTGCAGAAGTTTTCTGTTAGATTTTCGTACTTCACTGTAACACTTGGTGCAAATCCAAATTACTCTGCCGAGACATTTTACAAGGTCATAGTCTTTCATACTTACGTACCTACTTTTTATAGGTCAATCTTAGATCAGACAGTATCTAGCTAGAGTGCGTATTGTATCAGTTAATCTGGTCCATTGTAGGTTGGAAGTATGTAGATGCTTCTAACGCATGTATCAGATTTGTTCGATGTTGCTACTTCACATTCAAAGAACAAATTTAACTTGTGTATTTGGGCCATGTCACCCAACAACAGATTGTATGGATGCTGCAGCGCCCATGTCCTCTTGTTAAAATGAATATAACTTGCTAGTCGTATTTTGCTTTCCACTCTATTCATAGAAGCTAACTTTTTATTGTGCAGGAGCAACTTCCTAATGATCTAGTGCGAGTGAATACACTCTTTCGGAAAGCTGTTGATGAAGGGATTAATATACAGGTACTTGGTGTTCTTGAAAGAGCATCTATCTAATGTAACATCTAGCAATATCTGATAGTAATTTTGTGTGGCTGCTGGTTGAGTTCTTAGAGCAGTACTTGTGTTGATCGCAGTAGTTTGAGTAGGCTGTATGTGAAATTAATGCAAGCAGCTATCTCCAAACACAATTATTCATCCAGAGATGATCATTTGCTACCACCAAGCCATTCTCATCTCCACCATGAAGATGTTATTTTTCCTTAAAGATCGTAACTTTCTCTTTTCTAACAGTGCAGGTCAGGTCAATCAATGAAAAAGAAATTTCTCTCTTGATTCTGTCAGGGCATTATATTGCAATCGCGTTAGTTGACCAGTACAAATTAAGGTGTATAGCTATATTCTTTCATTTTCTTCTTTTCGGAACACCATTTCACTAATATTGATTTATCTGGCCTAAAATTTTGTCTTTCATATGCTAAAGTTATAGTATGTTTTATTCTGATGTTGCAGATGGTCTTGGGTGGAAGATGTTATTTTATCAGGCATGAGCTCTCACTCGAGCTACACTGGTGAGCATTGGTACCCTTTCTTTGTTCAAATTTCCTCCTGTTGTTTAAACGTCCATGTGTCTCGTGTTTGATACGTCATATTTTTGGGCACGAACACGAGTAGGTCATTACGTTCTGATATGTGGCTATGATGCGGTCACTGATGAGTTTGAGATCCGAGATCCTGCCAGTTCCAGGTAATGTTGTGGTGCATGGGCAAATAGGTGTCCAGTGCCTGAGTAGTTGCTGAACTTCATAGAATTTTATTTATGCAGGAAAGATGAGAGAATCTCGTCAAAATGCCTGGAAGAATCACGCAAGTCGTTTGGTACAGATGAAGATCTCCTCCTGGTACTTGACTTCTGCTTGCTTGTGGTTTTGCATCAGACTGTAAAATAAGTCAATACAACGTACTAAAATATCATCTTCTGCTTTTTAACAAGATTATGCCTTTTTTTTCGACATTTTGGCTAAACATTTAAAGGTTAGAGCCCTTTTTTTTTTCTTTCAAATTTTCTCTTTTTTGGTAAATGTTATTAGTATAATTGATGAAGGTTATGTTTTGTTCGCAGATACATCTAGATAAAAGCAGCCAACATCTGGACGCTGATCATTGAGTTTCTTCCACCATCCAATTGTCTAAAATTCTTTTGCAAATATAGTATGTGTTTAATTAAAGGAACTGGAGGCATTTGTTGGTAAATAGATTTTACATCCTATTTCAACTGTATAATGTTATGCCAAATGAAACTACACTTCATGAGCAGCTGTCCATTTCTGTCAAGGGGGGTTGGGAGAGCTTTATTTCTTAGATTGGTTGAGAATGATGTGTCAGTCTTATTGTGACGAAGATCTATTAACATTGTCCGGCAATTTATTGGCTGCTTGAGCATTTGCGTGAGCAGTGATTTGCAATGTGGCCCATGTCAACATTATGTATACCAGCTTCATTTAGTCCATTAGTTTCACTCTTAGAGTTTGGGCATTAAATGTCACTTTAAAAAGACCAGTTGGGCCTGAAGACATGTACCGGATGATTTGAGATGAGAACTGCGTGATTGCCCTAAATGAAGCTGTGGCCAAGGTATTCCGAGTTTTAATGCGAATGTCAGGGCTTGGAATAATTATATGGCTGATACTTGATATAATATGTTCCGTGCACTTGTCCTACTGCATTTTTATAATTGTACTCACATGGGTTCTCACGCCAGTTCGTGCTTCCAGAGACCAAAGAATTAAGTACGTCACCTTTTTTTATCAATGGTAGATAAGTATAGACTACAGTGTATCTTTTTCTCTCCCAAACCCTTAACTTGGGATGGCAATCTCTGTCCTTGTTTTACGGTCAGTCAAAGAAACTTTATTGATCAAGTTATGCGACCGTACTCTTTTTTTGTCTTTGTTTTTGGGTTCCCGTGGACAAGAAAGGTAAAGCAATGAAAACGTAGAGTTCATGCTTTGTGGTAATGGTGTTTGGTCGAGTAATTCATGTTAGGTCCGAAAGCACTAGCATATTGTAAACTATAAACGGTGGATATAGTGTCGTGTATGGTGTGGAAGAAGTGGGTGATGGTGGTGACATGCGAGGCTGGGAAAGGAAGATCATGGTCAAAATGCTGACGCCATCTCGCATATTAGTGTAAGACAATTCCCAAGAATCTCCCAAAACAAAGCATCCGACACATTTCCCTCCTTTTCATTCAAAATGTGAGACATGTTTCTCCATACACACGCCCCACAACACTCGTCCACCTACTAAATTATAGACCCAACTACAAAAGGGGTTCAGTCGATTAATTATCCTGTTTCCGCTCTAAAATTACTTGGTTTTGGGTATTTATGATTGAGGATCTGATGCCAAAAAGAAGGATAACCTTAACTCTTTCCATTACATTCTTCTCCAGCTGCATTGACTTTGTAGTACATTATACATTTAGATCCCAAAACCAAAATAAAAAATAAGAGAGAAAGCATCCACCATGTTGCGGCGTGAGACAAAGACACTGATATTGCTGCAGATGTATGGTCCCGGCCTTATAAAAAACCCTATCCTTCATCCTTGTGAGAGACAAGCTGACACTGTACTAGAAGACTTGATCCCCTTCCCCTCCAAACGATTTCGGTATAGCTTCTTGGCCATAAGAATATGCCTGTAAAGGTACACAAAGTTAAAAAGGGAACAAGCATGTGGATCCATTCCTAATTCTAATGACACATCTCTGTAGGACACATCACAAACCTTAAATTACATACATGGTGGCTTGGAGGCAACTAAGTTATGTGGCCAGAAGTTGAGAAAATCATAGACATGTCATTCTCGCAAATTATTCAAATTTCGTCTCCGACTTTCTCACGCTAATGTCCAAATGCATAGTAGGGAACCCACGATCCATCTTCCACTGTGTGTTCACGTCTTCCTTTCTTTTATTAATAAATTTAACAGACATGTTAAATTGTTTCCTTCTAGACAATCGAGCATATAGATGCCAACGATTTGTTGCGAGTTAGTACAAAAGTTTATATGTCCTTTAGATCTGATGGTGACTTCTGGATCTGCTCTTCACATGGCAATAAAAATAGAACTAGATGGATCGGTTGGGTTCTATGCAGTGAAGAGTTGCCCATAGCCAATCTCAGCTGGGATGGATTGATGATTGAAAGGAAAACATGAGATTAGCTTTGCGTGCAGATAGAACCTAAGAGCCAAATTTGGATTAAGAGCAGTGACTTGTCCTGCCATCTGGAACCCATTGGCCACTGGCGTTTTCCTGAAGCAGGGTAAAGGAATTACACACACGCACTCCTATCAAGGGATTGACCGTTGACCGTCCTCTTTATTGACACTAGCGCATGTGACACCCTACTCGAATTCGATGCTCTCTATTCCAATCCAAGCTAACAATTAGGTATCCTATGCACGTGTTTGTGGGGCCTCCCTCCCAAATCTTGCAGATTTTCGAAAATTAGTTGGCAAAATCGGGTGCGGTAAACAAATCAAATGTTTTCGAAGGATCACTTGCAATCTTCAAAACAAAAGTTTAATGTATCTGTCAGATCTACGGATAAGGATTACACCAACTTATAGACAAGATTCGATTATTAATCATGCAAATTTAGTTTGTTGTATTAAGACCAAAAATTTTTTTTTTTTAAGGACTAGGTACGTTTTCCTTTGCAAGCAAAAAAATTTGAAGCGCCAACTCTTTTCTTTTCCTAATGCAACGTCTGCCAGGAAATGAGTTTGGAAAACCATTCAAAATCTACCGACTTTTGTTTCCAAAAGTAGTTGTTTTGGTTGCAATAGAGGGACCCAGACCACGCATCACATTTCAGGTGGGTGTGATTCCCTGATCTAAACTAAGGTCATCCAATTATTAAATAAGTAGTTAGCGTTGCCCAGGACAGCTAGGTGAGGGAACCCCACCCCTAAAGCAGTCAAAAGATATATACTTAAACTTACCGTTATGTTCCAAGTTCAAATTTCGAATGGCGAGAAGGGCCCGGTAGTAACCGCAAAACACAAGTGAAAATTATGAAATCACCCCTGTAGGCTGTACTGTATTGTAAATATGAAATTTTGAAAAGAAAATTCGGATAAAGTTGCGTATAAAAGAAGAACTGGAAGTGACATTTGATGTGAGCTGGGCCTCTCTTTCGGCGGGAAATTCAAAACATTTTGTGTGAAAATATTGAATCAAGTCAAATCGAATCCAATCCTTTCATTTTCCGCATTACCGTCAAAATACAATATTCAATTCATATACAAATAAGATGCGAAAATTAGAGATATTAACACTCAGAAGAGTCCACCTGGGCAACGGGAGAGAGAGATTTCGGTTGCCGCCGAGGAACAGGACCCACGCCCAGAAGCGTACAAGGTGCAGTTCACGCTCTGTCGTTTTCAAGAATATATTTTTTCTGGATAGCCGGGTTGTTGAATTGCTGCAGTAAATTCAATGCAGATATCTTTCATTAAAAAAAAAAAAGAAAATCTAAATTTTCTCTCTTTCCCGCCCCGTGCTGCTGTCTCTTTCCGTTTCGGTTAGGGGTCTAGGAATTCGTTTTTTTTATTTCAATTACTTTTGGCGGGAAAAGGTGTGGCTGTAGGGTCCGTGGTGGATAACGGCCGTCTTAACACTGCAGTTACGAAGGTGACGGCGAGTTCTCGAAAGAGACGGGAAGTGAGGGAGAGGTGACAATTAAGCTGCCGATTATGTACTATTGCCACGTAAACACAGATCCAGATTCGAAGATATTTTACGAGGAGGCTAAGCAAAGGGAGTCATGAGTTGTCCGTGAGCCTCCTCTCCTCTGTACACATTTTGGGCCACGCAAACGCTGCAGTTTTCAGCGTCGTTTTAGGGTTTTTGCTTCATTTGCCTTCCACCGCCATTTTCTTTGACTAAATGGAAAAAAGAAAGACACCAGAGTGCATAGATCGAGTTGAATTCATTGACAACGATTGGACTTCTCCGACGACGTCACGCAAAGAAAACAAGCAACCACCAGTGGCAAATAATGCGAAAAGATGTTGTTCATCATTATGTCTGTGCTTTAATCAGTCGGACGTAGCAAAGTTAACTAAAGCACCGTTTTCTATTTTTAAAAGATAATGGTGAACCAACAATTAAGGAACCAGAAATTAAAATGTGGGTTCCATCATCCATGTCCCAAGACATAGTGTTCTTTTTTTTTTTTTGATTTTGGGCTATTTCTTATTGTAATAAACCATCTTTTTAAAGAATGAACGACCATATATTTTAATATACCATCTTCTTGTACTGTGCATTTCTAACTAGTACAGGATTGTGATATGCGTCAAAGTCCATTATGTACTTATTTGAAAGTACTGATATCCGGTAATTGTAATATAATATTAAATTTATAAAATCGAGTAATAAATACATTATGAAGTAATTATTATCAAATAACTAAAATTGATGAAATCCCTAATGTCTACATAACCCAAACAGACGTAATTTTCTACGCAGCTGTTTTCATGTGTCGCTTTGGCCAATTCTCTTATCTAGTTTTCATTTCAGTAACAAAGAACGGCAATCCAAGCGAGCGTTAACGGCATTATGGTTGTTTTTTATTTTCAACTTTGTACTTAAACAACCACGGATTGACATTGACTGCAGTGAATGTGATTTAAACCAAGGCCATAAGGACTGTACATAAATGTAATACTAGAGAACGGGTGGGTTCAAAAAACAACCATGGATGGACATTGATTGCAGTGAATGTGCTTTAAACCAAGGCCATATGGACTATTAACTTGTACATACGTAAATGTAATACTAGAGAACGGGTTCAAACGGATAGAAAAGTAGGCCCAAAACCTTAAATCTATTGATGACTCAAAATTTTGCATGACTGCATTTAGTTATAATGCACTTAACAACTTTATTTTCATATATTGACCGGAAAATGTGAAACAGTATCGGATCAGAAGTTGATTGGAAATTGTTTTACTCAGGTGGCTTGTCATTTCTTTTCCCGGAAAATGACACATCACTACTCCAAACCAAAATTATTGAAGGATCTTGTTTCTTCAAGGCTAGTAAATTTGCTGCGTCTTTTATTGTATCAAGTTTTACCAAATTAAAATCACATAAATTGAGGGCTTACTGTGTGAGATGGATTGGATATATTTACACGAATGATGAATCGGTGGAGGGACGAGAAAGAATGCTGGCTTATACATATTACTCCCACAACCATAATTAATTTCGAGTACAGCCACCTTAGGCTGAAATTTGAATTAGATATTTTAAAATCCGGCCAGTAAGTAAATGGAGTCCAAGAAAAGGACGAGAAGTTTAACAAAAATCCATTTGTATGAATAGAGCACCTGATGGCTGATGAATGATGATCTTCTTTCAAATCCAATTACTCGTTACTTGCACAAATAACTAACGTCAACGGCGATACATTAGATTTGTAAGTAGTGTCCAACAGTGGACAAATGGCAGGTAGTTTCCAAACGACAAATGTCTCCAACAACTGGGCCACTCCACCACTTCTTTGCACATCTCACCCTTCACTCAGTCTCTCCCTCTCTCATCCTTTTGAATTTCTTCTATTACATAAAATATTTTTGAATCTTGTCTCAAACAGACCATGAAACCTTAATAAAAGCAGCCTGTTCTCTACATTCGTTACTCGTACACTTTTTCTCTCTTCTCCTTGTTGGGTCCCTCTCCTCTGCAAAACCAGCAAAATCCCAACCGGGTCATTATTAAATCTTCCTCCACCAGCAATTTTCATTGCAAAATCTTCACACCTCTGTGTCCCAGTCTGTCTTCAAATATCTTTCTCTATACATAGGCTAGTACTTATACAAATCATGTCTATGTCGCTTCAAGATGCGAAGTCTTGGCTTCCGAGTGAGTTTCTTACCGAGGAGGAGTTACTCATGGACAAAGACGACTTCAACAAACATGGTCCCTTGTTTAATCCCACTATGAACTTTCCTACCGAGTTTCCGTACGAATTTGACCCGTTCGGCTCTACCTCGGCTCTTAGCTCTCCGGTTGAGTCTGTCGTGGGCTCGACCGAGACAGAGAGCAGCGACGACGACGACTTCCTCGCTGGGTTAACCCGCCGACTCACTCAGCAACTTGCTGTCAAGCCTGAGGTAAGCCAATGTTTTCTTTCCCTTTCATCTTTCTTTCGTTTTCTTGCTTTCCGGCTTTGAACAAAGAAAACAGGGTTTGATGTCGCACGCAATCTTGTCACAGAAGTCTAAGTGGGTCATGGCCGGTTCACCCGAGTCGACACTGAGTGGAATCGGGAGCTGGTCGATGTCTAGTGAGGGAAGCCCAAACGGGGCACTATCACCGCCTGCGACACCATTTGAGGTAAAGCACGACACTTGGGATCTCATCTACGAGGCTGCGGGTCAAGTTGCGAGGCTAAAGATGAGCAGTGAAGGACACAAATTCAACAACTCTGGAAGCAGAGGACTGTTTGGTCCTGTTAGAACGCAAAACCCAGATGCTATTGTCCGAAATCAAAACGCTCGATTATACGCGGACCAGAGTCGATATGACCATGGTGTTTTACACATTAATCCGGTAAAAACTACTTCAACGAAAGATAGTTATGTATGCTCTGTTTGTCAAACGCATGGTGTTATCCTTGAAAGGAAATATGGTTGATGGGCTTTTGTTTTTGTTGTGCAGTATCAGAACCGTGCAGCGCAAGAACAAGCATTAAGGCAACAATGTTCTTCAATATGGGGAAACCAACCGGCTAAAACAGGCTTCGAAACTGCCCAAAAGCATGTACATCAGCTACAACAGATCCAAAACAGGGCAAGAATCATTGGTTGTGAAAATGGGAAAAGCATGAGACCTTTGGGTTTGCCACAATCAGCTTGGCCTCCTCTCCAAGGGCAACCCAGTCAACGCCAACATAACTCACCTGCACAGCATTCTAATTCGGGCATGAGAGCGGTTTTTCTCAATGGATCTGGTGTTAAACGTGAGAGTAACGGTACTGGGGTTTTCTTGCCTCGTAGATACGGCAATCTTCCAGATTGCAAGAAGCAAGGTGATGAGAGTTACAGCTTGATAAGTCTTGTGTTCTCTAGGGCTGTAGTGCTTTAGTTTTGGCGTTTCATGTGTCATTTTATGATACCGGTTGTTTTGCAAATATTCTACTGAAATTGACGTAGTTAACTGGTGTTGGTTTCAGTATGTTCAACAGTTCTGTTGCCGGCAAAGGTTGTTCAAGCACTAAATCTCAACTTTGACGATGCCGGTTCAAATGGTCATTCCCAGCATCGCTACGGAAGTGGGTTCCGCTCTGAATACGGTTAGATGCTACAGTTTCTTTTATCATTAACGTCTTAAAGCCCAAATACTTTTATACTGAAAGTGAGTTTTTTACAACTGACAAAACTCATGTTGCAGACGCTGTTCTGATGGCAAGGAAGAACGCTCTTTTAGCACAACAGAGACGAGGGTTGCGCCCTGAGGGTGCACTAAATCATGATCTAAGATTACCTCAAGAGTGGACTTATTGATAATTTGGTTTTGGAAGCATATGTTTGTTTAATGAAGCAAGTATAGAGAAGGGTTCGAGTTTCCTTAAGACTGAGTGACTGCAATAAGTAATCCAGCATCTTTTGGGGAGTTTGCATTAGAAATTTAGGAGCAGACAGTAGTTAGTTAGAATGGTTAAAGTATTTTATTGTAATAAGCGGGTTATATCTACTATAAATGTTGTTTCTAAAGCGGCACAAGACATTTGGGTGGATTCGTGTTTTGGTTTTTAAATCATTGTCGTTATCTCTGTTTTATGATTTATTTAAATAGGCCAAATTTTGGAGGTTTTAGTCAGTCCATCCACACCTGTTATGTTGAAATTGGCCCTTAGTCGATTGAGGCGTTCTAATAAGAAAAGCGTTGTGTAAGTGGTTTTGTTTTACTGTAAAGCTGAAGGCTGTACCCATTACAACTTTTTTAAGCATTATAAAGTCATTTTCTAATGCCTTGGGCGTTTCGATCCACACACCATAGAACCTACCTCTCCTGTCACTCTGACACATTGAGATATTGTACATAGATAACCGAGGATGTCGGTTGAGGTTAAAGCTTAATGAACTTGTGAGACACCCTCTTCACAGTTGGAACCCATTAGTTCTCGAGAAATGTAACCTTAAAAACCTGGGTTTTGGTCCAAACATCGTATGACGTAGCTGTAATTATTTAAGGTTTTCGATCGAAATATCATGAGGTAGCTCAAAGTACTAACTGGGCATTTGGTTTAAGAATGTGGTTGGCCATGAATATGGGTATAATAGTATAAGGGAATGGGAATGGGGATGGGGATAAAAAATAAAAAAATAATGCTTGGTTTATAAATTGAGTTTTTGTGTTAATACTATTAATATTGTTTGGTTTGTTGCATTAAAAGGAATGAAAAATAATATAATACTATTTTTATCTTCAATAAAAATGAAAATAATTTGCTCTTTATATGTTTATTAGGGCAAAACATTAATCAGAAAATATGCCTAGAGGTACAGAAAAAAAAATTCTTTTGTTGATGAGACGCGATAAGACAGAATGGGAAATCTTAAGGAATTGAGAGGCGATAAGGAAGTAAAGAGGATGGTAGGGCAAAGGTTGGAAATAAAAGAGTAAAAAATAAACGTGATAAAAATTTAGATTAGAATGAAAACACGATACTCACTTTTTTTGATGGGTTTAGTAAATTCTCGAATTTAATGAGATAAATCTATTTCTTTAGAATTGAAAACTTCAAAGCAAACATTGTTTTTTATAATTATTCTATTCCTTTGTTCCCAAACCCTCAAATCAAACACCCCCTGAGTAAAGAAAAGGGTTTAATTACTTAAAGAAGAGGAGTGGCGGGGAGAGAAGAGTGGATAGAAATATGTATAAAAGGTTAAGAAGGATGCAAGTTCACCATTGATGCTCTGGCCCAGTCTTAAAATGGTTAATGGGGTTTTGTTTTCTAGTATCATGTTTTCTACTCGTCTTCTTTCCCGGTTCTTTTACTTCAAATTGCTTCTAACTGTTGGACATCTACTGATGCTTTAGGGGATCTAAACCCGTTGACTTGGGTTAATTTTCATTTTTAAAATTTCGTTAAAAGTTTATACTTTTTATTGTTTTAGTAATAGCCTTATAGGCATACATATTTTATATAAATCACTTGAATTCAACATTAAGTGATTGGGCAGCGTGCTTGGCACCAATCATGCCATTTTTTCCCCCTTTGGGAGTGATTTTGCTGGCCAATAAGTGTATGGGCCTTATAATGCCTCTTAACTCAATATATTGGGTATGTTTTTATTACAAGACGAAATTTAAGCAGATAAAATGACTGTGAATAGCCAAGTTCAGGTTTCACCGTTTAAAACCAAAATTGAGGCAACGAGGAACAGCCAAATTGGCACCACTGGTAGTTTTTAGAGGTTCAGACATTGGGCTAAAACACCTGACCTACAACGTTGGTTTCATAAAATGACTTTTTTAATTCATTTTTAAGAAACATACATTTTCTGACAATGGGCCTTCTTCAAACCATAAATGATATCAGACTTTCCAAGTGTATAACATGAAAAGCTTTTTATTGACACATCATTCCTATTTACTTTTTTTTTTTTAAATGACGTGGTGGCCTTTTAAGGCAATAAAGAAAAGTACAAGAATGCCCTTCTAGAAGAAGTGCAAAAAGCGGCTAAAGTCAAAAGTAGGGATTCTTATATGATTCCCTTCGATCTCTCTGACAAACATAGTGAGTCTCGCCTACTTTAGGTACAGATGGGGCAAAAATCTCCGCATCAGAGGTAGGCGATGGAAGGGTGAATGGTAGTCTTGGCTGTAACTGGGGCGGTCGGGGTCTTCGGCAATCGTTCGGTTGTAATCGAACAGCTTGAGGGAAACTGGGATGGATGTTGGGACGGTCGGTCTCGTCTATAAACGTTCGGCTTGGCGTAGCATCCGACGGCTATAGCGATGAGAGATGGTAGCTGGGGTTCCCTTCAATATTTGGTCGCCTCGTTGTGCTGTGGATAGCAATTGGTTGGCCGATAGAAATGGGGTCAGACGCAACGTCAACATCCCAGTTACGTACCACCTCTATTAAGCTACCCGGTAATTGTTGAAAAATTTGGAGATTGTGGGAAGTATTCAGGAATCCCCCTTTAGCTAGGGCATCAGCCGTGCGATTGACTTCTCTAGAGATAGATTGGAAGACAATCGAATGGAAGAGTTTCGATGCTTGGCAAATTCTTCAAATTAGGGTAATGGTCGAATTCCCCTGGATTTCTGCTTTATGAATCATGGTGATTGCTGCTGAGCTATCTGATTCAACCACTAGGCAGTTTGCATGTTTTGATTGTGCCTGTTTCATCCCCAAATAAATTGCCCAAAGCTCTGCCTGTAACAGATTGCATTTCCCAATCTTTTGGTTGTAGCCAACGATCCAAGTTCCGTAGTTGTCTCTGAGTAATCTACCTGCAGTGGCAATCTGTGTATGTTGACAAACTGCCCCATCGGCATTTAGCTTGAGGTATCCGTTTGGTGGTGGTAACCAAGCATGCCCAGATGGATTTTGCCGCAGTGATGGAATACTAGGCATGTGATGTCTGCGGTTGAGTCTGATATGTTGATAACTCCAGAGTGTGTCTCTGAGTTTGGCCCTGATTCTGAAAAACAAGCTATGTGTTGAAGTCCTGGCGTCTCGAAAAACCTCTTCATTCCTTTCTATCCATAGTAAATAACAGGTACATGCAAAAAGGATGTTCCAATGATTCATCTCCTATAAAACCGACATTTGCAAGTTAGTAAAAAATCGGGTACTTTGATCTGTCTGATCCCAGAAGTGGTTGGGAAAGACAAGAGAGAGTTTGTTCTAAATGACTTTGCTCCTGAAAAAGCCTCTAAAGACATGAAGGGTTGTTTCAGGTGATCTGCATAAGTGGCACTCGTTGGAGTTGCTAAATCTTCTCCTGTGTCTTGCTGAATTAGTCCAAAGCAACCCTTTGATTGATTTCTAAAGGAAAGTTTTGATGCTTTCCTCAACTTGAAGTTTCCAAACTGTTTGCCATCTAGTGTCGACTACATTCCACCTTCCTTTGCAGATGGTTTCGTGGGTTGAAGAGGAAGAAAACTGACCAGAGGGAGTCCATCGCCATGTGATCTGATCATTAACATCAGTAGGATCTGGTGCAGGTAATCCTCTAATTTCCTCCATTATTTGAAATGGTAGAAATTGGGATAGGAGGCTAATGTTCCAATCACCTGAGCTGGTAACATAATATGAGACTGTTTTGGTTCTGTGAAATTGTGGAAGTGATGTTGTTAGATGTAGCATTAGTGGTGTATCACATGGTGTCCAAATATCCAACCAAAACCTTATCTTTTTACCGTTACCAACAGACCATTTAACCCCGTCCAAAGCATAAGGCCAGACCTTCCTTAGTTGATTCCAAAAGTGTCCCCTTCCTTTTAGGTAAGGAGGGTGGAAGATCTTGTAAAGAAAAACTGTATTTGGAAGTAAAAATAGATGTCCAAAGACTCGAGTTATCAGAAATTAATTTTCAAACAAGCTTTAACATGAGAGCCTGATTTGATTCACTAGCCTTTCGTAACCCTAAACCCCCTCTTTGTTTAGGTTGACAAGTGTCATCCCAGTTTAGTAGGCTAGTGATCCTTTCTTCGTGGGTTCCTCCCCAAAGAAAATTTCTAGACACCTGATCTAAGTCATTGCAAGTGGTTTGTAAAAGAAGAGTGGACTGCATTTGATAATTAGGAAGAGCTGAAATAATAGATTTGCATAATGTGAGTCTACCTGCAAAGGCAATTTTCTTCGCATTCCACAGTTTAGCTCTCTTTCTGACCTTAGTAATCATAGAACTATGAGTAGCCTTAGTGACGCGACCATGTATGATAGGCACTCCTAAATAAGCTCCAAGGTCCTTAACCAGTTTCATATCCAAAATTGATTGAATATCTTGTGTTAAGGACTGGTTCAGATTAGGGGAAACAAACAACACCGACTTACTCTTACTTACCATTAGGCCTGAGTACGTTGCGAAAATTCTTATGACTTCCTGTATGATCTTTGCTTGATGCGCTATGGATTCCGCAAAGAGAATGAGATCATCTGCAAAGAGTAGATGAGAAAGGGGAGTCTTTGTCTTCCCAAAAGTTAGTGGTTTCCAATAACCTTTGTTAACATAATCATTTATCAAATAAGAAAGTCTTTCCATGCAAAGGACGAAAATATAAGGGAAAATGGGATCGCCTTGCCTCACCCCTCTTTGGGGATGAAAGATTTCTCCCTGCATGCCATCCCAAAGAACTCTAGTAGAGCTTGTAGTTAAGGTACTTAAGATTACCCTACTTAAAAAATGTGGAATTCCAGCATCGTGTAGGGTATCTTTGTAAAAAGCTTTTTGAAGGTCAATTTTTAAAGCCATGAAACTTTTTTTTCCTTGCATGTGCATCATGGAATGAACAGCTTCTTGAGCGATCAAAATATTTTCAATTATGCTTCGACCTTCAATAAAACTAGATTGAGTATGTAGGACAAGTAAAGGCATAATAGGTTTAAGTCTATTATAAAGCACTTTGGTAACAATTTTGGAAGAAATATTAATAAGAGAGATAGGTCAGAACTGCTGAATGTTTGTAGGAGTTGTTAATTTTGGGAGCAAAAAGAGCATGCCCTCATTAATTTTGGGATCAATGCTGCCAGATATAAAAACATTTTTAACCATAGTACAGACTGAGGAACCCACTGTACTCCAATTTTCTTGGTAAAAACAGGCCGGATACCCATCAGGCCCGGAAGCCTTGGTGGGATCCATGTCTGAAACTGCTTGTTTGATTTCCAAATCAGTTACATAGCTTTGAAGACTTCTAAGGAGGGACTCTGAAATTTTTGGAAAATGTCTAGAATAGGGAAATTTTGCATAAGAAAAAAGGCTAGTTGACTGTTGATTCACCTGGTATAGAGACTTATAGAAGGTAGTTGCCTCAGAAAGAATCCTGCGATTATGCCCAGCCCAACTTCCATCTTCTAGTTGGATGTTTACTACCTTATTGATTTTTTTACCAATTTTCTTAGTGTTGTGGAAAAGTGTTGAGTTCCTATTACCATAGCATATCCAAAGGCCTTTCCTAGTCTGTGATTTGAGTCTCTCTTCGTGAGTGAGAAGGCTTTGGAGTTAATTCCTCAAATCCTGTTCTAAAACAAAAAGCCTTGGGTCCTGCTTGAAGGGTAATATTCTTTGAATACCCTGGAGCCTAGCTACAGCTCTATTTTTCTTTTTATGAATGTCACCAAAAATTGTAAGTTTCCATGCTTGGCAATCCTCTCTTAGTGAGTCTAGTGCAGCAGATAAAGGTAGATCCTTATTCCATTTGGAAGACAGCCATGCATCCCATTGATCATGCAAAGACCATGCAGAGTAGTATTTGAAAAAATGAGGTTTTAGAGGAGAAATTCCACTGCAATTAAAAAGGATTAAAAGAGGTGAATGATCCGAAGCCAACCTAGGTAAATGTTGTACGGAAATGGTTTGACACAAGTTTAGAAGTTGGACATTTCCCAATGCTCTATCGATTCATTCAAAAACATGACCTCTTAACCAAGTGAATCTAGAGCCGTTATATCCTAAATCATGTAAATTCAATGAATGCATCAAATTGATGAAGTTTTTGCAAACCTTGGGAGGGGCACCACCACATTTGTCATGCTTGTCAATTTACGCATTGAAATCACCCGTTATAAGCCATGGCATACTTATTGACTTCCCAAGTAAAAGCAGTTTGTTCCAAAGAGTGTTCCTGATAGTTGGATTAGGGCTGGCGTAAACTGCAGTGACCTAACACTTTATATCACCAGGGAGAATAAGTAAAATATGTAAAAATTGCCAATCCTCAAACAAAATTTGACTTTGAACCCTGTTGTCCCATAGCATCCATATGCCACCTGAGAATCTGAGAGCTTCAATTCTGTGAGAGTGAGAAATATTAAAAGATTTAATGATGTGAGAAGCATTCTCACCACTCACTCTTGGTTCGAAAAGGAACAATATATGGATCTTATCAACATCCATTACCGATTTTAGAACTGCTTGAGAATTCGCATTTCCAATGCCTTGTATATTCCATGACAAAATTTTGTAATTCATGATTAAAAAAATAAAGGAGAAGTAACTTAAGAAATTAAACAGTATCGGGAGGCTCCTCCTTGTCTGATAGTTGCCTATCGATGTGCAAATTATTAGAATCTTCCATGGGCTCGCACAGTTCTTTGATGGGAGATGTGTTAGAGTCTATGGAATGGCTTGTAAGATTGGCAATTGAAAGAGAAGAGGATAAGTTAATACCAGATAGCTCTCCTCGTTTGTAATCTTTATAGACCTGAGATGATATTACCTGGGGTGCTGTTTCAGGAGTCTGGGAAGCTGGATGAGGTAGAATGGTGATGGTATGGGATGAACTTGGTGTATCCTCTGTAGCGGGAATGATATGAGCTTGACTAATAAATTGATTTTGTGGAGCAGAATGGGGCTGAGGGTCAGATGAAGCCATGCTGTTTTATGCCCTTTTAATCCAGTCTTCTTTTTGCCTGGTAGGGGCTTTTCGCTTTGATGCTGCTTTGGGCTTCTTAAAAGCTAGAGGATTGGGCCCTGTAGTTTCTTTCTTGGTTTGGGCTTGTGTGACAGCAGTAGTGGTGGGTTTGGGTGGCTCAGAAGGGGAAGTGGTTTGTGGCTCAGGGGTTGCCACGTTTTCTTCAGACATATCAAGCACCCCATATCTACGAGACAAGGAGATGGAGGTTTTAGTTCCCTTATGTAGCTCGGGTTTAGCCATACTTTCTGTTTGAGTTTTTTGAGGAGGGGTAGGTCATCTCTCCTTTTTTGGGGCTATAAACCAAGGAGCAGGAGTTGTCAAAGACCGTTGGCTGGAGTTGCTAGATTGTCCAAGTAACCGTTGAGCTGGCACGTGTTGAGTTGCCACAGGTGATACTGGGACTTGGTCTCTGGCAAGCAATTCCGGTGAATTTTGCGGCGGCGACACCTCATTGTGCTGGTCTTTGCCGGAAACTAATTGCGGATGTTGGTTTTGAGGCTGGTTTTGAACCTGCTTGGACCGGGAAACACATTCCTCCACAACATGACCATATCTGCCACAGCTGATGCAGATTCGATAAAGATCTTCATAAGAGACCTGGTAAGTTCTTTTATCGACAGTAACCGTAGGCACCAGATCCTTCCGTAGGTCAATTCTCAAAGCTATTCGGGCAAATTGCCCCCTCTCCTCTTCTAGGGTGTGATGATCTGCCTTGATGTATTGGCCAAAGGGTTTGTTGATTTCTTTGAGTAATTCCTCATGGAAGTATCATGTTGGGAGGCCCGGGATACGAATCCACGTTGCCACCGAGGCAATGTGTTCCGCTTTGGTATCAAAGAATCTGCTGTAAGGATATACTGTGATGTAATGACCGGATATGTTCCATGGTCCTTGCAGCAGAATCTTATGATAGTCTTCTTCGGTACTCATTTTGGCCTTGTAGAAACCATCTGAGATATCTATTAGTTTGAAGCCCCCCTTAGGTTTCCACAAATCAGTAAGCTTGTTGATTAACACCTTGTAATTGAAAGTTCTACTTAGAGGCCTTATAATGATAGTCAAAGCCTCATGTTGATCCATTTGTTGTTGTATCTTTTCAGCAAAAGAAATTAGATGCTCTCCGTCAATGAATTCATGTTGAACATCGCCTGGCTCAAGTGTGATGGGTTTGCGTTTACTGGGCTGGATGAAGGCTTCTTTGAACGAAGGTATGCTCCAGTTACTCAGGGGATTGGTGTTGGCATGAGAGTTGCTAGAGCTAGCCATTTGTGGCAGAGGAGGAAAGAGCTGTGGGTTGCTGGCGTCTGACTGAACAGTAGGATTATTAAAGCAAAACATCTGGGGAGGCAGCTGTTCCAAAAAGGAGGTGTTAGTGTCGGGTTGAGAGACAGGGGTGCTGATAGGTTGGAAAGCAGGAGTAACTGTAGGCATGGGTGGAGATGTGATAAAGGATGACTGTAGCTGATTGGTAACCGTTTCTAAATGTTTATTCTTTACTTTCAATGTTGATGGGTTTTGATCCAGCATGGTGATATCTGGAGTGCAGGTATCTGCATCCATAAGCACGGAAGAGAAGGAGATGGAACAAGGAAACGGATTGCTTAGAGAGACACAGAGATGAATAAGAGATGATCCAATTTCAAACCAAACTTTTTTCCCTATTTGCTTTTTCAAAGAGGATACACAATTTACGACTTTGAATAACAATAATAGATGACTACGGGTTATTGGCCTAATGAAGGGTGCAGACCTAGATCTCTACTTCTGTCGTTGAAAGTTGTCAGCAAGGTACTAATCAAGAGTTACAATGTGTGATCACCCATACATCATAAAAAATGTAAACTGAGATTGTTTATTCTTTTTTTTTTTTTTGGTGAAGGAGTACAATAGATTTATAAGTAGTTGAAGATAAGAAGAAATATGCATAGGATAGAAACAAACCAAGACAAAACTATAATCACTTAAGATGTCAGATTATGAAGGTATAGAAGATATTTTGCACATGTTATTAACCTCCCTCAACCTTATGAGAGTTAGAGACAGTGAGCTTACTCTAAAGTCAATGTAATGTAAATGAAGATAAAGCTATAGTCAGAATATTAATAAGTTATTTAGAAGAAGGGATCACGTATCAAATAAAACGAATGTTAATCTCAATATACTTATTACGAGTATCAGAGGTCAAATTTACAGTAAGAAAGATGGACCCAAGATTGTCACACCGCAATGTGGGCTTGAGTAAGGGAGACCTAATTTCACCAAGGAAAGACGTGATTCAACATAGTTCAACAATAGTAAGGGCAATACTTCAATACTCAACTTTGGTCGTAGATATGACAACAGTAGGTTATCTTTTAACATTCCAAGAAATGAAATTAGGTATAAAAAAAAGAGATGCAGCAGCCAGAAGTAAAGTGTTGATTATAAGGACAACCAACTTAGTCAGCATTAAAGCATATTTACATGGTAAGAGAATTAGTGCAGGTGAAGTGAAGACCATAAGTGGTAGTCGAGCTAAGTTATCACATAATCTATTTAAAAGTGGTCCAATGAATATCAAAAAGGCAATGGGAGAATCAAGAAACTTTGTTGATAGCAAATTGGATGTTAGGGTAGGTGAGACAAAAGGTATTAAAGAGCACCAACAATGCTCCAATATTCAGTAGGATCAAGAAGGGGATAAGCATGATCTTTAGAGAGGAGAAGGGAAGGTGAGAGAAGTGTGGTAGGAGGTTTGGAGGTATCAAGTCTTGTACGATGAAGAAGATCATTAGTGAATTGAGTTTGGGTAAGTAAAATGTCAATTGATGTGTCAATGGCTTCAATGACAAGGAAGTGATGAAGAGGGCCAAGATCCTTAATGGAGAAAGTGGTGTTTAGATCATGAATAAGAGAATTGATGAAAGAGAGAGAATAACCAATGGGCAAGATGTCATCCACATAGACTAAGACATAAGTTGTATGAGTTAGAGTGGAGTGCACAAAGAGGGAAGTGTTAGATTTGTTAGTAGTAAAATGGAGTTCATGAAGTTTTTGACTTGAGTAATGAAACCTAACACGATGAGCCTATTTGAGACCACAAAGAGCCTTTTGAATATGACAAATATAAGGGGGATTATTAATATCAATAAACGTAAGAGGTTATGACATAAACACATGTTTTTGGAGATGACCATTAAGAAAGACATGATCTACATCAAATTGATAAATAGACCAATTAATGCAAATAATGGTGGATTTGCCAAAAAGACTAAAGGTATCAATATAATTGAGCCTGATGATACCCTTTGACAATAAAGTAAGTTTTAAAACATTTAATTGTAACATCCCCTCACTTATGGGAAAGGCATTTTGGTCATTTTGGTAAATTGGAATGGGTTAGGAGTATTTTAAAGTGTTTTTGACATATTCATGCATTCATA
>JAOQMS010000180.1:14986380-15001359 GCA_027563885.1 Erythroxylum longipes | reverse complement strand
CGCTCCCTTACCATAGGATATGTACCGGAATGACCTACGGGCGTCCCGGATGTACCCTAGGGTAATGGGGTGTTACATTAATAATGCCATTAGGGTTTCTTTTGGTACGAAATACCCATTTACAGTTGAAATTAGAAGGTGAGGGAGTAAGAGTCTAAGTGTGATTGCAAAGGAGAGCATTAAACTCATCAAGCATGGCTTATCACCAATAAGGAAATTTATTTGCTTGGGTGAAGGAAGTGGGATCAAGAATTGAAGGATTATGGGTGACAGTAGAATAAGTGATGCAATTAGAAAAGGTATTGCATGGGGGTGATAATGTATGTGAGCGATCATAAAATGTGGACAAAAGGATGTGGAGGAAGAAGAGGAGGTGGGGAGAGGTGGAAGAGTTGAAAAAAGGGAAGGAGAAAGGTTACACAGTAGAGGTAATGTAATGGTAGAAGAAGAGGTGAAGAAGAAAGATGAAAAGAGATGGCGTAAGGAAAGGCATTCTCAAGAAACTGAACATGACGAGAAATGTAGAGTTTAAAAGTGTAAGGATCAAAATAAAGATAGCCTTTATATTATAAGGAATAATTATTGAGGACACTCAGTGTAAGCTTTAGTAAAAGTTAGTTACAACAAGAATAATCTAAAAACAGAAAACATTTACACCCCAAAATATGAAGGTGAGAGAAATTGTTTGGTGAAAAAGAGGATCTTGTGAGGGAATTTATGGTGCAGGACATGGGTAGGTAAGAAATTAATGGGTAAACAATAGTAAAAAATGCTTCATACCAAAAAGGTTTGGAAAGGGAGGTATAAAGAAGAAGGGTAAGATTAGTGTCAATTATGTGAGAAATTTTTCATTCAGCAAGGCTATTTTATTGAGGGTTATAAGTGCAAAATATATGATAGGTGATTCTATGAGAGACTAGAAAGTGAGTAAAAGCACTATTGATGAGTTTAGAAGCTTCATCGCATTACAATGTTTTAACAATGGTGAAAAAAGATTTTTATTATTCCATAATAGCACCCAAAAGGGGGTGAATTGGGTGAATTCAAGATTTTGATTAAAGTATACTTACTTATAAAACAATTTCTTCAAATTATCACAAGTGCAAGAATGAAATAAAAGTAAACGAATTTAATTGTCTTGTAAACAATAAAGCAAATAGTAAGGAAAGAGAAATGCAAACTGATTTGTAGTGGCTCGGCAAACAATCCTTACCTTTACTCACAAAACTTGTCTTGGATTGAACGACGGTAATCCTGCAACAGTTTAATTTACTCGAAAGTTGAAGGGCCCTTGGAGAGAGATGCTCCCACTTCTCACTGCACCCTAGCCATGCTTCTTCTTCCTCTTCCTGCTGCCATTAACCTTCTGCATCTTCCTCCTCCACCACAACTCTGCTTCCCATCCTTCTTTGTTTTTGTCTGCAATTTCCCTTGCAAACCTTAACCATCAACAAGCCCTCTTCTAGATCTCAATCTTTCCCTAACCTATTCCTCCCATCCCTCTCTTCTTTCTCTACTTACACCCTTCTTTCCTCCACAGAATTTTATTCTACCCTTCCAACTGCTGGGTTAAATTAGTCATTCTGCTTGACTATTTTTCCCTCTTTGGTAACTGCTTTTCAAAACTTTTCCTGACACTGTTTCTATCCTCCCATTATCTTGACTATTAACCATGTCTGTCCTCCTTCTTTGTCTAGCTTCACCCTCTAATTTCCAACCACTAGCCTCCCAAACCTTGCCTGCACTCACGCTCCCTGGAAAGGTCTCATCCTCTTCTTCATATCTCAAGAAGAGCTGGAAGCAAGTGATAGTTGACGATGGTGACATTGCCCTGCACTACTCCCCTCCGAAAGAAGACCAAGGTAGATACATTGTTGCGCCTAAAGTGGAAGTTTTACAAGAAGGTGCATGTTCATGGGGAAAAGAAATTTAAGTGATAAATAATGAAGAAAAGAAACACGTGATCATTCTTTTCTTTACAAGACTCCTTTTGACATAATTAAGCTTTATTCATAAATTAAAGTCTCTAAAGGCCAAAAAAGGATGGATGGATTGATGAGTTTTTTGGATAGGAACTTTAGGTTTGTGTTGTTCCTATCCCATAAGGAAAATATCTAATTTGAGTCCCTATAGATGATTATAAATATCTACAAACTTGTGTCATCTAATAGGAAGATAAATTTATCCTTCTAGTAGTGCAAACCTTTTAAAATTATCAAAAGTCAAGACCTACTCCTTGCACTTAAGCTATATCATCCATTCTATATCTCTATAAACCTATATAGTTGTATGAACTTAAAAATCTCAGTGGATTCCCATCTTATTAGGCATGAGGTAGCATATGTGCTTATCATCATTTATATACCTAAGTGAAATTTCTTCGAGGATGTGAAGTTCACCCTCATCTATTCAAAATCAACTGTCTACAACTTGTTGGGATTCAAACACACTTCAAAGTTTTCTTTATGACAAGTTTTAAAGACAAAGCCTCTTATTGGACCTAACTAAACCATGTTCATATGATATTTTAAAAAGAGTTCTTTTCACCGTAAGAGAGAGAGATAGTGTCTCGACATACCTAAGGGATACATGACTTTATGTCTACAAATTTAGGCAATCGACCCACATCAATGTAACCATGACATAATTACCCTCACTTTCGAAACTAGTCCAATCATCTGTGCTACTCTTTATAATTTAAATAAAAAGATGGCAAATGTCAAATATGGTTATGTTGATTTTCTTTTCCTTAAAGAATATAAACAAATATATGAAATGCAATGATGTTTTCTCTCAAGAAAAACTCAAAAAAATTGAAAGTGAGATATCTCCTACATCCTACACCTTATATATAAGGATGAATGGTCGACATTTACCTAAATCAATTATTAAGACTAGGTGATGATTCATCTCACTGTAGGTAGTAAAGGTGTCTTTGTGATACTTGTATTTGATAGAGAATATTTCCAAGTAATATTCTTACAGAGATTTTTGAAGGATGACTCCTGTTAAATCATCAACTTACTGTAGGTGGGCATGTGTGAAATAATGAATTTATGTCAAATTGTCAACCTAGAAACAGAAGTCTTACTTATATATGTAGAAAGTTTTCTCTTATTTCGATCTACAAAAGGCCTGTGATGGACTTACTGATTAGCTTTCGAAAACAATTCTAGAGTAATTTAAACATGTGACGGTATATTTAAGTGATTAAGATATCCATAAGGCAATCTAAAATCATATTGAAGCAAATAACCCTACAAAATTAGGTGTCAAAAGTTTCGTTCTCTATCCAAGTTTTGATAAAAAAACTGAGGGAAAATGATATGCCCTAACAAGTGCATAGATTGAGTGAAAGTTGTTTTAAGATTAACATAATCTCTTATATAAACTATAGGTTTGACGTCCACCTAAGCCCAATTATCTAAAAATGATAAGGTCAATCGAGTTGGGATTCATCTATATAAGGAGGTAGAGTCATAATCAAAGACCAACTAAAATATCTAGTAGAAATTGGATCCAAACTTTACCTTATAACTTAGAGCCCAGTTGCACATTTCAAACAATTGCCTATAAAAGGGTTACACACCAAGGTAAGTTCTCATAATCATTGTCATTAAATTTAATTATAGATTTCTCTAAATAATTAGAACTCTTTAATTTTACAAACTTAAGCATCAAACTAATTTTATCATGAACACCCCCAATTTTTAATTAATCATTTTTACAGTCTGTATAATTTTGTTTTATAGTGTTTTGAATTTTATAGAAAGTTATTTCTTTGCTTAGTTAAATTTTAAACAATTATATACTAAATTTGTCAATTGTATAAATGATAGTTATAAAATAATTGAACTTTTAAACGAAATAGTTGTATTTTTAAGCTTATTATAGACTCCATAACATTGATTTAGACTTTGTGTGGCATCTATATTCATGGCATGCAATATGATAGTTTGTTTAAAAAAAAAGATAATTGCAATTTATAAAGTATCAATAAAATTTAGAGCAAACCTGCATAAATCATGATAGTTTATTACCTATATAATCTCTCAAAATATTGGTTAGCACTTAAAAAAATAGTATAAAACACTAAAACATTAAGACACAAACGCACTTCATTCACAAAATTGTAACATAGAATCATGAAAGATAGTCTATAACAAAATGCTAATTCTGGAAATCAAAGCTACTATAAGATACCCAGTACCACTCAACTAATACAAACAATGCAGGCATAGAAGTCGAGAAAGTGAAAAAACCTAACCAAACGTTTCAATTCAAACTTTTTCTCATCCTTTTTAGGAGCAGTCACAGTTAGGAGTTCATTCACCAAGCTGGCCTTCATGTCCTTAACTATGGCTTTGCCACCAACTTATACCTCTTCGAAAAGCTCCCAGTACTTCTTCTCTCCGTTTGATCCCACATGGCTACCATCTAAGACTGGTATGTCTAACATTGTCAGGCCTGACATTAGTGATTCATGGATTTGTCCTAATAAGTAGAGTTGCGTTGAGTTCATGGGCAGGAAGGGGCGAAGGAGTGTGCTTTTGTCTTTGATAGTTGAAGGTTATTAGCATAAATAATACAAACATCTTGTCCAGCTAGCCCTAACTAGATCATCTAGAAAATTCTTCTGTTATTACCTTAGGTATACGTTTCCTTATCGTTTTACTACTCATCTTTATAGAGTCTCTATATAAACATTGCAACAGTGCCTGTGTAAAGCAAGATTCGAAAGCAATGAAATCTTCTCTTTAATATTATTGTCTCTTTTCTGCTTATTGTTTCTATTATAATATCAGAGCCTTTATCCCTTGTCAACCATGAGTGATCTTGCAAATAGCCCTACCTCTTTCAAACAGCCCTACCCCACCGTCCTCATCCTCTACCTTTGAATCAATTCTTCAAAACCCACCCATTACCTTTCCCTCTAACGTCTCCCATTTTCTCACAGTCAAACTTACCCTTGACAACTACCTCGTATGGCATGCTCAAATGCTTCCTTATCTGTATGGCCAGCACCTTTTTTGCTACATTGGTGTCTCAAATCCTCAACCACCTTCGACTACCTTTGATGGCTTCCCAAATCCAGAATATATTAAATGGTTTGAACAAGATCAGTTGGTTCTTGCCTTACTCCTCTCCTCTGTTTCGAAAAAACTCATTGTTCAAGTTATGCGTCATAAAACCTCTCGTGCCATGTGGCTTGCTCTTGAAACTATTTTTTCTCAACAATCACAAGCCAAATTTCTTCTTCTTCATCAATAACTTACCTTTTTGAAAAAGGGTGGCGAATCTATTTCTGAATATTATAATCGAGCCTCTCTTCTATCTGACTCTCTTGCAGCGGCTGGCAATCCCATCTCCGATTTAGATTTCAACACTTACCTTCTGGGAGGACTGGGCTCTAATTTTGATTCTGTTGTTACATCTCTCACCACCAGACGGGATGTTCTTACCTCTGAAGAAATTTTTAGTCATCTTATAACCTATGAAGCTCGTCAATCTCGCCATCATGATGTCCTTGTTTCTCCTATTAGTGCACATGTTGTAACAACTCAATCATCTTCTACTCCACTACAACCTCAGCCATCTTTCTCTTCTTGAGGCCATAGCGATTGTGGTTCCTACTCTCCAAGAAGGCGTGGTGGTCGTCAGTTTCCCTTCTATGGTGGCCAAGGTTTTTCTTGCCATGGTGGACGCTCAGCTGCTCATCCTTTTTCAACTCTGCTTCTGACGCTCCGTGTCAACTATTTTTTAAATATGGGCATCAAGCTCTGCTTGTTTTTATCATTATGACCAAACCTTTCAAGCTCCTGGCCCTAGTTCCATTTCCACCCATTACTCTGCTTTTTCTCCCATGGATGACTTTCTTTGGTATCTGGACACAGGTGCTACCATTTACATGACCTCTGACTCATCTAATCTCAACATTCACTCTACTACTTATATGGGTCAAGACTCTGTTCGTGTTGGTGATGGTTCTCCACTACCCATTCAAAACCTTGGCTCGGGTCACCTACACTCATCTACTGGCAAATATCTCCTTACTCAGCTTTTACATGTTCCAGACATTACTAAGAATTTATTATCTGTTTCTCAATTTTGTATTGACAATAATGTATTCTTTGAATTTCGCGCTCATTGTTTCTTTGTGAAGGATTGTACAACCGAAGCAATACTTCTCCAAGGACCCAGTCACAATAAACTCTATCCTATTCGCAATCTTCATCCTCCTTTCTTCCCACAAGCCTTCATTGGTGAACGCACCTCCCACAAGCCGTCATTGTTCATCAAGTTATTTCTTCCAACTCTCTACCCGTCACTTCTACCACTGTTTCTAATTAATGTCCAGCTTGCCGCGCCTCCAAGAGCCATCGTCTCCTTTCTCTTTCATCTATTCATCGTTCCACCATGCCTTTAAATCAGGTCTTCTGTGATGTATGGGGTCCATCTCCGGTTCTTTTTGTTGATGGTTTTCGTTACTATGTTTACTTTGTAGATGATTTTTCTCGTTACATAAGGTTGTTTCCCATTAAAACTAAAGATGGGGTTCAATCCACTTTTCTTACTTTTAGAACTCTTGTTGAAAATCTTTTTCACTGTAAAATTCGTTATCTTCAATATGACTAGGGAGGAGAGTTTCGTTCCTTGCACAAATTACTTCCTTCACTTGGCATTCATCATAGAATAATTTGTCCTCATACTCACACTCAAAATGGGACTATTGAATGACGTTACCTAACCATTGTAGAGACAGGGTTAAGTATAATGTCTCATGCTTATGTACCTAAAAAATATTGGACCTATGCGTTTTCAACTGCGGCATATTTGTTAAATCGGCTTCCTAGCCCAACATTGCGCAATGCATGTCCACATGAACTGCTCTTTCACTCTAAGCTAAACTATAATTTTTTGAAGGTTTTCAGATGTGCTTGTTGGCCAAATTTAAGACCCTATGTGAAACACAAGCTTGAACCACGGTCTACTTTATGTGTTTTTATTGTGTACAATGCTAATCACATGGGCTACTTATGTTTGAATTTAGTCACATGGAGCATATATGTCTCAAGGGATGTGTTCTTCAATGAGGTCAGTTTTCCCTCTAACAATTAAGCCTCATCATCTTCGCCTACTCAACTCCCACCTGCTATTTTACTTATTCTCCCATCTAGGCCTTCCACCTCATCCAGCCCACAACTTATTTTACCCAACTCCCCAACCCTAAACCTGATTCCCTCACCTACACCTATCCGTAACCCACATCTGCCCTCATCACCTTCTTCTTCTGACTCCACCCACTCTACTCCAACTACACCATCGCCTCCGCCACCTCCCTCTCCCCCTCCTCATCACATGATCACCAGATCACAAGCTCATATTTCTAAACCCAAAATTGCCACTGACGGTACTATTCCTTGGCCTCCTCCCAAAGCCCTCACTGTAACTACCTCACTCTCTGTTCCTAGATCTGTTTCTGAAGCTCTCAAAAGTCCACTATGGCGTAAGGTTATGGCTGAAGAGTTTGACACTCTCATTCACACTCAAACATGGATGCTTGTCCCTCGCTCCTCTTCTCAAAACATTGTTGGCTGCAAGTGGATATTCTGTATTAAATATGCTCCCTCTGGAAATGTAGATAAATGTTATCGAATAAGTTTCTTAAATTTGAAAGCTAGCTATCCTGGTGCTTTACTTCATGTCAGCTAATTAATTTTAAAAAAACATTACTAACGTAAATTAATTAAAAAACATTACTAATGTAAATTAAATTTTAAAACAAATATTACTAACGTAAATTAATCGTAAATTGCTTATAGTATATATACTAATTATCATCTTACATAATATTACTAGAAAAATTAGTTTTACGTAGGAAAAAAATATTGCCAGACTAAGGCTTGGTTTAGGGGAGCGGTGACGGTTGATAACCTGCTGAAATCAACCTGTTAAAATGATAAGTGCTTATTCTCAATAAATACTTATATATTTGGGATTGCTGTTTTGGTAACTGCTGAAACGTGAAAATAGGTGTTTGGCAAGTGCGGTTGTAGTTGCTGAAAAATGATAAAATGACTAAAAAGCTCATTGATTTAATAAACTATTAATTGTTGTATAAATAATTAAAAAATATATTATAAGTCATATAAATTTAAAATTATAAGTAATAAAATATTAGATTAAAATAAGAAAATATAAATAAAATAAATTTTGTAAATAAAATATTTCATAAAAATATATTATTAGTCATATTAGTTAAGAGTATAATAGAAAATAATATTTGTGGTGAAAGTTATTAATAGAAAGTAAAATTTCTATCGCAGAAGCAATTTCCTACTGTAACCCTCTTTTTGATTATTGATTTGTGCGGTGGTACTACACTTTTTTTCAACCTTCGGTTGTTTACCACAAATCCAAATATATGATTACGTTTGACCTATTTATCCCCACTATATTGCAAATCTAAGCGCAACTTAAAGCAGAAGTGTTACAAGGCAATTTGTTACTTCTTAGTGTAAGGGGTAGGTTTTCGATGAGCAGAAAAATAATACATCATTTCGTATTTACATTGGGAAAAAGTGGCTTTAACTCCAAAATCTTAGGAGGGCATTAAATCACTACCGCCTTAGGCAAAAACGTCTCATAACAAAGAACAAAATGTTACAATATATACAAAAAAGGAAGCACAACATTTACAAATTGTCGTCGTCTACACTAACATCCGAATCATCACCATCAATAGCAGCAACCTTCGATGCGCTAATCCTAAAAGAAGCCGATCGAATCTTAAGGGGTAGTTTGGCATTGCTACTGACGACCCCACATCCTTCTTCCTCTTTCTTCAAGTCACTTGGTGGCAAGAAGCAATCTATGGACAGTCCTTTAATGTTAAAATCCACTTCCTCGATCGCCCACACCTCTTCCATTCTAGTCCTGGAATGACTTTCAGAGTTTTCTCCGTACCTAAACAGTGACACTGATGTTCTGCCCGCGTGTGCTATGTTGATGCCGTCTATGGTTCGATAATCTCTGATTTTGGACTCCATTGTGGTCTCCCAAAATATGCTTTGAGTTGCAGAGGCTTTGATTCTCAGAAGATGAGAGTCTTCTAATTGGACTAGTAGGCCTGTTCTTTGGCTAAAATAGCCCCACACTGTGTGCTTTATTATATCTACATTGCTGCTGCTTCTTGCTATTAGTGAGGATGATTCAGCTTCTAGTTTCAGTATGAAGCAGTCCTCGTCGTCGATTGCCTTCTCGCCAACGCAAATCGAATTGGAGAATAAATTGGCTGTGGACTTTGGATCAAGACCCTGCATGATGAGATTCAGGTTAATGAGAAAATAGTACAACATTTTTGCTTTGGTCCAGCAGCCCATAGATGCTTGAACAAAGGCCTTAGATGACTTGAAGCCTAGCATACCATACTGTTGACTTTTTCCAAAAAAATTATCTAAAAAAAGAAACAACACCAAAAGAAAGGTTTTGACTTCTACTTGTGGACTTGGTTTCGAACTAAACTAACTGATCCTACAAAGTGGCGGGGCTGTTTGATAAGTAATGTGAACAACATTTTTCCTGCCCGCGGTTAACTTTGAAAGAAAGAAATAACCGTGTACTTTCATTTACACCTAGTGTTAAAACCTTGGAATGTTGACAAATTTTTACCTGGAGGAAACGCCTAAGAGGCCTTGGTGGGCCTCTAGAAGCATGAGAGTGGTGCCAAGGGGTCTGTCTCCAAGCCACCTTCCCGTCACTCCCCGCACTAATTTTGCAACCAGAGACCACCAACTCCAAGCACCATAAGTCAGGCCTCTTTTGCCATAGAACAAACCCACCCATCTCTCCATGTCCGTGTCTCAAGTTCTTCATCTTCATTACCTTGCCGTTGGGCGCCCCTTCACCTCCGAAGAACTCTGAAGCCGCCATCTTCACCTTCCCCATTGCGTACATGCTATCCACTGAATTCAATGCTCCCTCACCACCCACCGCAGCTATATATTGATGCACAATGTATTTCGCCATCGATGCCTCCTGACGCAACACAGATTAAGTAATCATTAATCTCCAAAACTGAACATTAAATTAAATTTGATTTGACTTGACAGGTTATTGAAGAGACTCACGATAGGTTGGTCTTTAATGTTGCGGTTGATGAACTGGTGATCGCGACGAATTGGAAAAGGGATCAAAGGGGCCCCAGCAACACCAAGTAAAAGCTGAATCTCTGCGTTCTTGTCTCCAAAGAGAGCCGCTACGGACTTGTCATGATATGTGGTGGCAGGTCGACTCATCCAGGCTTTCATGGTTTGCCAAGACCTATTGCCAGTCTTGTGCGACGCAAACATCTCTTCTGGTATTGGGACCTCGAGCACTGTCTCGAGCCCATCTTCACGATCGAAATTCGGACAAAGTTTCCTCATCAGAAGAAGCGCAAAAGTAATTAACTGACCAAAACAAAAAGAAAAGAGACTGTTTTGTTGGGATGGTTGTGACACAGAAAGAGAGAAGAGGGTAGGGGAGGATTTTGCTTTTGGTTTCGGAGAATTTTGAGTAGTAAAGAGAGACTTGAATTGAAAGGGATAGTTTGTGGTGGTGCAGGATTGAGTGTGAATGGGTGTTTGTGCAGCTATTGAACATTACCAACCGACCATTGGGCATTACGAACGTGGGACGCTTCCTCTATGTCGTGTTTGCACGCTCCTTTTCCTTTTTCTAATATAACTAATCTATACATCCAACTTTGTTTGGTTTATTAAAATATGAATTGAGTACTATATTATGGGAGTTATCAAATCCGTCAAGTACTAGTTAAGCTAGTGATTGGTGGATATACCACACCCTTTTGTCTTAACAACCCTCTTTTCACCCACCCGTTTTGAAACTTCGCTCAAAAGATGCAGTTTTATTTGCATAATTGTCGCTTTTATTGAATTGACGATTTCTCAATATCGTGGATTAGTCTTCAGGGAGCTTGAATTTTCTTCTTCTTTTAAATAATAAGATCATGTTACTACAGGTATTGGATAGCATACTGTACATCACCTCGACCAACCACCTTTCTAGCCCAAGTTTGATTGCAACACATAATTGTTTAGATTCAATGGATTAGTTTATGTTCTATTGTTTCACTGGAAACTGAAAGGTAATTCATTAGCAGTGTGAAAGAGGACTGCAAATTTTTAGTGGATAAGGGTAGAGTTATCTAACTCAATTCCTATTTTGATGTGAAAATAAATAAACATCTTCTAATGACTTAAGGACAAGCACGCGGGTAACTGGATAAGAATCAAGCAACTCCGATTAGCATGAAAATGTCGGCCTAACTTGCCTCCCGACATCTTAATCAACACATCGTGTGCAATATAGCAGTTCAGAAAAAATTGTCGCATTGCCCACTGGTTTGCGTAGCGTTGGCTGCAATCCCAGGTTAAATGAACTTTTGGAGGATCCGAGGACTTGCAGAACAATCACAATATGGATCCAATTATGTTATGCACGTTATGTGAGGAAATTTTAATACTAAACTTTGGATTACCTTCGGATCTGCTGGGGATGGCGACTAAGGCTATAATGTGTTGAATAAAATAGACATTAAGTGTCTTGAAATTTTAAAAGTTAGATACAAAACAGGAAAGTGTAGCAATTATTATTGAGAAACCAGATCTAGCTGTAAGTATACTCTGTATGATCTTATGGGTCCGATCTTATGGGTCCACATTGAGGTAAACAACAATGTACGGGCATCAAAAAAGTTTAGATATGGCCATCTGGGTATGGTCTGCTCATTCTTATTTCTCCCATAATTTAGCACACCCAATTTTTTGCTCTCTTTGTATGTTTTAACTGTAATAAAATTTGGGGAAAGATTAAACAAAGTTAAGAAATTTGAAATATAATTAAAGGAAGTAATTTTTATTTACTGAAAAATTTAAAGTTTAATGAAAAAATGCTGTTAAAAAAAATTAATTAATTAATAAAATTTAATTATTTAATTAATAAACTGATTTATAATAAAAAGTTATTAAAATAAAATAAACTAAAAGTGAATCCATTTCAAAACTTTTATAATTAAATTAATTCAAAATTTTAATTGTTAATTTATATTACATGTCCATGTATTATTTGGGTATTCCTTAACTTATTATAAGTTTGATGAGTTTTATCTCAAGTCTCGACCCTCTTTCTAAGTTACAATTCATGTTTTCGAGTTTCACGGTCACTGCTTATTCATAAGACATAAAAGATACTAATACTAATAAGTCGTCATCTTAAAAAGGCCATAGGCCATTGTATAATTTCTCTTCGCAAGATCAATATAGAGATTGTATTTGTTATTATAATTTATAAATTACATATTTTGAATAAATTATTCAATAAATTAATTATTTGAAATTAAATAACATTTATAAAATTTTATCACATTTTTGCTCTTAATAATTATTCTTTTTAAGGTTAACTAACCCTTTATTGAAACTTTACAAAAGTGTATGACGCACGGAAAATAAGAAACAGAATGATTAAGCCACTGATGAAGGAAAAAGAGAAAAGAGGAGTGAGCCCAGCGGCCACCGCTGCAAGATAGCGCTAATCGCGGATTACTTATCGCAGGGACTGCCGGACTACTCCACTCACAAGTTTCACATCCTATGGCTTACAGTTGGATAAACTTGGATTTTAGCGATTAAATTTTCTTCTTCTTTTTAAAGGAATGGAACCCAGCTAAACTGAACGCGAGAGGGAAGGGTGTGGAACTGGAAACAATAAATGGTTACATAAAATCCAAAATCTCCAAATCTGTCTCTAATTTTTAAGTACCCATATGGACCAGCATTTATTTTGTCAATAATATAGTTTCCCAATTGGATACAAGGAGATATGTTGGGCTAGGTATCCTTTGCAACTACAATCTAACTGTTATCTTTTTTTAAAATTTTTTTTTGCTATTGCCAAAAACGACGATGGATTTTACATGTTGGTTCGTTATTTTACATGTAAATCAACAACTTAAATACTCCAAAGTGCCTTTAAATAGGCTATTATTGGCATAATGACCTTCATCTTTACATAACCAACATCTACATTAATTAAATATAGGAACTACAATAGTAAGTAAGAGACAGAAAGCTGTTAGTATAATTGTCAATATACGCTCTTGTTCAGAATTACACGCATCAAACATTGATTTTTGAAATAAATATGCTTGTGTTTCAGAGTGATTATGTTAGAAGATTTGGCACTTGCACATCTGTATTACAATATTTTAAAGTAATTGACGTTTGTGGCAAAAGTGAAGGAAATTTAAGACAAAATTATAGATTAATTTTATAATTAATTAACACACTTGATTAACCCTAGAACATACTAGATTCAATAATTGTATGGACAAATACTTGAAAATTGTGGAACAATTGAATCCATTGTTATTTTCTGTGAAGCGAAGTGACAAAGACGCAGAGGATTGACTACTGCTATTCTAAACCCTAATCAGCAAAAGCACATACAGTTCTCAATGGGGCGACGGTATTGAAGGTCGGCTAGCAGTAGGCCTCCTGTGTACTGCAAAACATGGGTCAAGCCTACCCATCATAGCAAGCCCATGAACACAGGCCCAATGACACGTTAAAGAGAGAATTAACAAGCCCAATCTTCATACAAATCACCATTTATGAAAGCAGTTTTCACATTCATTTGATGGAGCTCCAAATCAAAATGAGCAACCAAAGCCATCACAATACGTAATGAATCTTTAGTTGAGACTGGAGAAAAAGTCTTACTATAGTCTATACCTTCCCTCTGGTTATACCCCTTTGCAACAAGTCTGGCTTTGTACCTTTCTATCTCATCTCTAGCATCACGTTTAGTCTTAAAGACCCATTTACACCCAACAGTTTTATAACCACTGGGTAATTCCACTAAATCCCAAACGTCATTCATACTCATAGAAGCTAACTCATCTTCCATGACTGCCAACCATTGTGAACTATGAGGACAAGAAATGGCATCTTGAAAAGAAATAGGATCTGAGTCTTCAACTAAATTAAATTCATGCTCCTCCGAGTAAACATAATAGTCTTGAAATTTAGAAGACTCAGTGGATCTAGGAATCCTTTCAGATCTCCTAGGTGGAACAATAACCACGTCTGGGACTTGAGTATCAATGTCAACCTGTTGAGGAATTTCAACATCATTATGAATCAGAGGAGACTAAATTGCTTCAGGATGAAATATAACAGGTGTAGGAACAACAACACGATCCTCTCTGAAATCAACAACACGAGACTCATGTCTTTCATTATGTTCGATGTCCCCTTCAAAATAGACAGCCCGATCTGATTTAATGACTCTAGTAGTGTGATTGGGACAATAGAATCTTGAACCTCTTGAGCCAGTATAATAACCAATATAATAACCTGAAATAGTTTTAGGATCAAGCTTTTACAGTTGAGGATTATAAATCCTTACCTCAGCCTTACAATCCCAAACACAGAAATGCTTCAAACTGGGCTTATTTCCTGATATAAGCTCAAAAGGAGTCTTTGGTATAGACTTACTAGGCACATGATTGAGAACATAAACAGCAGTCCTTAAAGCGTCTCCTCACAAGAACTCTGGTAAGGTGGAGTGACTAAGCACGCACCTAACCATTTCCGTAAGAGTACGATTTCGTCTCTCTACAATCCCATTTTGTTGAGGAGTGCCAGGCATGGTATATTGCGCTTCAATTTCACAATCCTGCAAGTATTTAGCAAAAGGGCCAGGATTTCTGCCAGTTTCATCATACGACCATAATACTCACCACCTCTATCAGATCTTACACATTTAATCTGCTTCCCAAGTTTTAATTCAATAACATTTTTCAGTGATTTAAAAGCATCAAAGGATTTAGATTTCTCAGGCAACAATTCAATCCAACCATACCGAGAAAAATCATCAATGAAGGTGATGAAGTACCTATAGCCTCCCATGGCAATA